>CM060639.1:13532734-13890234 GCA_030578275.1 Meda fulgida | reverse complement strand
GTTGTTTTTTTAAAGAGAGAGAATAAATACATAAAAAATAGAGGAAATATACATTCTTTATATATATATATATATATACACACACACACACATATATATATATATATATATATATATATATATATACACACACACATATATATATATATACACACACACACACACACACACACATATATATATATATATATATATATATATATATATACACATATATATAAATATATATACATATATATATATATATATATATATTTCTTTTATTTGCTGTGTCAGTATAAGCCTTAAAGTGCCCCTATTATGCTATTTTAAAGGCATAATATCCTAATTTTGTTTTGGAGGTTTCCAACAACAGGTTGCATCAAAAGTAAAAAAATCATTTATTTACAATTTTCTCATAATATACATTGCACATCACCTCATTTCTCAAAGAGACTAAAAACAAGTCCATGTGGAGATTCAGTCTTTCTAAACCTCCCTGTCCATGAGCATACTCTGCTCTGATTGGTCAAATGGCCCAGTCTGTTGTAATTGGTCTACCGTTTACAGCGTGTGTCAGAAATGAAACGCCCATTACCAAATCTGAATTTCAGCTCCAGAGGCTTCCTCACCACTTGTATACACAGTGATACAAACAGTGACGTTGGCGCAGTTATCATATCAATTCCAGTGCAAATCCTCATCCTTTTGAAGTGCATGCAAAGTGGATTCTCAGTGCCAAAAACAGTTTTCTCAACATGTTGACAACACAAACCAAACACTTCCAGTCTCAGCTTCAATACAGTGTTTGAGGGCTGATTAAAGTAGACGTTGAGACTGGAATAGTTGACGACTTGTTTCGGCAGTTCAGAATAAATTTGTTCTCTTGTTGTGCACTTTGCAGACATTTTACATTCACAAAAGCTATATTATACACACTGCATGAAAGGTAATATTCTAAAAAGCGTAATAAGGAACTTAAAATCATTCATTAAACCATTTGAATCTGTTATACAGTAATGTTTTTTTTTTTTTGGTCAATGGAGTGTTACAAAAAAGTTAACCATAAACAAAGTCATAGGGTCTGCTAATCATTTTCTAGTTGCAAATTTGTGTTTGGAGGATGGATTTCGCCTTATTTCTGGCTCTCTGTGTATACGCCAAATCCCGTTATTGTTGCAGCGTTCATGTAGACACTGCTGCACTTAAAATCATCTCTGAAAGTGTTTTTCCAAGCGATCACTCGCAGCGCAGCTGGAATGTAAATGATTAAATGTTTGTTGAACATTGAGCTCTTGCACTGACGTTCTCTTTCTTGTGTGTCACAGTTTAAGTTCATCCCTAAAAACATCTCTGCATGAGAAGCTTAATACAGTAATGGTCGATATGTTTACAAGAAAATCAGCAAGAATACACACAGTGAAGAAAATAAGTATTTGAACACCCTTCTATTTTGCAAGTTCTCCCACTTAGAAATCATGGAGGGGTCTAAAATTGTCATCGTAGGTGCATGTCCACTGTGAGAGACATAATCTAAAAAAAAATATCCAGAAATCACAATGTATGATTTTTTAACTATTTATTTGTATGATATAGCTGCCAATAAGTATTTGAACACCTGAGAAAATCAATATTAATATTTGGTACAGTAGCCTTTGTTTGCAATTACAGAGGTCAAACGTCCTAGTTTTTCACCAGGTTTGCACACACTGCAGGAGGGATTTTGTCCCACTCCTCCAAATAGATCTTCTCTAGATCAGTCAGGTTTCTGGGCTATCGCTGAGAAACACAAAGTTTGAGCTCCCTCCAAAGATTCTCTATTGGGTTTAGGTCTAGGCCACGCCAGAACCTTGATATGCTTCTTACAGAGCCACTCCTTGGTTATCCTGGCTGTGTGCTTCGGGTCATTGTCATGTTGGAAGACCCAGCCTTAACCCATCTTCAATGCTCTAACTGAGGGAAGGAGGTTGTTCCCAAAAATCTCGCAATACATGGCCCCGGTCATCCTCTCCTTAATACAGTGCAGTTGCCCTGTCCCATGTGCAGAAAAACACCCCCAAAGCATGATGCTACCACCCCCATGCTTCACAGTAGGGATGGTGTTCTTGGGATGGTACTCATCATTCTTCTTCCTCCAAACACAGCGAGTGGAATTATGACCAAAAAGTTCTATTTTGGTCTCATCTGACCACATGACTTTCTCCCATGACTCCTCTGGATCCTCCAAATGGTCATTGGCAAACTTAAGACGGGACTTGACATGTGCTGGTTTAAGCAGGGGAACCTTCCGTGCCATGCATGATTTCAAACCATGACGTCTTAGTGTATTACCAGCAGTAACCTAGGAAACGGTGGTCCCAGCTCTTTTCAGGTCATTTACCAGCTCCTCCCATGTAGTTCTGGGCTGATTTCTCACCTTTCTTATGATCATTGAGACCCCACGAGGTGAGATCTTGCATGGAGCCCCAGTCCGAGGGAGACTGACAGTCATGTTTAGCTTCTTCCATTGTCTAATGATTGCTCCAACAGTGGACCTTTTTTCACCAAGCTGCTTGGCAATTTCCCCGTAGCCCTTTCCAGCCTTGTGGAGGTGTACAATTTTGTCTCTAGTGTCTTTGGACAGCTCTTTGGTCTTGGCTATGTTAGTAGTTGGATTCTTACTGATTGTATGGGGTGGACAGGTGTCTTTATGCAGCTAACGACCTCAAACAGGTGCATCTAATTTAGGATAATAAATGGAGTGGAGGTGGCCATTTTAAAGGCAGACTAACAGGTCTTTGAGGGTCAGAATTCTAGCTGTTAGACAGGTGTTCTAATACTTATTTGCAGCTGTATCATACAAATAAATAGTTAAAAAAATCATATATTGTGATTTTTGGATTTTTTTTTTAGATTATGTCTCTCACAGTGGACATGCACCTACGATGACAGGGCTCCAGACTAACTTTTTGCCTTGGTTGCACTGGTGCGCCTAGTTTTTTTTATTTAGGTGCACCCAAATTTTTCCTCGGCCCACATCGCCTTTTTACGGCACGATTTCAAGGTCACCTTTTTATCACGCTCCATACATTCATATATATTCTGTAAATTATTTTAAAGAAGAATAAGGTGTAGGTAAATACTTTTTTTTTTTTTTGAAGCACAATTATACTGTAGCCTATATAAAAATACAAATCTTTAAAAAAATAGCTTAAAGTGCTTCACTGAGCTGCCAAACTAAAACATTTCAAAATAGAAATAGAAAGTGCTACTCTTTAAAAGTGCTTCCCTGAACTGATGGCTGAAGTTGCTCCATGTCTGGGCTGTTGTCGGAGCATTGACGGGGAGAGTGTTGGGCCTACTTTTCTTAAAGAAAAAACTCTCTGTGTCTATTTCTTTTCATTGTTCGTCGTGTTTTCTTGCATTTATTGTGCTGATGCTGATTGCCGTTGGCTCGTTTACACTGTAGGTCTTGGTGCCCAATTCTGATTTGTTGCCTATTTCCGATTTTTTTTGACCGTCCATTTACACGTTCTTTAAATTGTGACCCATATCCGACTCATGTGTTTACATTTGACATAGATCTGAAGCATCACGCATGTTTAAAGGGAGTTCTTGCACAGATGGACGAACGCGCAGCGAGAGAGATTTCAGGACTGGTGGGAACATACAACACGTTCTCATGAAAGTGCGTATCTATTGCACGAATTTCATTTCTCCATTTTTCAAATTTCAAATGCCATTTATTCGCCAAAATAGTTTTTGCGTGCATATGATACGCACTGCAAACGTGCGTATTGCACGCCATAAAGTGTGTATCATATGCACGCAATATTTTTGGCTTAAATGGCATGATAAATAAAATTTGTGCTATAGACGCACTTTCATGAGATTAATGAGGAGCAGTGGGTCCGAAATTTTAGGATGAGCAAGCCAACCTTTTATATGTTGTGTCAACGTTTGTCCACAATCCTCTCCTACAACGACACAACGTTTCGTCATCCGTCCCTTTGCAGATGCGCGTCGGGGTTGAAAATCCGATCTGCCGGTTTACATGACGCATTGGCACATATCTGATTTATTTCCACATATGAACGAGGCCTGAAACTGATCTCGAAATATCTGAATGCATGCGTTTTTTCCTGTTTAGGCTACACGGGATATAGAACACATCTGATCTGTGACATATGAGCAAAAAATCGGAATTGGGTCACATTTCACTGACTCAGGTCGCAATTTCAATCACACAGCATGGAGCGGTGTATGGCTACAGGAATATCTGGACCACAACCAATCAGAGGCAAAGACCCGCCCCATCTCTGTCTCTGATTGGTTTAGACCACGATATGATCCAACCATGAGTGTGAGTTGCGACAAAGGAAACAATCGCTACGTTTGTGGAGAGGCAGCGGATGTGAGGACGTTAGGTGCATCGGTGCGACCTAGGAAATATTTTAGTCGCACCCTTACAAATTTTGGTCGCACTCTAGAGCCATGGATGACAATTTCAGACCCCTCCATGATTTCTAAGTGGGAGAACTTGCAAAATAGTGTTCAAATACTTATTTTCCTCACTGTATATGGTATGGTGAGGACTGAGGAGACTGTCAAGCCTCAAGGGTTAGACAAACGCTAAATACTTGACATCTCTTTTCACCCTCTAATATGAGAAACACAGCATTTCAGTCACATTACATCCCTCCAGGGAAAGTGTCTTGCTTTCACCCACTCTGTTTATGCTGTGTAAATGGTTAACAGGGACAATTTTACGACAACAGGGAGCGACAGTTGGAAAGTGGGCCTGCAGACATCAGCCATCCCAAATTAGACCAATGCTTCTTAATTGGAAGGTTTTGTAACTGACACGCTGTCGATGAGAAGGACATTTATGAACACCAGCTGCCAGATATTGACATTAAGACATGGAAAAGGTTGAAATGAATTTGGCAATCAAAGCTTTGTGCGTAGGGTTTGCTTAAGTTTAGTTTTCTGTGCTGAGACCTATTGTTCATTCAGCAGCTGAGAAGGAAATCTTCTGGTGCTTGTGTGGATTGGCAGCAAACGACAGATTCTGGCTCACAGCTCCAGTCTTCTGTATCATTCCATTTCCATCATTTCCATTTGTGCTCTCATTATCTAAAAATGTCTAATGAGTTTATAAACATTGGATTTCAGCAAGTAGATCTGTAGGTGTCTTGAAGACCCCCAAGAATAATACATGAGGTTGAAGATGCAACACATGCCTATACCGCGTTTCCTTTGACCCAGAAGAGTTAAAAATAATATCTTCAGGGCAGGATGTGGTTTTTGTCAAACTTAAATGACACATCATTCAGCAATTCCACCGTTTCAAGTACAAGTGGTGATGGAAACCCCCCTTTTTCCAAGTGCTGTGTGTGTAGTTTGTGCCACCTGTTCCATGGAAATTTTGGGCAATATTTGCTTTTGTTTACAATTAAAAGACCAAATGGGGCATTGATGGTTTGCAGTGGCCTGCAGCATGAAACAGGAAATTATTTTTTTAAGAACGACGTTGCAATTTTGCATGCATTTTACATTGAGCCGTTGGAAGGTTTAGTTGTGCAGAAAGTTGCTGAGAGTCGCTAGTGTTATTCTAGTCTTATTACTGTTGTTATTCTTTATATATAATGTTTTTGTATTTCTAGTGATCAATAAAAGTTACGTTGTTTTGATCTCTTTAATTTTTTTCAGAAATTAGTATAAAATTGCTAATATTACTGTCATTTTACTGTAAAATGCTTAAATTGTTATATTGCCATATCATTGCAACATTATTTATGGTTGAAAAACAGTAAAATGGCATTCCCAAAAGCTCTTACATGACACTTCATGGTATGATTTATTTTAATAGTTTTGTTTCATGTTGTTAAATATCTCATTTTGTGTTAAATGTTCTATTTAATTAATATTTATTAGATTATTTTAGTGTCATGTTTTGCTCTGCTGATGTTTTGTGTTTGTGTGTGTGACCCTGTGCAATGTCTAATGTCCAAATATTGTCCATATTTTATTGATTCATCATGTGGCTTTCTATTTTACCACCTGTATTATTACTCTGGTTATCAGTACATTTTAAGGTAATATACAGATGTTGGTACTTCAAGTACATTTATATATTATTATTACATCACTTAATGAAATATTCCAGTTTATAAATCATAAAATATACAGGCACCGATTCCGTAATATCAGAATCATTCTCATAATATATTTTACAGCGAATATCTGGCAACCACAGCTGCCATCTTTGTTTTTACTGTAAATATAACAGGATTTATTTTACAATGAGAAAATATTTTTGTTATCATTGATGTTTTTTCTTTGTTTTCTTTGCCATTTTAAACCTTTTGAATGATCCTTGTTCTCTCGTCTTTGTTTTGTGCAGCAAATGACCTAAAGCCTCCACCGTACAGCGAGTACGCTCGAAACGACGATACTGACGCATCCCTGAGCATCGCCATCCCTGACGCCAGCGATTCCAGTGCAATTAGCGATGCCCCACCCCCTTACACGCCCAGCATCACCTCTGCAGCCAATCAGCAAGTAGACAGCCACAGCCAATCACAACCTGAGGGAATGTCAAGTTAGACTTCTCTCAATATAGAAATGCAACAAGGGCTTAGCAACCGCTTTAGCCCCTCTAGGTCCGTTTTTCCATCTGGACTTATTTTATTTTTAAGCAAACTATACAAAGATTTCACATTGGCGGTGGATCTTGTTCGTTCTCTTATGACATGAGAGAATTTGTATCAGGCAAACAATAGGAGGTACAAAGAATGAGACTGGCCTGATGCCATCTTCTGGCAGATTCGAGCACTGCTCTGCCCACGCTGGTGTACGGGTGCTTTCAGTTCACCCATGCCTTATGCTCATTTCCTCCTGCAAAATCACAGCGCACAGCCATACGGCCATTTTAATCTTTTTTTAAATGATTACTTTTACCGTCATTTATTTGCAGCAGTGATGAAGACTAACGCCATGATCACGTGTGGCTGCGCGCTTGAGGAACTGTAAATAGGCTAGTGGGTTGATTGATGCCGAGCACATTCTGCTTAGACAATGTCGTTGACACCTTTCTATCTTTCTTTTTAAAGTCCCAAAGGGATAGGTTAAAGGTGTAGTTCACGCAAAAATGATTATTCTGTCATTTGCTCACCATCATGTCATTCCACACCTGTATGACTCTACGTCAATGGTAACTGAAACTATTGACATTCTTCAAAATGTCTTTTATGTTCCACAGAAGAAAGCCATACAGCGTACGGTGAAATTATGACAGAATTAATATTTTTGACTGAACTATCTCTTTAAAGTATAGAGGTCTAGCCTCAGGTTATTTATAAGCTCAGTTTATGTGTGATGGAAATAAAATAAAAAATAAAAAAACATTTGCCCTCTGAAGCACTTTTAATGTTTTGTAATTGCCTTAATTCCGTCTGTTAGTAAGTGTCCAATATCCCAATAAACCAGAGCCGGTGTGGATAAAGTGGCTCATGGTTATGACTCGTGTAAGTGCGAAGTCCTACTCTGTGTTGTATCGCTTATCAGGTTAAATGTAACACACTGATGCATTTGAGATCACGGTGCCCTTATTAACAATTTCTGCTAACCAAATAGACCTTCCGTGTGTGTAAGGCATATGTTAACTGTGTGATGAATTGAAACAGAACTTCTTTGTGAAAATGTTTATGTGCTTTGGTGAGCGCATGAAGTCATCTCTGTGCAATTGTCAATATATCAGGTCCACATGAAAGGATTTGATTTAAGTGTGCTTTTAGAATGTGTGTGTATAGTTATGTCCCCCTTCTCCCATGAACGCCTGTTCCTTCACTATGTAATTTCATTTAATCATAATTTGATTTAAAATTCTAATCCTGCAACATGTATTATCTCATTTAAACTGAAGTACTGTATATGCTATTTTTGTATTTATGGAAAAACCCTTTGAATCTCTTTAAAAAAAATAAAGATGGCTGAAATGTCATGTTTGAAAAAAGCTCATTTCTCACAACAAACTCAATGGACAAGTTTCATACTTTTTGATCAGTGATATGTGGCATTAATCTCACAGCTTCAGAAATACTGTAAAAACTTACTTTGTCCACTACATTCTGACACCACAAGGGGGCAGTAGTGCACTATTCTTCTCTGCATCTTTATGATAACTTGCCATTCAGAATACAGCTGGCTCTGTAATCCATATTTCCATATTCGTAACCCTGCAGAGCCAGTGCCCTCTGTTCCTTGCTTCCTACTCTTTTGTGTGGGACGATTGGATCTCAGTCAAATCAGTGAGGTGGGCGGCTCCAGGCATTTTGTACAACTTTTAACTTATAACTGAAGAATGCAGCTTTGTTTTGCATAATGTTTTGAACTATTTCTGCTACAAAAGATCTTTCACCACATCACATGGAATCAAACACCTTAAGAGGATGTTGGAAATGCAATGTATGTAAATAAAAAAGGAAATGCAACGTATGTTTATGTACATGTTAGCTGTAGATTTGACCTGTCCAGACAATTATTACTTTGACCTTTATTTCAAATGGGTTGAATCAGATCCCAAAAATGAAGTAGCTTACTTGTAATTCTATTCTATTACTTTTTAAAATACTCGTAATCAGACTACAGTTACTTTTTTATTGATTACTTGTTATTCTCACAATGGCTGTAAATTATTAAGTTAATTTATTCTCCCTAGGCTGCTATTACTTTATCTTTTAAATGTTCCTTTAAAAAAAAAAAACCCTGCTTGTATACGTTCAGAAGATCTTCCGGGTTTGTGGAATATTTGATCACTGGATTTACAGAAATCATTTCACTTTTAAGAAGTGTTTTCTAAACATTGCATATCTAATCAGCTCCTGCCAAATACATGAATAATTCTTTGATTTATCAGTGAGTCATTAAACCATATATTACTGTCTTTGGAAGGCTTTAATCTTTCAAACACATGAAAATGTGCAAATTCAAATCATTTTATATTTACATGCATGCAGGTATTCTCCAACTTTTTGTTAGCTGAACCGCTTTGACCTAATCTATTTACTTGAAGCACCCCCTGAGATATTAGTTAGGTCAATAATAAAATCAAGTCAATAATATTAATTATAAATAATAAAATTAAGTTTCATGTTTCTGATGTCAGTTAATGGTCACACGCAGGTAAATAAATAAAATATTTCAAAGTTTCATTATGTTTTTATTTTAAAGGGGTCATGACATGGATTTTTTTTTATTATTTTAATGTTCTTTGAGGTTCACATATAATGTTAATAATGTTAGTAATGTATAATTAAATATATATGTGTGTGTGTGTGTGTGTGTGTGTGTGTGTGTGTGTGTGTGTGTGTGTGTGTGTGTGTGTGTGTGTGTGTGTGTGCAAAATATAAAACATTGTTCTTTACATTTTCATTTTATTTTCCATACTTTCATTTGATTTAGATTTTTTTAAATAGAAAATAAAAAAGTGTTTTGGGGATGAAATTTCTCTAATTTCTGAAGTATAGAAAAGCTCTTTCAGGTTATTGCAGCGGTCAGTTAAAGCAGCACCAGAACACTTTCAAGCACAGCTAAGAATGTTTCATCTTCTTGTTGTTAGTGTTCATAACAAGCAGGACTTCATTTAAAGTGAACAGCTTACTTTAATTCTTCACTGCATTGTGGTTTGACACACCAGCATTTAATAGTGTTTAATGAGCAGTGTTTGTACCCATTCTCTTCCACAGCTCATAGGAACATAGCTGCACCGCAGGCAGAGGCACTCAAGGAGAAATAAGTGACTTTGCTTTTGGCCACCCTGCAGGAACACTGGAGGAGTTGCTGCGAGCACCAGCGGCCATCATCAGTGTTAGTCGTGTGGATCTCGTGTGAGAAACAAATGAACACACACACACATATCAGACATCAGAAATGAGTCAGCGAATGAAGACTAGAGCTGAGGAAGCTTCCTCACATTTTCTCTGACTCATCTGTGCTGCTTTTGATTCTGTCAAATCTCCATTTTTTTCCTCTAGAGGGACGAAGGCTGACCTTTTCTCTCTTTTTCCCTCATCTTAGGCCCTAGTGTGTGCTTATCAAGTATTCATTAGGATTATCGGATGAGCAGAAAATGTCGTGTCAGAATTATTCTTATCCGGACAGTTTTTATGAGTGTATGAACCAGATTTAAACTCTCTCCTAATCTGCAGCGTCTGAAGCAGATTGTGTTTAATTGCTATTTTGACATTAGCAGTAGGAGGATAAATATAGAAAAAGTTTTTGCAACAATTATACCATTATATCACAAGTTAAAGAACAGGTTTTAGTATTAGATTAAAATATTATTCCATTGTTATTCTAAATAAGAATTATTATATAGTTCAACCAAAAATTACTTTTACTCCCCCGTCATTCCAAACCAGTATGACTTTTTCTTCTGTGAAACACAAAGGAAAATACTTTGAAGAATGTTGTTCAATTAAGTCCACATCTTAGAGGTTATTAATATAACGTAACATAATATGATATAATATCAATGCTTTTATTCAGTAAATAGATTTTTAGATGCAAACTTTTTTTTAACTCAGAATCCTCACTTTTCATCAGAATGTCACGCTTTTCACACAATGTATATGCATCACAACTATTTTGCAACATTTATAATAATGAGAAATGTTTATTTAGCCCCTAATCAGCATATTAGATAATTTCTGAAGGATCATGTGACACTGAAGACTGGAGAAATGATGCTGAAAATTCAGCTTTGCCATCACATGAATGAATTACATTCATATACAATATATTAAAACAGAAAACCATTATTTTAAATAGTAATAATATTTCACAATATTACTGTTTCTGCTGTATTTTTATTAAATAAATACGGAGACTTTAAAAAAAATACATTCATAAATTCTTAATGACCCCAAGATTTTAAACTTTTGAATGGTAGTGTAATTATAAATGTAATATTTTATGTATAATATATTATTACTGGCAGGAGGATGACTTTTAGTAAACACAGAAGGGAAACAAATAGCGACGTGTCATTTGCGAACGAGCCGACTCTAAGAGCCCATTCTTTGTAGCGAATGAGAAGAGCCGAATCTTTGTCTGGGGTACTCTGTAGTGGTACAGGCCAGGTACACGGAGCAACGGGGGAGCCAGATTTAAATGCTAATGTTAAGACTTTTGACTTTTATTTGTTTGATTTTTTTGCTGTGGTTCTGTGTTCAATTGTTGAATTAAAGTTTTATTAAAATGTTAAATAATAGTAACTGAATTTTTTTGTAATGAAAAGATGCATAAAAAAAGAAGGCTTTTATGAACACACTAAATAAAAAATTACTTACACAAATCATTCACAATTGCTAAATTGGGCTAAAATAGAAAGCTCTGAGTGATACTGAATGAAGAGCCATTTGGGAGCCGTAAGAGCCGGCTCTTCTAAGGGAGCCGAGCCAAAAGAGTCGAATCTTTGAAAAGAGCTGGACTTCCCATCACGAGAAACAAAGAACTACACGCTATAACACGGTTAACACCATACGAGGAACTAAAGAAACCAAGAGCTTAAATACACAAGGGAATCTTGTCAACAGAACAGGGAACAGGTGTGAACTATTTAGAAACCATGGAAACTAACTAGTGGCAGGAAAATGAGAACAAATGAAACTAGAACTAAACCAAACCAAAACACAACGAAACCACATTATATGGGACAATTACGTGTAAAATAACCACTTCATTTGTATTTTTTAATTATTTAATTTTTGCTTTAGTTTGGTTTATGATGCAACAAAAAATCTTTTTGACCGTTGATGTTAGTTTCTAATTGACACAGTCCGACTCCCCTTTTCCTCTTACTGATAACCTCGTAAATATGTTATATTATAAATTTCAACTAGTTTGTGAACAGATTTCTCAGTCTTTAAAGAGATGTCCCTGAAATCATTCAGATGGGTAAAGATGCTGAACTGTCAGATTTTGAGAACAGTGTCTCGTGAGTGGCAGGACGTGGCTGTGTGTTCTAGTTGACCAAGGCAGCACATCTATCCTCATAAATGTGTACACTACTGTTAGCCCCGAGTAGCAGTTACACTTATGAGTGCAGGAAGTTGCAGTGTCATGTTTTAGAGAGGCGCATCAGTCAGGCTGTTTTAGTGACAGAGACTCGTTCAGTTGTATGGCTGTACTGCTGTCATTTTACCTTCAGGTAAAGATCACAGGGAAAGAAAGGGAAAAGAAAGAAAGAACACAATGATGTGTAACAAATGAACTCTTTACACAGACACGTTTTTCCACAGTTATAAGTCACCATGAAATCAAAATTAACAAATTTTATTTTTATCGCAGTATTTATAAATTATTTCATGTCAAATTTAGAAATCCAGCAAAAGTTTTTTTGTTTTTGTTTTTGTTCATTAAAAAAATGTACTGTACTCCACTATACTTGGTATTTTCTTTTGCTTGGGGCAAATAGGAACGCAAAAATTATTTTTGCTTTCCTTTACGTTCAATATGGCCATTGGCGTTTATACACAAATATGACGACTTCCACTTCTGATCAGTTGTACACTCATTATTGCGGTGCCTTGTGGGATTGAATGTTTGCACTCTGTAACGTCCACTATGGTTTCGGACACCACTACAAATGACTGTCCCCTTCAATTGTGCCCTATAGGGGTGATTTCGGACACAGCCAAGGTCAGTTTGTAGTTCTTGTTGATTGTTCTCTGATTGTTCCCAGGTGTGTCTTGTTCGCTAACTACGCCTTGTGTATTTAAACCCCATGGTTGTGTTCATTGTCAGGTCTTGACAACCTATCGTTGGTGTCCTCAGCTCTATTTCTTGGTTTTCTGCTGTTTTTCGAGTTTATTTTGTACCTTTGTCTTGGTTTATTAAACTCACTACATTTGGATCCAGCTCTCATTCCTTCGGAGTTCGCAAACATTACAAAAAGTAATTAGCATGCAAAGGAAAGGTTGCTTTTGGCTTGATTTTTTGTTTTGTTTTGTGAGGACAAAGGTTTTATTAGACTCTCTGTACTTTTTAATTATGTTTAATTTCAACCAAGATGTACTGTGTACAGGCGCTGCCTGCTTAATGGAGACCTGTATGGTTATTCAGAGAGAAAGAGGATGATTTTTAAGATCAATATTTTACTCAAAATGACTTTGGTGCTATCTTATGTTTTAAGCTGACATACAGTGTCACGTACTGTGGGCCATTTCTCTGTTGATAACTAAATAACTTTTAGATGAGTTTGCTTATCGAATGACAGGCATGAAAACTGGCCGCACTGCAGCTTTTCACTCTCAGCAGATGACAAGCTTTGAGCCAGAGATCCTCCAAAACTGCTGGCTCATTGTCTTAAACGTCCTGCCAGCCAGGTTTACTTCATAAATACTGACATGATTAATCTTGTCCTTTTGTAAAAAATAAAAAAAATTATACATTTAAAAGAGAACAACAAAGTCACTCAAGGTCAGGGTCACCTAAAGTATTAGACAGACAACAGTGCGAAGGTAAAATGAGCCGGCCGCAACAGTGATTTATTGTTGTGTTGAGTCAATATTTTTACATAAATTAATAGGGAGGGTTTTCACAAATGGAAAATTATCATTCCAGCAAGTGGATTTCTAACTTATGGCAAAGACTTGTGCTGATATCATACTCTTTTAAATTGACTTCCTTAATGAGTTGCAGCACTGAGACACTAATAAATAATTCTTTATCTCTAAAAGTCAAAAACATAAAAGCCAAACCACAAATGCAATGCAGATCATATTGAAGAGCTGAATATAGTCACTCAACAGTGACTATTAAATGCATGTGGAACATCTTTATGAATAATACATTTCAGATGTATTTTTGTGTGTGTGTGTGTGTGTGTGTGTGTGTGTGTGTGTGTGTGTGTGTGTGTGTGTGTGTGTGTGTGTGTGTGTGTGTGTGTGTGTGTGTGTTTGCTTATGTGATTTATGAGGACACAAATTTGTATAATGACATGCGTATTACACTGGTATTACAACAAACGTGGTTTATGAGGACATTTCATGAGTCCTCATAATTCAAATAGCTGAAAAAGCATAAAAAACAACGTTTTATTAAAAATGTAAAAATGCAGAATGTTTCCTGTGATGGGTAGGTTTAGGGATAGGGGCAGCGGGATAGAAAATACAGTTTGTATAGTATTAAAAATATTACGTATATGGAGAGTCCTCATAATGTAGTTGCACCAACGTGTGTGTGTGTTTACTATTTATTATTTGTATTTATTATTTATTTGTTTTGTCTCAACAATGACTGCTAAATCCATATGCAACTTTATAAATAATAAATTCAAAAGCAAATTTAGTTAGTAGTTATAGGTTTGTTTTCATTTGTCAGTTTTCTTTTTGTTTTGACTTATAACAATGACTGTCCAGTCCATATTAAACATTTTTAACAATAATAAATTGAAAAGTAAAAAAAAAAATTGTATCAGGTTTTGATTTGTTTTAGTTCTGACTTATTAATGACCTAATTAATTAATAATCTTTACGAAATCCTAAATTAGCTTTAATATTTTTAGAAAATAATGGGTTTTAAATATTCAGTTTCTATTTTAAATTAAAAACAAAAACAAACAAAATGAATCTTTAGGAATAATAATTGAAACAATGAAAAATATTTAAATATTTTAAAACCTTTTACATTTTAAAAAAATTGTTTGTTTGATTTTATGATTTATTATATGTTTCGCTGTTATTGGAAAGACTGTCGTAAGCTCTTACCCGACAAGTGCACATGATATTTGAGGCTTTTCAGCTGATTTGTTCGTGTAAACATTTCAAAGCTGCTTGGCGCTGGAGCTCATAACTTGGTGTGCATGTATGTGCGTGTCTGTCTGTCATTGTGTCTGTGAATGCGTGCCATGTTAATCCGTTGTCTGGCTCATCAACAAGCCTCAGATAATCAGTGGCCCCCAGTTTCTTGTTACCGCCGGAAAATCCTTTGTTCCACCACATTAATTGAACAAGATTTCCATTTTAATTGAATTTCAATACCCATCTGCCTGTACTTAAAGGTGCCAGGTGTGAGATGTTAAAAGCTCATTCTCTGATTCTGGCAGAGGTTATGTGCAGTCAGACAGATTCCCATTAGCCATGTTGAGAAGAAGTGTTATGGCCAGAACTGTTGCTCTGGAGACTTCTGTTTCAGCCTTCAGGCTGTATAGGGTCTGCTCCATTGCGGAAACCATCTGTGATATAGGGTGTTATCACAGTTCATTTACACACAGTCTCTTTGTACGACTTCTGATCGAGGCTGAGCTATTAGAAGTGTTTGATCTGCACCTTGGCAGCAGTGCTGATGAGAGATAGACAATGATATGCTTCACACGATTACCTAACGCTTGACACAGCACTTATTTGTTGTCAGAATTATAACTTCCCCAGTCTTACGTGGGAATATGTACACGCAACAAAATTGTAGGTATGAAAATGAACTATATCATATTTAGTGTCCAGTAGCCTATATTGAACATTTGGACTTAAAGTCCCCCTGTAGTCAATAATTTTATCCCTTAAAACTCATCTTTGACCAAAATGACATATTTCCTGTAAACATGCCTTAAGCTTGAATGTAACTCTAAACCCTTGCTACATTTAGTATATGCGGATCCGTGAATATGCTAATTAGCCCCGCCTCCACTAAATCACATGTGCCCACCTGATCCACTCGCTTAACTTTACTGTAGTAGGCCCTAAATGCTGCCCAATGCAAGTGGAAAAACTGGTTTAATCCAACCATATGTTTGAACCAGAAACTGATTCAGAAGAAGTGGAAGAGTGAATTATACAGGCTCGTCTACAAGTCTATGTTCGTTTTATGTATCGCTCTACAATGTCGGACACAAAAAATGCTAATTTATTTGATTAGCCTTTTGCTTGACTACGTTATCAAACAGCTAATAATGTTACTAATGTTACACAAACCATGTTCCCATTCGCCATCTCAGAGTCAGACGGCTGCCTTATGAAGATCAGCATCCTTATGCTTTGAACAACTCAGAACTTCACGTAACTTATTCATCATAACATCGTAATATAGCTACATCATATACATAATTCACCCGCTATATTGCTAAATGTACCCGGTTTTTCAATAGAAAAATATACCCGGGATAATCTGGCTTCTCTTGAGACTCCCCTGATTCGCAGCACAGTTAATGATCTAATCTAATTAGTCTGCTTTTTTACATTTTGTACATGTAGTCAAGTTACACAATTAAGTAGTAATAAATAGTACTCGTGTACAGCAAATATTTGATATATAATTATTTTCTAAAGAAGTTTATTATTGTTATTGATATTTATAGAATTAGGTTGCTGTGGAATGTATAATGCTGCTCATTGAATCCAAAAAAAATAAAATTTTCTTTTTGAAATTGTTGTACAAAAAACAAATATCTGCCTGAAATGTTTAGGTATTATCAAATTGCCAGTACAAGTCGTTTCAACTTAAATTATATCAAACTGACTTAATTTTATCAAACTGACACTCACTCACATTGCTGTTACATGTTCTAAACAGCATAGCTGTTCATATTTCACGCGTCATGCCAATATGAAGCAAACAATTGGAAGATGCTTTCTTTTTTGGGTGGCAGGTGGGTGCCCATGATGGGTTCACATAATGCAAGAGATGGTCAGCAGCGACCATTTTCTCTCTCTCTTTCAGTCTCTCACACTTTCTCCCTCCTACAGCTTTCATTTAGCAACAATGAGGTTATCTGTGTGATTTTACTCCTTGAATTGGCATGTAATAAAATCAAATTTGTGCATGATGTATATTAATAATAATATACATATGCATACATACATACATACAGACGTTAACTGGAATATTTTGCACAAAGGAACAAAATTTTGTTCTGTGCAATAACCATTATTTTTCCAGATGACTACTTCACCTAATA
Organism: Meda fulgida; assembly: GCA_030578275.1. Classification (NCBI taxonomy): domain Eukaryota; kingdom Metazoa; phylum Chordata; class Actinopteri; order Cypriniformes; family Leuciscidae; genus Meda; species Meda fulgida. The sequence goes on along the minus strand of CM060639.1, from coordinate 13,873,316 downwards.
TCCATTGTGACTGTCAGTTTTTTTAATGTCACAAGGCTTCAAATGAATGGTCTATGAAAACGAGAATGCGAAAAGCCCTCCATAAAAACAAAAGAGATTCTTGCTTGTTGTCATTTTGAAAGATGCTGTTTTTGCTCTAGAAGCTATTGTGGCATGTCTGATAGAAATTAATTAAGTGATAATGTGGCTGTGTTCATTCAACAGCATTCAGAGAACAAGTCAAAATTGTGTGTGAGAAGGAAAGAAAAATGGACGCCGGAGATTACGCAGCAGTTTAATTAAAACTCCTGATGGAGTTACACATTAGAAACGCTCCTGAGAAACAAGTCAAGTTTGACTAACAACTACATCTCACTTGTCTAATTTGATAGCCAAGATTCAGTTCACTTACATATCATAGGATCGAAGTTAAGTTTTGTCCCAAAATGTTTTGTAAAAGGTCAGGATATAGCATATTTACTTCATTTAATTCTTTCTGAGATAGCCATTACCTCACAAACAGACTCCATTACAATGCTCTAACAAACCGTAGAGAAAACCAAACAAAAGCGGAAAAACTTTGACTTTTTCTTCTTTGAAAATCACTTTGTGGAAGAGATTCTTCAATTGGATGAAAAGGCAACATTATGACTCTTATCTCTCTCACTGGACTGAGACAATATGATTTGTTCTATTACAAACTAAATTCAATCCCATGCTTCACAGCTGACAGGCCACAGGATAGAATGGCGGTGTTGACACAATCCATCCGATCCCAGATAATAGTCATGATTTGGGAAAACCTGTTCTTTCTTCTGAAACAGATCAATGCACTTGCACTGCTAGACGTGTACATTATTGGGATCAATCTGTTGTTTTTCTATTGGATTATTTGAATAATTCTTGTCTAAAATACATCAATTATACTCATTTCAGTTTGATATTTGTGAATACATTATGATCAACATCAGCATGATTGCCAGTGCGTTATTGCTTTTTTTTTCAACAGCTCAATAAACGTTAATCTTAAGTAACTTACATTTTCGACACAACAGTTACATTATCTGTTTTTGCCAATGAAAATAGTTCCAAAAAATCAATGCATGATCATATCCTGTGTGTTTCCTGCTTGGGCCGAGGCCATGAGGACCACGCGCTGTCTAAGGGTTGTCTATCTTCAGCGTGGATTCTACACCTCCGCCTCCCTCTTCTGCGCCGCGCCGTAAGAAGCGCCGCTCTCAGAGGACGCCTGAGGAGGTTCCAGTGGACGAATGCACGCCTGCGGGATCCCCGCGTGCTTCGCTTTCCCCCCGTGTCACTCACAGATGGCCAGTGCCCGACTTCGGCCGCGCCCATCTCCTGTTACGAGTTGGAAGGGGGCGACGAAGAGGACGGCTGTTCTCTTCTCGCTTCGGGGAGTGAAGAGTGGTAAGGTTCCGTTCCGGTTCCCGCCCCTTCTCTTCTCTTCAGGAGTTCAGTGGAATTGGACGCCAACACCGAGCTTCTCCGCCTCCTCACGAAGGTCGTGGAGGACCTCGGCCTGGATTGGTCGCTGCCCGATGACCTTGTGCCCAACAGACTCGACGGCTGCTTTCTCCCTGGTCGACGCGCAGAGCCTCCCATGAGGCCCGCCCCATTTCTCCCTGAACTGCACAGGGAGCTGTCGAAATCCTGGAAGGCTCCTTTTTCGGCTAGGCTGCGATCTTCTGTCTCTTCGACACTTTCCATTGTGGACTGCGCGAAGGACAAAGGATTTGTTTCCATTCCTCCAGTCGAGGAAGCGATCGAAACGCACCTTTGCCTGCCCTCCGCTGGATGGCGTTCTAAGGCCGCTTTGCCTTCTAAAGCCTGCCAAACTACTTCTGCTTTCGTCAGCCGCGCTTACACCGCTGCTGGCCAGGCCACCTCAGCACTCCACACGATGGCAGTGCTGCAGATTTACCAAGCTAACCTTCTCTGTTCCTTAGACGAGGCGAGCACGGACCCCGACAGCTTTACTGACTTGAGGAGTGCCACAGACATAGCTCTGCGAGCTACTAAATCTGCCGCCAAGGTAGGGCTGGGCAAAAAATCGATTTATCGATTTTGTTGTTTAAAACGATTTTTATTTTGCAAACTCGAGTTTTTTGCCACAATAGTTTTTTCGGACTTTTTCACGTTTCGTCCTTGTGAGTTACCGTAGCGCGATATGAGCCAGCCCCCGCCCCGCGTAACACAGTCGAAACAACATGCCAGCGTGTAGCAGAGAACTAACGTTACTTCCAAAGAAAGGCACAGGTAATTCCGTAATTGAACTGGTTTGGTTTTGATGTAGCAGACAAAACACAGACGAAGCCTTGCTGCAAAATATGTTTCAACGCTGTTGCTACTGGAAGCAGCAGTACAACAAATCTTTTCCAGCACCTGAGGAATAAACATCGCGAAGAATGGGAGAAGTGCAGCCGGCTCCGTAGCGAAAACGGCTCCTCTAGCACACCTGCTAAAAAGCAAACTACACTTCCTGAGAGCTTTACAAACTGTGTGCCTTATGATAAGAACGAAGCGCGATGGAAAGCGATTACAGAGGCGATCACGTTTTATATTGCCACAGACATGCTGCCGATTTATTCTGTCGAAAAGCGAGGCTTTAATCACACGCTGAAAGTATTAGATGCGAGGTACGTTGTCCCCAGTCGCAAGTATTTCGCCAATGTAGCGCTGCCTCACCTGTACAATACAACTCGGGAAAAGATCCGCAGTGAGCTGGAGGAGATGCAGTTTTACTCAGCCACAACGTACCTGTGGTCCAGCCGGACGATGCAGCCATATCTGAGTCTGACGGTTCACTACATCAACATTAGTTGGACTCTGTGCAGCATCTGCCTTCAGACAGCGTATTTCCCTGACAAAAACACTGGTGAGATAATTGACCATGGCTTAAAAGACGCTCTCAGCTCCTGGGGACTTTCGGAGGAACGACTCGTCTGCATGACAACTGATAGTGGCACCAACATCATAAAAGCCCTTAAGGACAACAACTGGCCCAGCTTGCAGTGTTTTGGCCACAGCCTCCACAATGCTATAGGTAAGAGTTGGTGGAAGAATAAATAGGTGCACATACTTGCACATTGTAAAGTACTGTTTGCTCATAATTTAATAGCCAGAACATGGTATATATTTCAACTGGTTTACACACAGACATAAATTCATATTTACAGTTTATTTTAGTTTATTTACATAAATAAACCTGACTTTTCCTTAATCTGCATTCATTATACATTATGTATTAAACTGTGTTACAGCTATTAAAATTGTGATAAAAGTACAAAACAATTTTGAAAACTCACGTAATCAAATACATAGTTTGAAGTGACAAAAAAATATACTAAATATCTTTTCACATTTATTACAGAGAATGGTGTGAAGGATCCAAGGATCGATCGGGCCATAGGGGTCTGCAAAAAAAGCTGTATCAGCCTTCTCCTACAGCTGGAAAAAAAGGCTAGACATGACAGAGGTGCAGGCTGAGCTTAGACTTCCCAAGCATCTTTTGATCTCAGAATCCCCAACACGTTGGGGGTCTCGTCAAAAGATGATTGAGCGTTTTCTTGAGCAAGAGAAGGCAATAACTCGTGTCCTGGGTGCGAAAAAGAAAACGCGTTGGCAAGGTGGCAACGTGGCAAGATTTGGAAGTATTAGAAGCCACCAACAAAGCAGTGAAACCTCTCCAGGACTTCACTGATGCACTGTCAGGGGAATCATATGTCAGTGTGTCATGCATCAAACCAGTCCTGCATTTATTTAAAACAAGTCTCCTCCTGCCAGAGGAGGAAGATTTGGAGCTAACAAAAACAATCAATGCTAACATCATGCGTTACCTCGAAAGTAAATACTGTGATTTGGAGAAAGAGGAACTTTTGGACATGGCCACACTTTTAGACCCGAGGTTCCGTACAACCTACATTGATGCTAGCAAACTGGAAGTTGTCAAAAAAAGAGCGGTGTCTGAGATCTCTGCTCTCTGCAACTCTACCACAGAGGAAGCTGTCCCTCAGCAGTTCAAGAGAACACCCCACCAAAACAGAAAATGACTCTGGGTGCCTTCTTTAAAAAGAGTGCACCATCCACCACGCCTCACCCACAACTTAGAAAACAAAAATTGAGACTGAGCTTGCAACATATTTCCTTATTCCAGACATAGAGCCAGACACAGATCCTCTTGAATGGTGGAAGCTGCATCAGCCCAACTTTCCAAGGCTAAGCTTACTGGCTAAAAAATATGTTTCTATTCCAGCCACTAGTGCCCCCTCAGAGAGGGTATTTAGTGTGGGTGGGGGAATAGTTACCTGCAACCGGGCCTGCCTTAAGCCAGAGGTTGTGGACAGGCTCATCTTTCTTGCAAAAAATGTTTAGAATGAGCATGCACAATGTTTCAGAGATCTAACAAGCACGTGTTTTGTTGTTATAGATAAGAGTTTACATTTGTTCACTCTTTGAGCAGGCTATATGTCTGCCACAGGCATGTTTCATTTTTTTATATTCACACTATACTGAGAAGAGTTTATTTTTTGCACTTTTGCTTAAACCTGGGTTAAAGCTTGAAATTGTTGAATGACAGAGCCTCATTTACTTTTTGTTTTGGGATTCTAGCATTTTAACTCTTGAGGACAATCATAGCAATAAAGTTGCACTTTTGACACTATATCTGATGTCTGCAGTCATTTTTTAAGTGCATTGAAAAAAAATCGAAATCGAATCGAAACTCGAATTTTTCTTTAAAAATCGAAGATTTTTTTTTTTTGGCAAAATAGCCCAGCCCTACGCCCAGGCCATCGGGAGGAACAGGGCGTCCCTCTCCGTTGTCGAGAGACATTTGTGGTTGCCGCGGTCGGATATGAAGGACACTGACAGAGCCTCCTTCCTTGACGTGCATGTGTCTCCTTCTGGGCTTTTCGGCAAGCTGTTGATGGTTTTGTGGAGCGTTTTAGACGTCGCAGGCTATGCGGCACTTCATCCCTCGACGCTCGAGTTCCGCATCAGGACGCTCTAAGAAACAGCCGCCTGTACGGAAAACAGCATCCCCGCCGCCTCCACCGCCAGCTTCTCAGCATCAGCGACCGAGAGAGCGCCAACGATAGAGCTTGGCTGGCCATCGCAGGCTGCCTCCTCCTTAGGGACCCAGGCCCAAGGTCACACTGGATCCTGTGCCAGCGAAATCTTCCTGACTTTAGGAAGACGGCGAAGGTCTAGTCCCGCTGTGGCTGGACCGCCTTTGAAAGCAGCATGTGTTGCTCTCACAGTTCCCGCGGCCGCGGTGACTGGAGATGTGTATTCTACAGCCAACGAGCCAGTTGCACAACCCGCTCGCCTGTACCCAAACGCCGTTTTCACGGCGACCCACATAAATCTCAAAAAGAGCATTATGTCTGTTTATCCGGCTCTCGCCGAAGGTGTTTTAAATGTAGGAAATGTGCCCACGCCCCAGTGTTCACCCCTACACATAAGCACGGCCCACTCAGTGACACACACTCATTCAGGGCCTGTTTCAATAAAGGCGGTTCATGCCGATGGTGTTTTAAGTGTAAAGAAGGTGCCCGCTTCCAGGCACGCACACTTACTGTAAAACACTGCGCCCTCTGTGCCGCGCACACACATAAATCATTCCCCGTCCCACGTGACCAGAATGTTATGTGTAAATCAACCCGCTGCTGGTCTCAGCGCGCTGCCTCAGATAAACACTGCAAGCACAGTGTCAATTTATCAGCCCTATCAGGTCTCCGGGTCCCTAGCTTAAGCGACCAGAGCCCGGATACCATTCTACCCCTAGCTATACGTGCAAAAGCATGGGAAGCTATCACGGGCATGTCAGACTGGGTGCTGAACATTATAAGACGAGGCTACTCACTGCAGTTTGCTCGCCGACCCCCGTGTTTTCAAGCCCGAGTCGAAACTACAGTGGCTAAGAAAGTAGCTCATCTACTTTCCGAGATAACGAAACTGTACTTGAAGACCCTCTAGACCAGAGCGAGTCGGGTTTCTACAGCCGTTACTTCCTGGTACCCAAAAAGAATGGCGGTCTCAGACCCATTCTAGATCTCAGGCTTTTGAACAGAGCTCTCATGAAGCAATCGTTCAAAATGATTTCAACCAGACAAATTCTCGCTCAAATTCGCCCGAGGGACTGGTTTATATCAGTGGATCTGAAAGACGCTTATTTTCAGATACAAATAGCCCCCCTTCACAGGCCTTTCTTAAGATTCGCCTTCGAGGGTCAGGCTTACCAGTACACCGTCCTTCCATTCAGCCTGTCCTTAGCACCTCGTACATTTAAGAGGTGCATGGCCTCAGCGCTCGCCCCCCTGAAACAACAGGGCATGTGAATACTGAACTATTTGGACAACTGGCTAATTATGGCCCAGTCGGAGGTGGAACTTATGACACACAGGGCTTTGTTACTAAGCCATTTAGAGGCTCTGGGCCTCAAAGTCAATTGGACCAAGAGTTCGCTATCTCCCAGTCAGAAAGCTTCTTTTCTGGGAATGGATCTGGACTCGGTGTCAATGACAGCGCGGCTGACGTCACAGTTACTCGGTTACTTACGTAACCTCGGTTTTCTTTAGAAGAGGGAACGAGTGTTGCGTAACCCTGCCGTGCTTGTGCTACCATCTGGTTTCGCTTCAGTCGATGAAAACCAAGGAGCATCCTATCGAGCTCTGGCTTATATAGGCATAAGCCACGCCCATTCGAGCGGGACGTGATGACTGAGGGCGCCAGCGCCCTCATTGGTGCTTAAGTCACGAGCAGTCCCTCGTTAGGTTGCAGCAGTTGCCGCAGAGCAGCCAAAAGGCGCACAAGCTGCCTCACCTAGGTCTGCTCGCTGTAGCAAATGCGTTTTAAATTAATACAAATTATAAGGATAATTTTTAGCCTCAGTATTCTCGAGAAAAGAGGTTTTCCCGTAGCTTAAGATAGCTTACGGAACACTCGTTCCCTCTTCTAGAGAGAACCGAGGTTACGTTAGTAACCGAGACGATTTCCGGTATGTCACTTCCGCTAATCATATAGTTGTATTGTGAACCCATAGTTTTGTGTCAACTGTGTAGTTTTGACTGGCTAGCTAACTTTTAATATGGACTGCAGGCAGATTGGCATCCTTTGCACAGTTAGGGTGTGCCATAATAGCTAGTTCAAGCGTAAAAAATACCTGCGAAAATTTGTTTTGACCGTAAACCATGCAAGAACTGAATGTAGATGTGGGGCACCCTATGATCTGCACGCTGCAAGAAGCTCGTCGGCTTTGGTTAAAAGCATTATTGTAATGTGTGAACATGCTGGCAGTGCGAGTTGCTTGTTATGTATGTTTTAGTCAAATAGTTAACAGTGTATATTTAGCATTTACCATTTAATCAGTTCTTTGCTCGCACATGCTTAATGTGTGACACGATGCAGTACATGTGAAATTGTGCATGTTAAATTATGTTGTTAAAGTTCTAAACACAGTATATATCTTGTCTATCTCGGACATCAAAACACGTAAACTCATGATGGTTTAAACTTTTATTTTGAAGTCGCGATGACAGTTTGCATATTTAGAAATAAATTGATGTATTCTCCTGTGTTGGCGTAGGTTTATAGATTTACTTTAAAAACCTGGTGAAATGGCGCACATTGCGTTCCCATATTAACGCCATGAGCAACAAAAACAGCATATGCAGAGATGGCATTTGTTAAACGAGTTGCTGAGACGCGCATCGAAGACACGTCTACTCAGAGACACAACACAAAATAATTGAAAATGTTTCATCCCTCTACTGTGTTATACACCATGGGTGTGATAAATATTGACCATCGTGGTGTTTAATAGTGTTTTGTGTGTGCTCCCACAATAAGGCTTCTTATCTACCGGCTAGCAAAACGGAAGTCTAACACATTAGAAGGATTTACGTCATCGTATTTACTTCCGCGTTGCAAAACAATGTGGATAAGAGTGCAGCAGTCCCTGCTCATTTTTCAGCAACGTTGGTATCCCATAGGGATATAACAAATGTGTTTGCTAAAGCGTTATAAGCCATGAACCAAACCAGCCAGCTACGAGGTGAATCATAACATTACAAACAATATTTGAAAATCAGATAAAAATACAAAGATACAAGACTGTGTACTTAATGGATTTAGTGAGGATTTAGGATTTAGCTACAATTCAATGAAGCATTGCAAACAGCATAATCGAATAAAAATTATACAGTTTTGCCTCTCTCTAACAGATGACCAAGATAATCATAGCAAACAGTCCTTTAATAAATAAATCCAAATGCCACAGGAAAACTCTGGGAACAGGCATCACAACCACGTAACATGAACAATCTAGGACAAAGAACTAAGAAAAACTCAGGGCTTAAATAGACAGGTGATGATTAACTTAACTGAGGAACGTGTGAATTCAATGAATTACCATGGAAACAAACTAGCAAAGGGAACAGGGGCAAAACAGGGACAGAACACAGAGAAAACAAAACCAAAATAGAACTACATGTGACATTACACCCCCCATCTGGAAGGTGCATCCTTTCCATAACAGTCCAACTGAGGAGTAAGGGCTTTGGAGAAGGACGCAGAGCAGGCAGAGGATAGGGAGCCAGGGATGATGACAGAGTAAGCAACCAGGATTGAAATCCAGAGTCAAGCCAGGGACGATACCCCATGGTGAAGTCGAGGGAGGGTGGAGCCATTGTGGAGATTTCCTTGATGAAAGATGGAGAAGGAGTCGGTGGAGAGGGAGCCCAAAGTATGGATGGAGAGCAGGTGGACTAGTGCTACACCACAGGCTTGGGTGGAGCCAGGGTACTGGGGGGCTGAGGTGGAGGGCAGAGACGGACAGAGCCATAGGAGTGGAGAGATGGAGAGCAGCTGACAGCTCGCAAGTCCATGGCGTAGAAGAGGCGACATCCGACTGATGTGGAGCAGGAGGGTCGAGGGAGCCAAGTTGAGCCGTAAGGCCGATGGTCCCAGGTGGAGCCGATGGAGGGATGAGCCAAGGCGGAGGAATCAGGGCAACAGACCTAGGTGGAGTGACGAGAACAACAACTAAAGGAGGAGTCAGGAATCCCCTTGACAGGGCGGAGCTGGAGACTGGAGGATCCAAAGCAGATCCACAGGGAGAGAAGCCAAGGGACTGAAGGGAACCAGCAGAGGTAGGGCTGAGGAACTGGCTGATTTTGAGTGAGGAGGCGGGAGAGGAAGCTTGGGAAGTTATTCTGGGAACAGAGGAGAATCTGAGCTGGGATGGACCAGCGGGGGCACAGGAGACTTCATGCTGGGTGGGACCAACGTGGATGGGAGAAAGAGGGAAATTTCCTCATCCAAATTCTCAAAATATCCAGTTGAAAACAGCTTAGCCTCAGCGTTGGGAATGTGGGCGGAGTCTTCCTCCATTCCTTCGTACTCTACGAGGACTCCAACAATTACGGAGGATGTTGCGGGCTCACACACCTGGTCAGACATCTTATGAGGCCCAGGCTCTGGGGCAATGTATGACTCCATCTTTGTAGGCTCTGGCTCGTTCACTGCGGCAGGCACATCCTTCATCTGCGGTGAGCTCTGGCATCTTATCCGTATATCGGGATGGTGGCTGGCTGTTCTCTGGGTGCGGAGCGGAGCTGGCGATAGTGATGCCGGTGTGCTGAAGCACCCAGCCCAAATACTCCAACAGGCTCCTCTGTTCAGGGTGGAGGAGAAGACATACCGCTGGTAAGTCCATTTTTAAACCTTACTCGTTTAGACCATGGAAACAAACTAGCAAAGGGAACAGATGCAAAAAAGGAACAGAACTCCGAGAAAAAGAAGCCAAAAAAGAACTACTGTACACGTGACTTTCTCTGATTGGTGGGATTTTCTGTAAAGCATTATGGGTAATATAGTTCTGCACCACAAATTCCACTGTTAAACACGATTATTTAAAAAATCAGTTGAAATACTGTGGACTGACAGCTTTAACAGAAGCAAATACCATTGATTAACAACCTCGTAGCTCACATTTCGGCTGTCTTTAAAGATTGGGCATTTTGACACAATTGTGCATATATTTTTGACCATTCAAGAGCAACAAGCCTTGAAAAACTACTGAATATTGGAGCACATGCTGTCTGAGATAGACAGCTTTCTTTGCACGTGCTTCCAGTGTGTGTCGCTCTCAGTCATCTTTTAGCATTTAAACGGGACAGATTATGCCCTTTTTACAAGATGTTATACAAGTCATAGGTGTCCCCAGAATGTGTCTGAAGTTTCAGCTCAAAATACCCCACAGATAATTTATTATACCTTGTTGTAAAGCCAATTTGTGAGTGAAAGCAAAAACATGCTGTTTTCGAGCATGTTTCTTTAAATGCAAATGAGCTGCTGCTCCCCACCCCTATCCAGAATAGTCTTATTCTTCTGCCTTTGCAGCTTGTACCTCGATACTCTGCTAAAAACCAACAAAATTGTTTCGATTATCATTATCTTTTAAGATGAACTTTTTTTAACATCATGAACCTCCAGCTTTTTGTCTGCTAGGCGGATATATTTAGGCACATACCGCGATATAAACTACAGAAAAATCTCTAACGATAGACATTTGAAATCTTCACCACGATATACTGTCCAGCCCCAGTAAACGGTAAAACTATTTGCACTACAAACCTGTGCCGTGTGTTTATAATTATAACAACACTAAAATAATGACAAAAAAAAAAACTTTTGCAATATCAAGCAGCCTTACGAGCTGTTTTGTACAGATAAAAATTACTGGAATGACACACATTTTTAAAAAGATGGGTACAGATGCGTTTTTTAAAACATGCCACACAGCAAAAGATGTAAAAGACGTAAGCGCAACTGTCAAACACATCCATTTAGCGCATGTTTACACATAAAAATAGCAGAAAAGCAGCTCAGTGGAATGCAATAATGTGTTCTTTGAGAATGGCCACTTAAATAGAATTGTTTTCATTTAAATAATTTATCTTCATAATAATTGTTTGTTGATGTCACCAAGAGCAAAACCTATAACTCCCCTCCAACTGGTGTCATTCTACGTAACAATTTTTCACATCCAATCAATGATGGTTAAAATTAAGTCTTCTACTACTTTTACCCTTATTGAATATGTCAGATTAGCTCCGTAAACTGGTTTGTGAACACATTTCCAACTGACTTTAATGCACCTGCCTTCATTGTTTAACCTAAAAAAGTGTCCTTTTTGCTGACGTGTGTGATTTTACAGGGATGTCACAAACCCATATCTGTGTGCTTTATCACTGCTCTTTTGCTCTCACTGCATTGCATGAAATTAAACTCAATGCTGAAACTGGCTCGCCATCTTCCACACAATCCAATTTCTAGAAAGTAAGTAGACCATGTAAGTAATTAAAATTATATTTCTGGTCTAACAAAGGGTGGTATATCATGATTTTTCATGATATCAACATTTGTACATCTTGTAAAAATGTTCAAGGTCCTCATTTAAAAAAATCTAATTCCAATTTGGCTCTTTTGCAGTTGTCAATGCAGTAATCCTTTGCAACATCATAACATATGAAAAGAGGGTGTTTAATGCATATTATTGTCATGTATTGTATTAGAGAAATTTTAGTTTTTCAATGTACCCAAACCATGATGTAAATATTATGACAAGCTTTGAAAATGTGAGGCAGACACAGAGAGAAGATTAGTAGTTGCAACAACCCGCCCTCTTGTCTCAAAGTTTGTGTTTGTTTGTTTTTTCTTAGTGAACAACTTGGTGGCAAACTAAACTTCTTCCCACCCTGTCTGCACTTTTGCCTGACCTCTGCCGTTCACCGTGAGTAATTAAAATGAATTAACTTGTCTGGTATGTGCCTGAAACCAATTACCCCAATGTAAACTTGCTTGTCAACAAACTGTTTTCATGTGAGTGTTTTTGGGCCGCTTGTTAAGATGCAGTGGCCTCTTCTGTGGGAGTGAGAGATGATAGATGTTTCCCTGCACTGAGGTGGGCGAATCATGATTTGAAGCCCAACTTAATTGCCACATTTCGATTAGCGAACAACACGACAACATGATCAAACACACTGTAATAATAATAATTAATGTGCTGGTTTAGGAAGGAGTCACTGAGGGCATCTGGAAATAAGTTATATATGGTAAGTTAAATAACAAATCTTTAGCTAATGTTTATTTACAGTTTATCATCTGTTAACTTAAATTCCAAAAAGAAGCTAGATGCTAACAATTATTTTGTATGTTACCCCGTATGCCAAAAATGTATTTTCAAATATATTTGTAATTGTAAATACATTTACACGTCACATACACGTCTATTTGTCTATAATACATGAACATTTTAATAAAAATCAGCAATGAACATACTTAACAATGTTCCAACCAGGAAGTAAATAAATAAATAAATAAATAATGCACCATTGCCATAAATTGTTCAATAATATTTTGATGAACATGAAAAAGAGTTCCCTGGCTAGGTAGGCAGTTTTAAATTTGTGGCTGATCAGTGTATTTTATAATGTAATTTTAAATTATGCATACAAAATATAGTTTTGGTCTCTAGTAGTCTATTCCATCCACATTTGGTCTAGATGCAGGCTACTGTAAGATTGGAAATGCATTTTTTTGCACCTGAAATACATTTCGAAATATTTTTGGTATATGAAGGTTGAAGCGAAATATATTTTCAATTTAAAAAATATATTTCATTGAGCTTCACTGTGTACAACATATATTTAGCATATTTTTCAAATATATTTTGGGCAGAATGTTTTTGCAGTATGTGACTAGATAACTTTGTAAAGCACTTTCCATGAATATGGTACAATTTTCTGTCTTTTTTTTCTTTTCTAAAGCGATAGAGGCCATTTTTGGTTCCAAATAATAGATATGTGGTTCTTGTTGTTGTTATTATTATAAAATGCATTTTATCCATTTTTTAAGCTTAACAATTAAATTCTGTTACCCAAGTTATAGTAATAATTTATATATATATTTACGAACAAGTTCCTACTGAGTGACAGATTATTTTAGGCTACATTTTCAACATTTTCTTTTTTATTGTCGTACGTTTTGTCATCCTTCAAATTTCATATGTTTTTAACTAAATTACTTGTACAATTTAAGCACTTAGATATGTGCCAAGTCTGGTAAAATGGTTGCAAAAAATGTCAAATCTCATATAAAACACAAACTACTTGTGTTATACCCTATTTGTGGAAAGTTCCATACAGAATATACAAATCTGAGTTGTTATTATCTTAAATTACTTAGTGCACGAGCGGATGACCTGTAATTCCTATAATGGCAAGCTTTAGTCTATTTGGGTTTGAGGTGAAAAGGTTGTGACTGTGGGCTGTGACATTTTAACCTCCGCTGAAAGGCCTCAGTGTATCATGGAGGGCAGGGAAGTTCCCCTGAAACATGAGATCTCCACATCTCCCTGCTCTCCTTGTGAGAAAAAAAAAGCATCTGATGTGAGTAAAAATTCACTTAATGTAATATATTGGTTCTGTCTTCTACAGTGTTCCTTTATGGAACCCGTTGAGCATTTGTTGTATGGGCCTCACGTTGAGCTAAAATAATGTAATTTAATCACTGTTAATATCCCTGGAAATTCGAGCCTCAGCTTTATTTCAGTGTGAACTGATTTTTAATACTTGTATAGCCACTTAAAAAGCTCATTTTTATTTTGTGCCCCTAAATTGGTTTTAAAGCTGAAGGTGAACTTGACTCGATATCGCTTAGATTACTAACTTACCCAGTCATATTCTTAGAATAAGAAGGTTCTAATGCTGTCCATCTTGTCTGAAACTGGCTGAACAGTGACAAATACAGTCTGCAACTGGCTAAACTTTAAAAAAGGAAAAGTGCTGACATACAGATCCCCAAGTACTTTTCATTATATCTCTTCATCCATTTTTATTCTCTGAGCATCATTCCACAAAACCCACTCTAGAAACCTCCTTCTTCATACAGGGGTCAATAGTTCCAACATAGCCGGCCCCAGCGAGCTGCGTGCAGGTAGGCAGAGGTGAATAACGCCTGATGGACTTGCAGGGCAGCGTGACATCCTCCTTCATGGTACCCTGAGTGGCCCCAGGGACCCCTGTCAGTTATGATGGAATCACTGCTGAGATAGTTGTTTAGCTCAATGCTTCCCTTTTGTTTTAATGCTCCCAGTGGGGGCCAAACTTGGCAAACGGTTGTTTGGTGATGGATGGAGGTTGTGTAGCACAAGGCTGGTTGACATGGTCCTGTTGGAAAAGTGGTGACCGGTTTGGGCAATGAGGCTTTATGCTGCATGTCCGGACAAATACACTGTTAAAAATATATATTTTTTAAAGTATTGGAGTACGTTTCGCAAGAAAATACAACACAATGTCATGGCAATTTTACGTTTTGGTGAACTGGTGGCTAATTAGAATTATCTCATTTGTACATTTTTATACAATCAGCTTACAGCCCAATGGTTGCTATGTTTAGGGGTTGACCTTCATGCTAACTTTTTTTTGTATTAATCGTACGTTTTTGTACGATTCACACTGTATGAATGAATACAAAATTGCCACTTTGTAACATACACTCTTATAATACAGATATTATATATAGAAGCTTAAAGGGTTCTGTCAGGTGGTTTATATCTTTTGTGGCTCCCATCATGGGATCATTTTGGATTTAGTTCCTCTAAATCTTTACTTATTTTGATTACATTTTATGAAATTAAACAGCTTGTAAACATGCTCTGTCAATAGAAAATACTGAAATAACCTGTTAAACATTGAAGTATTAAAGGGTTAGTTCACCCAAAAATGAAAATTCTGTCAGTATTTACTCACCCTCATGTTGTTCCAACTGCGTAAGACTTTCGTTCATCTTCAGAACTCAAATTAAGATATTTTTGATGAAATCTGAGAGCTGGCTCACTCCTTCATAGGCTGCAAGGTAACTGCATCTGCCGGCCCAGAAAAGTTATGAAAGACATTGTTAAAATAGTCCAAGTGACTACAGTGGCTCAACCTTAAGTTTATCAAGCGATGAGAATACTTTTTGTGCGCAAAAAAAACCCCAAAATACTTTATTCAACTACTAATTTTCTTCTGTGTAGGCCTAACGTGAGTTCACGAGAGCGCCACGACGCATGCGTGACAACTGAGAAGGTGACGCAGATGGGTCTCGATGTAGTGTAGATGGGTCTCTAGAACTTTTGGGGGGTTCTATATAGAAAACCACTGTTTTCCTGAGATCAGGTTGGAAAATCAGGTTTCTGTTTTACTTCAAAATGTCACGTTTAATTCAATGTGTTACTTGCCTTTTCTTTGTAATTGTTTGTGAAATTTACTAGCAATTTCTGAGTGAAAACTTATTCTACCACACTTCGAATACACAGTTTCAGTGTAGTCGATAATCTTGCCGTCCTGCCAAAACATGATCAAAAACCCACATTAGAGCCAGGTGAAGGGGTCTTAACATTAGCAGACAGTTGCCTGGCAACTTAATCATTAGACTGTCTTCAGAGCTTTCATCAGGAGTCTGGAATTATATATTGTTAAACACAGTTGTCAAGCGATACAGGATGCTTTTTGATTTGTGAGTCCTCAGAAGCCTCTATATCCTTTTCATGGACTCAATAATAGCAGATGATCGCACTTGCCTTCCGGCTGGCAAATATTTGATTGCTTTTTGGCAATGTTTTCTGGCTAATGAACACAGCAAATAAGATTGTCTCAGGATTAAGGTTTTGGTCCACATCTAAACTTGATAACGGCTTTAATCTCCTTGTGTTCCAAGAACACTGTGCATTATCCCAATGTTAATGTTATTGCCACTCATTTTGAACTTCTCACAGACACTGTGAGAATGATTCTATGTCATTCATAGAATCTAATATTCTGCTTTCATGTAGGCATTGCATATAATTTTTGCACAGTCGTTCGTTCTTTTTTCCCCTCCTTTCCTGGCTGCATAGCAACTCACTATTACAAGTAGGGCATTATTTTCAAGTCATTATATTTCCGATACTAAAAAACAGGCTTTTTCCCAAAAAAGCATTGCACCCTAGCGAGTACAATTAAATCTTTTAATCTGAATAGCTGTAAATAACTCTTGATTTCCTTTTTCACTGTGCTGAAATTTATTGGAATATTTTAATGTGGTTTATTAATAAAACATCCGCTGTAGACTAATGCAAGTGAAAAATTATGCATTCATAGTGTTAAAATAAAGTCCACGGCTAAAACGGTAAGGAGAAGAGGAATTGCTGGAATCAGTTTTTTTTAACTGATTGACAGCCAATCAGTATCCACCTTTCTTAACTGCAATTTATATTCCTAATAGCCTATCAGCCATTTTTTTTTCTGCGAACAATGTAAGTTGCGAAAGGCTGCATCCGAAATCGCATACTTCTACTAGAGGCGAAAAACAGTATGTGACAAAAGAAGTAGGCTATGTCCGAATTCACAGTACCCCTACTCATAAAAGAGTTGCAAAAAGTACCAGGATGACCTACTTCCGGCGAGAATCTGAAATGTGCAATGGACCCTTTACTGTCCCATAAGGCCACGGGAGAGGAAATGGCAGTTAAGCGAAGCAACTGATGCTGATAGTGATAGCTGATAGTTGAGAGTAGGCCTATGTCCAATAGGCTACGTCCAGTTTACATTCATACTAACATACTTTTTCAGCGGTCGTGAAATAATGACTTACTCAAAACAAGTAGGCTACCTACTCAAGAGAGGCCTATGTTTCGGATGTGATTTTATAGTCCTTATGGTGACGAGTATCCGAGTGAAATGGCTTATTAATGGCATTAAATGGCATATTAAAAAAATATATGGATGTAGGCTGCTTTATGTTCCCGTTCTCTGCAAAGCCTAGTAAAAAAAAAAAAAAAAAAAACAGGTAAAAAAAATAATTGCTATCGCAGGTTGCAAAAGAGAGAGGGAAGGTATTAATTAAAGATTATTAGGGCATATAAGTTAGGGTTGAAACGCATGGATAAATCATTTATTACAAATATTGCAATTTTCCATAAAAAAAAACAAGAATTTTCCATTTTTATGTCATGGTGACTTAAGATAATTTGCATGTAGGCTGGCTGTTTATTTAGACTATTTGGTGGGGAATCGTGTAATGGAGTATGATAGATAGCCTACTGTACAGTCAACGGTTATAACGAAAGAAACACTCGTTTATGAAATAATTACACTATTTTATGGGCACTAATATAAAGTGTGACCTGTGGTGGTATCAGATTAAGAATGTTGCAAAGCAGTCCCTTCAGGGTGATCAAAAATTTTAAATAAAATAAATAGGCCTAGTTTTTATTTTAAAAAAATAAAAACTTCCACTCCACTCTCTGTAAATTCAAATGTTATTCTGCAAGAGAACTGTTGCGCAAACTAGAACACCCCCATTATCATCAATGAAGCTGTCCACGCGCTCTCTTGCAGTGCAGACAGGCTCGTTGGTTCAGTGGGACGCTCTGGTCTTGTTCGCGTCGCGTCGCGTCTCATTCTGTCGCTCTCTGACTGGAGCGCTTCACACAAACTGCCCAGTGAGTTTAAACTCGCGGCTCTGCTGCACGTCTTTCCCCGCTCCGCTCTCTGTCGTCTGAGAAAGTAGTGGAAGTCATTTGTTCTTACTGCGTTCGTTTGAGGATCAGTTCATATAAAGCTGCGCTCATACGGACAATTCCCCCGTTGCGGACTGTAGAGATATTGGGATTACACGTCACATTTCACAGAACTCAGACTCTTTGCTTCTTCTCACCTACATGATAAGGAGGAATATTGTGACACTTCTTTTGGTAAGTAACCCATATGTTTTTCTCCATACGCGACTCAGGTGTTCAAATAACCATGAAGCGATATGTAAAGCATATATTTGCAGTAGCCTATACAAATCTGTATCTGTCGCTCTCTTGTTATGCTTACAAGAACAAGTGTTACTGAAGAATGAATTCAGATCAATAGCTATACTATTTCACATTCAAAACATTATTTAGCGTATTTATTTTTCTCTGACACACACATTAACAAGGAAAACATTGAAATCATAACGGCTATGCTTTCATGTGCGTGTATTGTGGAACTTTTGCTGATGAAATCATATTTACCGCGTGGTGGTGCTGCCTCAGAGTAGTTTAGTCTGACAGATCACGCTTTTGACGGCAGTCTCAGTCTTAATTCGGTATCCTGCATAAACTGCATGAACTGCAGAGACAGTAGGCCTATAGGCTATATAGAAAATGACTATCTACACCTTGTTATTGGCAGTTACTTCAGTTTCTGTGACGTTTTTTTTACTTAATTGTGTCTTAATTACTTTTTACTCTATTTTTATGTGTAATGTGTACTTTTTTTTTTTATTTCTGTCAATATTATTTTCCTCAACTGAGAGGACCTAACTTCTCTACAATAAATATACTTCACTTGACACATTATTATAACTATTAAATTAAATACTTTTTTTTATATGAACTTAAAGAAGCATGTTTTCAATACATAAACGAATAATCTAAAACAAGCTGTCGATGGTAACTCAGGCAACCATATGTGATCTCATGTGTATTATAGCAAAGCTGTTTGCAATTTTGCTTTCAATATGCAGTATTCAAGTATAAGTATACAGCACAAATAACTTTGATGATTTATATTCTTAATAGTTTAAGAGAAGACGATTTTCACTTACTGGTGGATGTTTTGTTATTATTGATATCATTGGTGATGATTTAAGACAAATTAAGACATTTCCAGAATGAGAAAGACTCTTGTGGCTTTTTTTATTTTTATTAAGGACTGGCAAAGATTAATGACTGCTACATTTGATTGTCTCCTGATATTTAAAGGACAATCAATCATGAAACGTCTGTGTTCCGGTTTACCTGATGTCCCACTCTATTTTAACAGCCACATTGAACCATGACTGTTCAAGTTCATTCATTTTACCAATAGTTATATACACTACATAAACCGCTCTATATTTGATTTTCCAGCATTGTGACATTTGTATTGTGTCCAAACTGTCGCCATCCTGCTATTATCATCAAACATCTCATTTCATCCAATAGAGAATGTGTCAGGTCATTAGGCATAATAGTATCAACTTTGGACGTTCCCTCAAACGGTCAACTATTGTCAAATGTGATCTTTTTTAATCACTCTCTGAATGAAACAGCAAAATTTATCATAAAACGGAAATGATCGTTTACTTTGCGAGCAAATGTGTTTGCTTAATGACTCTGAACATGTTCAGTGTTCCTGAAATTAGTGGTTCACGTGGCTTTCCTGTTCCATTGATCTCTCCAGACTGTATCATTATGTATTTTACCCATGCTGAATATATGATGCATTCAAGCGCTGGAAGATGTCCAAGTTCCCTTCAGTGTTGAGTTGCTTAAAGGTTGTTGCACTTCAGCATAGGATACTTTTTTTTAAAGACTAATCTCTACATAGTGCATGTGTATAGTGTATCACCACCAGCAGGCTTCTGGAAAAACGTGACCTGGTCCAGATGGTTAAATTACTTCTTGATCATAGCAGTGCAAGTGTTTTGAGTTCATTCACCTGCAAAGGCATGGTCGTTAAGGTCCCGTAGGACAAAGAGGCTCGGGAATGTAAAGCAAAAAAAAAAAAAAAAGTGCTGAATTCTGAAAGAGTATGATAAGTTACCTTTGGGCAATGAGAGCAGTTCGAATTTCAGTGCAGATTCAACACGGAATCTCAGTGGACGTGTAAAAACAGTCCTCCGGGTCGTTGATTTCACCTAAACTCTAAACTCTTTAGCACTGTTATTGTCCTAAAGCGATAATTTAGTCAACATGAGATCATTGAGTTTATGGTTAACATCGATATAGATTTGCAAATGTCAGCCATTATGCCGTACACTGTTACAATGAAAGTACCTTTATTATAGAACGCCCTGTGGACGCTTTAGTAATATGAAGACTGACTTTATTCCTATTTGTAACCCAAGTTATTAGTCTGCCAGTGGCCTGCATGTGTTAAGGCATCTGCAACTATTGTAAAGTTGTTAGTATGCCGTCACTAGCACCTGCACATCTTGACAACCCTGAGAGCCTGTTGTTCCACTCACCTCCCCTGTTTTTATTAACATAATCAGCAGCAAACACAAGACCAAAAGGGGTCTTAAAGGGATACTTCATCCAAAGCCTCTGTATGAGTTGCATTTATTTGGAATAATGGAATTATGTTTTTGAGGAAGGCATCAAATTTTAAACAACAAAAACTGTTTTCAACTTTGAAAATAAGAAGAACTATTAATTTATAATATTTGAGCAGCATGTTAGAATGACATCTGAAGGATCATGTGACAGAACAAGAAAATTGAATAAGTAAGTGCATCCTTGGTGAGCATAAGAGACTTTTTTACAAAAGCATTAAAAATCATAATTATTCCAAACTCCTGACCGGTACTGTATATGTGTGTGTGTGTGTGTGTGTGTGTGTGTGTGTGTGTGTGTGTGTGTGTGTGTGTGTGTGTGTGTGTGTGTATATATATATATATATATATATATATATAAGGTCCAAAGTTGTTTTGGACCACATTGACTTCCATTGTTTGTGCAAAAATAGCTTCCTTTGTGTTTTACTGAACATGTACAGGTTTGGAACAACACATAACAATACTCATTATTGGGTGAATTGTCTTTTTAAATAAGATAATTCCAATCATCATAGTCCCTCACACACTTTTCATTTCACTGCCAGCCTGTGAATTTTTCCATTGTTTACGAGCGGTTTTGTCCCTCTTCTATATTTAGCCC
Organism: Meda fulgida; assembly: GCA_030578275.1. Lineage (NCBI taxonomy): Eukaryota > Metazoa > Chordata > Actinopteri > Cypriniformes > Leuciscidae > Meda > Meda fulgida. The sequence continues at coordinate 13,852,555 of CM060639.1, read as the reverse complement.
TCAGCTCGCCACATCTCCATTCAGGGCTGGTGCTCCGGTACTGATCACAGAACAGTCTTGGCAGTCTTGAGAGAAGAATTCTACTATGGCTGCCACTTTATTACCCTTGTAGAGTAAGTCAGGCTTGAGGAAACAGCTGGTCTGAAGAACAGACAGGTCAGGGCTAATGAGACGCCAACTGATTCAATCGGTGAGACGCTGAAGGGTTGCTGTGGATACGTGCAACACAACCTTGATGGCAGATCAGACAGCAATGGAGGAGAGCGTGTAATATGAGGCATAATTGTTTCCTGTAAAAGTTTATTGAGGTTGCCCCAGCTACTGAAGCAGATTAGATAACTATGTTGTATGAAAACATGAGTTCTTTTGTCAGGACAGGGCGAGCTGAGGTTGGTCTGATGTGGTTGCAATTCTTTGTAATTATCACTGATTGTATTTTGACTGTGATTCATATTCTTGCTCTTCATGTTGGTGATTATTCTAATTGTTGTTGTTTGGTTTCCACACACATTATTTGCTGTCTCCTTCGGGCTGTAGAGGGAATTCATTCTTTTTTCTTTTTTTAGAAATGGGCAATTGAGAATAAGATGTGAACAAGATATGGGTATTATTGTAAAATCACCATGAAATCAAAATGAACAATAATTTTTGTTTTAACAGGACATTGCATATTTATTGTAAATGATTTATGCATGCACAGCATTATTAATCTTTAACCAAAATAACTTCCCCTCCCTCCTGCAATGACATCTCTTCTCGAGGCAAGGTTTTTCTCTAAAGTTATGAACAAACATTCTTGTTTGTTGATTCAAAGATATCTGGTCTAATAAGGTTCTCATAACGTTAGCACAAAAACGTTATTTATACATCGTTCATTGAAAGTTTTGTTTCTGAAACGGGACATTCATCTAATGGTATTTAAATGTTACTTGTTTCAGAATGTTCAGAGAACATTAAAAAGGAGCATTCCCATGATGTTTGATGAATGATAAAATGGAATGTTCTCTTAATGTTATTGCTTATTATAACATTTAAAAAATTGGACATTTAAATGTTCCGAAATAGCATTTTCATAACTTATGAATCGTTGGTACACTGTAAAAAAAAAAAAAAGTTGCTGCCTTACATTTTTAAGTACAATCAACTTGGATGTTTAAGTCATTTCATCTTAAATTAGGGGAGCGCGGGGCACAACCTAACGGGGGGTTAAATGTAACACGGACGACGTTTTACATAGTTAGTCAGGATCAAGCCGGTTGTGTTTCTGCTCTTTTTCTCTCGCTGCCAAAAGACGCTCTCCCGTGAATTTGTGGAAAGTTTTGATAAGATTTTGTGAAGATACTGGACAAAGAGTGTTTTGACACCATGCAAGTAATTTTTTTCGTCATACGTTTTTTTTTTTCGGTTTTTGAGTTGAGTGTGTACGTCACCAAATCTAACTTCATATTACCTTAATCACTGTCTTGTTGGCTAAAACATAGCACCGTTTTGAAACATGTCAGCAACTGTTAGCTAGGCTTAAAATATTTTTTTACACAGCGGGGTTAGTTGTAGCACAGTGTTACAACTAAGCCGCCAAGTGTACAATGATAACCAAATGAAAACAGGGACAGGGAGCCACACAACTTTTCAGGTTTGAGCATTTATTTATATATTTAACGTAGTTTGACTTTCACACACAATTTTGGATTTTTTTTTTTTTTTTTTACAATTTTGTTAACTATGCATTGATCACTTGTTTATTAAAAATATTGCCTGTTTTTAATGCAATAAACCCTTTAAAATGTGATTTTAAGCTTGTTTTTATTATTATTACTGTCATTATTATTAATAATAATAATTTTGAATGCAGCTGCCACACACAAATATAATTCAATTGCAATTACAATATTTGATGATTTTATTTATGTATTAATTTTTTGCAAAACTGTGCAGCCCTTTTCCTCTCCATGATATTGATCCATAATAGAAGGATGATTGGATGAGGGATGGATGTATGGATATCTATCTATACAGATACACAAACAATATCAAACTATACAGATACAATATTACTGAATTGTGTCTTACACAAGTGTTACAACTAAGCCCTCTGTCTGTTACAATTAACCCCGCATATGGAGTAAGTTGTAACATTTGCAATTCTGTCACTTTCAGTGCAACTGTAAGAAAATGGTAGGTCCTAGAAAAAAACTTTAAGTGTCCATTTGTAGCAGAGATGTGTATGTTGCTTGTGTAAAAAACGATGAATCTAACTTAATATTTTTTTTAATAATTGAGCCAAAACCAAAATGTGTTAGGTTGTGCCCCGCTCTCCTCTACATTAAACTGACAAAAAAAATTACTGTATAACTTATATAACTCACATTCTCAAGTTGAAAACAGCTTAACTTATTTTGATGAGTTAAAGCAATGTAAAGAAATATGTTGTCATAGCGTATTGATCTTATAATTTTTTACAGTGACATTCCTATAGAACATATTTTTGTTAGCTAGGGATAGGGAAGAAAAGGCTAGCTCAACTTCAGTTTCATGCAGACTTATAAATAAGTCTATAAATTAGCACCTTCAAAGTTTGATTCAGAGTTGTTAATAAGGACCTACAAGTCTAAAACAAGTATTTGTGCTGCATAAAGGTTTTTTTTGTGTGAACGTACACAAGAGAGACTGTTTTATCACACTAGAATAGTTGATTCGATCTGCAGCGCTGCCAGATTGGAGCAGGACTAGAGTAATATGCACTGCTCTGAACTGCCTCGGTTCTGCAGGTGGATGGCAATACTTTTGCAGGATGCTTTTTGAGTTTTACAAAGAAAGAGAGCTGGTTTGAATGTGTGTGAGGAAAAGAGAGAGCTCTGCTTTGATGGAAGCAGACAGATATGCCCACATATCAGTGCAGATTAGCACCATCTCTCCACACTGGCTGATATGTTTACGTAGTCCCTAAAACCACAAAACCTCATTACCCTTCTTTCACTGTCATTTTAAACCGTAGTCCTTATATTTAGCCCTGACTCGCTGAATGTAAAACTTCGCATTGACAAATCCCCTCGGCCTCTGTGTTTCCGTTCTGTGCTTGTATGAAAGACTTTTGTGCATTTAAATAAGGACAGCGCTTCAGCGGCTCTAATAGAGGTCCAGTTTATAATCCCGCCAGACCTCGGGTGTTATTTTTAGGAAAGACTTGGAGAGCATCCTGTTTATGTTTGAAACTCTGGACCTTATGTTCTTTGAGAATAGAGGATGAGAGCCAGATCAGGAGGTTTTTTTCTTTTTTTCTTCTATCCTTCAGCTTACCGTAGCTTATTAATGTTATGCCATTCCACCGGCGGTTGCTCTTCAGGCTAAATCATGAGTTGTCAGTCTTCTGAAAATGATTATCCATGGTTTCTAGGCCCGCTTTAACAGACTCGTAATTTTTATGCGGGTGAATGACGTTACAAAATGAGTGAAAGGGTTGTTTGAGTGATTCTGAGTTTATGGGGACACCAAACTGCCTTGAAGATTCCTGAAGACCTTTAATCAAATCGCTGACATGTAAACGAGGATGGTTGACATTTGTTGTAAAAATAAATGGATTTATTTTTGTGGTCCAATTATGTGGAGCTTTTAGGACCTCGTTCTTGATGTCTAAATGTATATCTTATGAATTATGGCATAATAAATTTTATGGAGCATAAATGAATAGCCAGTGAACTTGACTGATGGTCTCATGTTCATCTTTTCTAATAAAACACTAGTCTGTACATTCAGTTTTTAAGAGCTAATGACAACAGAAATAAAATTAAATCATAGGTGTTTATTGCTGCATTTTATTGGTGTTAATAAACAGTGATTAACCGATATCCGGCAGGCTAATTAAATTACTCATAATTATTTTGATATATTTGCCTTTTGTTTTGTGATCAGCCAATTCTACTGATATATTTAAATTTATTTTGAGTAGGTAAATGTTATTTTACCAGCATCGATTGTATGTAGGCATGATGCATCATTTAATATGTTAAAATCATATAGTATAGCAGTATGACATATATTAGTATTATATTGGCCACTGGTCACACTTGCTTTAAAATTAAATTGATAAATGTATATATATATATAAATATAAATAATTTTTTTTTTAAGTAATAATAATATAGTTAATCATTAATAATAATAGTAAAAAGAATTATTTTTAAATATATTTAATATAAAAACTATTGTATAATATATATATATTTATATTACATTATATATATGTTATACATAATATATTATATTGTATAAACTATATATTATGTATAAAATATATATAAAATGTAATATATAATGTACAATATATATAAATATAGCATTATATATATATTATACATAATATATTTACACTAAAATATATATATAAATATGTATAATGTATTATATATATAATGTCAAATGTAGAATGTATTATACATACATATATATATATATATATATTACATTATATTTTATACATAATAAATGATTGATAATGTATATAATATATAGAATGTATAATATATATATAACATACACACACTTACATACTTGCATTGAAAAAAATGACATACATGAAAACTTTTATCAACTTAAATTGTCCATTGTCAGGACTTTCCACTTGGCTCTCCATATGGTCTGTTTTACAGAAACGCCTTCGCCTGTTTTGTAATGTAGTGCAAGTGTGTCTGATGGATTCTAACAGCATTGTGACCATAGACTATGCGGGGAGAGCGATGGCGATAGCGAGAGAGCACTTAATATGTATTTAGGGCTTTTTCCAGATAGAGCTGTAGCCTCCCGCCTCCCCTGCTGCTCTGAAAGCTTGTGTCAGGCTGCGGACAGCATCCATCTCTGTCTGGGGTCCTGGAAATGTGGCAGAGCAGATAGAGAGAGTGTAGATTGATTACTGAAGCCGGGGGTTTGCCTCAGGGTGAAGGAGGTCTGCGTCCAAAAAGAGGCTTTAATGAGTCGCCTTGGAAGGTGGTCCGCGTGGTTCTGCTCCACAGCTTTTGTTTTAACACCATGTGATTCTCTCACTTGCTGTTTCTGTGGACTGTAGAGTGAGACACGGATCTTCTTGTTGTGTGTCCGTTCATTTTTTTGCTTTCTTCACAGATAGTTTGACAGTGTTATGTGAAAACTGTGAATGAATCGTTTGCATACAAGCTCAGACTTGCACGTGTGATATCAAGTTTGTTCCTCGGTTTCTTAATTATGTACTTAGCCTATAATATTACCGTCTTCATTTAAAATTTTCTTCTGTACTTGATTTGTATGCAGTTTTATGCATTTTACACATTTTCTTTCCTGATATTGATTCTTATACCTGTTCTGGTTTTGTTTTTTCATTCAGTTTAGAAAGAAACACACTTCTATCTACAAAAAGAAGAATTTTCTTAAAAAGAATAAAAAAAAAAAATCAAATACATTAGATAAAAAATGTAACTATGCTACTGTACAAACCACAATAAAAATGAGCAGCATTTCCTATTTAATTTTCATCTTTTTAAATATTCATGTTTTCTCTAAATCATTTAGCTGAAAAAAGTGAACATAAGTGAAGTCTAAATTCAAACCCTGCACATTATGTCAGAAATATAAAGCAAGATTTTATGGCATTTCTTTACTTTTTGGAGCAGTTAGTTTAGTATTATTTATGTACTATTATATTATACTATTATCAATATTTTTAATTAAATTTATTGGTTTTTTAAACATTTTTTTATTTTTATAAAAAAATTGTTTATTTCTTTATTTTTATAAAAATGCTTTTTAGCTTATTTCAGGTTGTTCTAATTTTCATTAAAGTTAAGAAAAGGCTAGTAGGATGATGCAAGCCGGAGCCGGACTTAAACTTGTGTCCTCAAGGCTCGACGGGTGCTCTAACCTTTAAGCCAGCCCAGGTCTATGTAATTTTGAAGCGAGAGGATGACTCAAACTCTGCATTTTGCTTTCTTGACATCTGATATTTTTGATGTGTCTGCAATGTTCATCTGCGCTATCCAAATCTGAGGAAGCGTCAGGGGACTTGACATCATCCCTGACAGGTGAGAATCCGCAGGCTCAAAAGATGCAGTGAAGTCAGACGGGATGTGACAGAAGAAAGAGAAAAAAACAACTGCTCTCCTCTACTTCATATAAAACATCCAACAGAGAGAATCTGACAGCTACAAGGAGGGTTTTAAACATGTCTTTAATCTGATAGTGTATTGCAAACGTAAAAGCAGTAGTTGTGTTTTGAAAGCCTATAAATCTTTTGATTGTAAGTAAAAGGATGTTCTGTAAATATGTGCAGATATTAACAAACAAAGCAACAAGGTCACTGTAGAAGCGTGGGCAACTGGGCATGCAGAAAATCCCTGCCGTATCAATGAACAGCTTGATTTTATGGAAACCGAGCTCTTGCTAATCAATACAAAACCTGCTTAAGCAAAAAGTCCTGCTTAAAGCATCGAGCGGCTCCCTGAGAAGATGTCCCGCACGGCTCTCCAGCGACTGATGGGGCCTTGCAACGCAATTTAAACATGTCGACTGGCTCCTCTAAGATGGATGGTTGTTCATGCAGACTATATGAAGGGATCAATAGGAGATTTGCTCTTACTTGAGGCATGTGTCATTTATTTATATTTAAAGTCTTCAAATGGTTTTCCAGTGATCTCTTTCCAGATAAATGTCTGAGGGAGGCGCCCCAGAATGAGTTAAGAAGGAGAGTGGGAGACAGACAAACAGTTCTCAGCGTGAGGAGGGTTGGTGTGAATCCCCCTCCAGCAGACACTGACAGTTCCTCCCTGCTGAGAGGAGCCGCTGAAACTACACGAATCAGAGAGCAGCACGCGTGTTTACAAAGGAGAGAATATTTTTAGCTAGCATGTTTATTTGGTATCCATCTCTCCAAATCTGTGTCTATCTATCTGTCTGTGTCTGTCTGTCATTCTATCTATCTATATCCTCATCCCAGATGATCTTGCCCTAATTTGTTTAAAATAGTCTTTATAACTGATGACCAGACCAGCATTTGTCATTTAAGGAAACAAATCAATGATTGGAAAGCTCTTTTCTATCTAACATCCCACCTAGAATTTCATCTTCCTTTCCTTACTTATGGCAGGTTTATATATATATATATATAAAATGACCCGTTTATACAGTATCAATCAATATTTCAGCTACATTTTAAAGTGTCTCTCCACCTGTTTTTCCCATCATTTATTTCTTTATTTCTACCTCTCTACACCTGTTTCGTTTACCTCAATCAGGCTTAATGATGCACCAAAGTGATACTTAAAAGCTAATTGGTTTGAAAGGTTACTCAGATCATGATTGTTATTTATGCAGAAGGAAGCTCATTTTATTTCTTCTCCCTTTCAACTTTTTCAAACCCATTTTTTTTAGAACCAAATGATGTAACTCCATTTCCATGTCCAGTATGATTGCTCAATTTAAGGAATCAGAGGAGGCTGTGAGCCTGTGGCATTCAGGAAGTGATTTCACTCACTGACCTCAACACACACTTAAAGAACAATTCAAATACATGATAAGCATAGTAACAACTACATCAATGCCCACTATCCATCTTTTTTATTTCTTTCCTTCATCCTCCTTTGCTTCCATTTTTTCCCTCCATTTTATCCAGCCTTCTTTTCTTTATTCCCATCCATCCATCCATCCATCCATCCATCCATCCATCCATCCATCCAGAGTTGACCTCTTAATCGTAGTTTCTTGTTAAATGGACTTAAAAAGATCATGCTCTTGAGCACAATAAACAAGCCAACATTCCGTAAATTCTATATCTTTAATTCTATTTAAATACATATTTTAATCAATACTTTAGCATATATTTTCAGCAATCAGCACCGTTTTTGAAGAGTGCGCATATGCACAAGGGAACTCTGTCTGGAGAATGACATCAAATAAAGCAAACTGACGCCTTACAGTCAACTGCGGTGACAGTTCAAATGTGCTATTTAATTTGTATTCACTTTAGATAAATGTCACTGGAGGAGGCTAGTTAGCTGCAAATAACCCTATACCTGTCGACCTCGAGGACCTGCCGTGAAACAATCAGCTTGCTGTTACTTCCTCTGTCCTTCTTTCATTTACGTCTTTGTTTCTTTTCCACCCTCTACGCCTTTCAAAAGAGACCAATTCTGCTTGGAAGAGAATACTGAGTTAGGAATAAAAAGAACAGGAGTCACCTGTTGTGCTTAAAATGTCTATTAAGTCCTCTTGCCTGCATGAATATAATATCAACAGGCGTCTTTTCTGTGAATAGTGTTGAATAAGATTGAATGAATTACCGTGAGGTCTGAACCCTGCAGTGCTCTAACACACTTTCCCTCCCAGTACAGACCAAACATCTGTTTTGTGATGAATAAAGCAACATTTTATAAACGCACATTTCAGGCTCCACACCTCCACACCCTTCCTTTCCAGCCAGCACACACATACTGGCAACTCATGGTTGCTAAATGGTTCTAGATGTTAAGCTGACAGAGATGACAGTGCCCTTGAGCAATTATTCAGAGTTATAAAAATACACTCTTGTTCCTTGAAACTGACTCGTTTCTCATTGAAACTGCTGAGATCGGCGCTCTCGCACTCCCCCATTTCACCTGCTGACCTTTTGAGGGGTCTCACAACAGTTTTCATCCATTCATTTTCTTCTGACAGCACATAAACCGTGAGCTCAACCCTGACATCCCTGAAAGCTGCCCTTCAAACAGCATGACCCAGACTCAATTAATAATCAGAAATAAGTTCTGTTCCCAAGCCTGGCAAGCTGCCTTGTTTGTTGCTTATGTAGTGCGTATTGCTTATGAAAAATGCATGAGATGCAGTCTGGACTTACAGCATACAGTATATTAAATAATAGGTTAAATAAGACATAATACCATTTAAAAGTTTTATTCAAGGAGAATAATAGGCTACTTTTATTCAGCGAGAATGCATTAAATTGATGAAAATTGACAGTAAAGAGATTTAAATTGTTTCAAAAGATTTCAATTAAAATAAGTGCTGTTCTTTTATACTTTTTAGTCATCAAAGAATCCTAAAAAAATGTGTCACGGTTTCCACACACACACACAAAAAAAATACTAAGCAGCACAGTTTTCAACATTTATAATAAGAAATGTTTCTTGAGCAGCAAATCAGCATATAAGAACGATTTCTGAAGGATCATGTGACACTGAAGATTGGAGTATTGACGCTGAAAATTCAGCTTTGCCATACATGAATACAATTTTAAAATATATTCAAACAGAAAAGTTATTTTAAATTTTAATTATTTCAAACTATATTTTTGATAAAATCAATGCAGCCGTGGTAAACTTAAGAGATTTTTTTTTTACCATTAAAAAAGGTCTTATTGAGCCCAAACTTTTGAACGGTAGTATAAGGAGATTCCCTCAACAACATTGAGGAGATTCCCCCGTTCTATATAAAGCGCTTTGAATGCATAGAAAAGCGCTATATAAATATAACAAATTATTATAAAAATGTAATATGTACATACATTAAAAACTAACATCAAAACCATTGCAGAAACTAACAAAACGTACTCGTAAAGTGTAAAGGGAATTAAAAAAAAATGCATTGCTTGCAGTCACAATGGAATAATAATTCTTTCTTCTATTTTTAAACACCAGACACTTGTTAGCAGTGCCACCTAGTCCACACGGACCATTCGGCATCGGAACATTTCATGTTAATTGGAGAGGGATAATGAGGATTATGCATCCTAGGATTTCCCTCTTGCTTATAAGTGATCAATGTTCTTTGGAAACAATTAGTGGAACATATAGGTTCAATTCACCATGACTTCTCACCACACACATTTTTATCTACTATGCAAGATGGGGGAAGGGAAAGAGAGAGGAAGAATTCTGACGGTGATCAATGGTCAGGAGAGGTGAGAGAATGGACTTGAAGGCATGTGCAATGGTAGTCCTGGATGATTTAGGAATCAGAGGTGTTTGGAATAATTTTGTGTTGGTCTGACTGGCCCAGCTGGAGGCCACATGTGCTCTCTAGGAGCAGACTGGAAAAGCTACAGTCATCATTAAAGTGAAGGGTGAGGGGGCTCATTAAAACATTATTTATGTGAGTGGCGATATTTTATCGCCACCATACGATTTCATAGTGCTCTGTAAGGGCATGTTCTGCAGAGAGAAGAATAACTTATTGTTGGGCTTCCTGAGACGCCCATCGTTAAAAAAGTGAAGTTGGGGTGTGAGGCTGTACTGCTTCCAATGCACTCGAGAGCGCAACATTCTCCATCTTGTTAGCACCTGTTTCTGTTGGTGTTTGTTTATGAACTGTTCAGGGAATGAACTCGGTTGCTCTTAAATTTAAATGTTGAAAGGTTATGCTCGCTGTGCAATACATTTAATAACTTGAATGTTAACATATATATTCACACACATATTGAATAACTTATATACACATAAATTAAAGAAAGTGTTAACTATTAAAAATACATTTTAATCTAATTTAGTTATCGTAATAGATGTACTCTTTTAATCTTTTAGTATACTTTATTTCAAAAACATAATGACAAAAAAAATCTCAACGGTTTTATAGTCGTCCAATATGTGTGTGAATGTATATGTTAACATTCAAGTTATTAAATGTATTAGTTATATATATATATATATATATATATATATATATATATATATATATATAAACAATAAATTCTAATTGAATTATATTGAAATAATGAAATATATATATTTAATATATATTAAAAATGAAAGCATTTACTGTTCATGTCTATGTGGCAAGAATTTGACGAGTTTTGCTTCATTTTTGTGACATGCTCCAGAAAAAAGTTCACGGAGACCGAGACGGCAAAGCACACCCTGTTTGTTATCTTTATTTTACAAAAGCACAATGTTTTGTTTTGATTTTAAGTGGACACATATAAAAATTGTTTACAGTTTCAAATGATTTATTATTTTTATCTGGATGACCATTAATGACGTATGAGGTAGTATTTTAAGACAATTTTTCTGCTATGTTCGTTCGTTGACCCCAGAGGGTTCAATTGTTAATATTTCAAAATATTAGTGTTTATAACTCAAAAAAATACATCCTTGATGAGCATTAAAAAATTATTTTTAAAAATATTTAAAAATTCGTATCGACCTTTAATAAGTGTACTTTGTTATATTGCACTGAACTATTTTCTGTTAACACTTTTCAGTATTAAATTGATTTTATGTTTATTTATAAAATTGCCCTTGCCATGTCCATCTTTGATACATTTATATTTTTAGTTGAATGGGATTCTTTTTTCAGTTAAGACTACATACTGTCTAAGAGTCTGACTAAAGAAACGAGGTATCTTGGGAAGTTTACAATTATCTGAAACCTTAAATAATTGATTCATTTAATATCACTAATAAAATAAATAAATAATTAAGTTATTCAAGGATTCAGCTTTAACAATCACTTGTTTGGTAATTTGTACCACTTTCAGAAAGCAGCGTCTGTCTGACACTTGCTTGTCCAGCTGCACCCACTCGCTTGTCCTTCACTTCCCAAAGGCCTGTTTTCTTTCTTCATACTTTAGGGAAAATAAGGGTCCTGGTGTGGTGGGCTATTTGCGGTGTGTCCAGGTGCTCCTCACCCCCGTCTGTCTGGGTGAGAGGGGAGAGGAAGTTGTGGTGACTCTGTAGAAGGTGAATTCATGCTGAAGTTTGTGCTAATATCTGCCCTTGCAGTTTAGCAGATGTTGAGGGTTAGGAAGTGGGCTGGCATTACTTCGGGATCTTTCAGAAAAAAAGGAGAAAAAATTAGGCTTTTTTTCTCTCAATACATTTTTGCTAAATAAAATGATCAGACCCATTTAGTTTTTTCTACACATGCCTAAATCTCTCTGCTGGTTAGCATTACCCAGTGGTTACACCCAATAATACGAGCCATTATAAAGAGATTGTTGTCCACATGCAAGAATATTTTTAGTTAAGAAACTGTATCACTACTGTTTAAAAGTTTTTGGGTCTCTTGTATTGTAAAAACTGTAATATTGTAAAATATTATTACAATTTAAATATTACATATTTTAAATTTGATTTATTTCTGTTATGGCAAAGTTGAATTTTCAGCATTATTACTCCAATTTATCTTTAAGAAATAATTCTAATATGCTGATTTTGTGCTCAAGAATCATTTATTTAATTGATTCCTATTTAATGTCTACAAAAATCCACTCTACCACGTATATGAAACAAAAATGGGAAAAGGAAGACAATATAAGTATAACAGAAGAAGAATGGGTAACTATGTGTAGAACACAGATGAGTACAACAAATTCGGATTCATGGAGGGAATCTACTTGGAAAAATACAGTAAGGTTTTTCATAAACCCCAAAGTAAAATATTTGCAAACTGGGAATCAAAAGGCTGGTGAATGCTGGAGAAAATTTGGAAATTGTAATGGCCTTTTCACATCTTTTGCGTCTGTAAAATTATTCATACTTACTAGCAGGAATAAATGCGGTTGAACCTTGAGTGTAACATTAAAACAACGTACTTGGGTATTTCTCCTTCAAGAAATAACAAAGAAGGACATATACCTTTTTAATATATTACTAACAACTAGTAAGAAGGCCATTACAAGGAAATGGTTTAAGGAAGATGCCTCTATATATGAATGGCAAGAAATTGTAAACGATGTATATACAATATGGAAACTCTGATGTACATAATGTATTGTAAGTATATGTTTTTTTTTCTAAATTTGTAAAAAGGGACAAAATCATTTATTTTTCCACAATTTTTGGTGGAAACCATGATACACATTTTGTGCAGTAGTCCTTGATGAATAGAAAGTTCAAAAGAACAGCCTTTCTTTTTAAATATACTTTTTGTGTTGTTTTGATCCATTTAATGCATCCTTGCTGAATTTGTTTTCTATTAAAAAAAAATCTTGATCTCAAACTTTTAAACAGTAGTGTAGCCTATGTGTTATATAATATACTGGATAGTCTGTATTACATGTGTGAATGTTGATTTTGAATTAACATGCACTGCAAAAAACAAAGACAATATTGCCCAAACAATGAAAGTCATTGGGGTCTCACTGTTTTGGGTCCCACTGAATTTCAGTGTATGGGTAAAAACTCTGGAAACATTTTTTTTTAAATATCTTCTTTAGTGTATCACAGAAGAAAGCAATACATATTTGGAATGGCATGTGAGTAACTAGTGGCAGAATTGGTTGAATACCATATTTGCTAAAAATAAAAAAAAGGGGCTACATTTCCCACTGTCCGTCTCCATGAGCGATACTGTTTCACACCCAACACACACACTCCAAGGTTCACGTGGGTCCCCAAGATCTGTGGACCGCCACTGCATGTACTATATCTATACGCCAGTGAATGCTTTGTTTAAACTCTGTTATTCTACCCAAAAGTGCTCTTAGTACAGCTTGGTTAGTTCTCTACAGTTCAGAAGGTGACCCAATGTAACCTGACTTGAGTGCAATAACACAGCTGCTCATACCAAAACAAGCTCTCCTCTGGTACTTAAGTGACTGCTGTTGGCCCAGCGCATGGCTCTCGCTGCTTACAAACACATATGAAGAGTGATGCTCTCAGCGGAACCCTAGACATCTGCTACGGGTATGAAACGGCTCACTCATGGACCGCCCTGTTTGTGTAGGTAGTAGGGTTGACATCAAACAAATACTAGGAGCACAGCAAACAAGTTGAACGGTCAGCATGTAAGATCAGGGCCTTGTAATGATGATGTTGAGAATGTTAATGCCAATCTGAGTCTCAGATAGCTATTTACATGAATAATGATGAATTTATCATGAATCACTGTATGATTATACTTGTTATCATATCATGTTGCAAAATAAGATGTTTTAGTAGAAATTATAGGACTCACATTTTGTTTTGCTTGTTGGTTTAAATGCTCACTTTTAACGTCTAAAACAGTCCATAACTCGTTATGCACATTTCGCAGGTGTAGAAGCAATAAGCGGCGAATGCTAGCTGCATAATGGGCCAGAATTTCTGCTTTTACTTTTTTACTTTTAAATATTTTAACAAGCAAAATATTCTGTAGATTCTTAATGAACCAGACAAATAACCTATTCTGAGGGTTTTACACAGATTATGTGGACTTTTGTAATTCACCTGACACTGTCTGAAATTACGTAAGGCTGTCAACCCAAAGCAACAGGAAATTTATTTTTTAAGCCATAGGCTGCATCCCAGTTTGCATAAACTATGTTCTTCACTGGAGATGTTGAAAGTACATAGTTTTGAGCTTGTGGTAAGACTTAAGGCTTAATACAATCTTTGATCTTTGTCACCTTACTGTCTGCGTTTGCATATCATAGGTTGATTTTCCTAAAAAAGTTGTCTGTTTAGATTTGGTTTGGTCTGGTTTGTTTAGCATCATAACCACATAGCAACACTGGCTCAACCAATGGTGTGAGTTTGAGGCGGAGCCATCTGTTTATCCAACCAATGGCAGTGGAGTCTTTGGGAAGATTTTTTTTTTTTTTTTTTTTTTTGCTGTTTCAATTGGTGATTTTAATGATGGCCTTCAGAGCACATTATGTCACTTAACTTTTAGGTTCATACTCTTAAAAACGTTCCTTTCATTCTTTGCTTAAAATCAAAAGATAATAATGATGATTTTGGACGCTCTAATCCTGCTCACATACTGCATGGCATAGTATATGAATAAGGATGCAGCCACAGCAAAACTGTGCTTAGAATAGCAATAAAACTCCAATCGCTACTTATATTATGTCTCAGAACGCCTTGTGGATCGTTTGATCTCATCCCTGGATTTGACTGCTCATATACTATCTAATTAGCCTGCCGGGCCGCTGTATTTCAATTACTCTAACGAGGCCTGCAGGATAAAGCATACGTCCCCTGTTAAAGTTTATTGTTTAAACTTCATTGTCTAATGTCCAGACGGTAGTATTTGGAATATTGCCTCATGCAATTGTCAGACCAGTGAGTGAGAGGAAGAAAGAGAGAGGTTTGTGGTTGCATTCTCATGCAAGTATGGCTAGCAAAACATCAGCAAATCATTTAACAATACTCACTTTATTCACATATCCTTCTCTTTTCTCTGTATAATTAGCTGTTAGAACCTAAAGAGCTGTGAATAATGTTGCAGACAATGTATTATTTTGCAATAATAATCTCCTACTGTACTGATCATTTTAATGTTCTTTATATAATATAATCTATTTTTTTATTTTTTGTCAGCTGTATCATTTTCATTCTTATTACAGTTGTATTTTTTCCAGTAATCTGTATTCATAGTTACCTGTTCATATGTAAAGTGATTTCTGTGTGTATTTGTTTATTTTTATGATCGCTTGCAAATGTTGCCTTTGCAGCCAGTTTGCAAGTTCAACTTTGAGATCTTGAAATGAATCAGTCAAACAGGAAGTGATGCAACAAGTGCCATCTAATTGGAAAATTTAAAAAACATCTCTTATAATTTCTTCTCTGGTGAGTTTTCAACAGCTCCTTAAATGTGGGTATAAAAAAATGGCATTACTCAAAATAAGTGTATACTGCAGTTTCACTTGTCAAGGCCCAAATAAATTCAAGGGAAAGCAGTGCTGCTTTTTTCTGAGCAGAACTATTGGTCTCTTGTTGTCCTTTTTAATATATTTAAAAAATATTATTGCAATGTACAATAACTGTGCTCTGTTTGGATATATTTTAAAATTTAATTTATCCATTTGATGGCAAAGCTGAATTTTCAGCATCATATAGTCTTCAGTGGAGTCATCACATGATCTTACAGGAATCCTTCTAATATGCTGATTTGCTGCAAGAAACATTTCTTATTATGTTCAATGCTGAAAACAGTAACTTTTGACCATTTTAATCCATCCTTGCCAAATAAATGTGTTTATCTTACTCACCCCAAACTTTTGAACAGCAGTGTATGTATATATATATATATATATATATATATATATATATATATATATATATATATATATATATATATATATATATGCATATACATATATAAACATATATATATGTTTAATGTTTATCTCATTATAATGGAGTCTTTGGATAATTCAATGCATGTTTTGATGTTTGAAAGTGAATCCATGGGGACAGTGTCTCATAATGCAATTATTCAGTCTTCTTAATACCTTAATTGGTTTAGATCTACATTAAAATTCATGTTATTTTAATAATGTGCTGCATTTCAATGTGGCATACACCATCAGACTTTATTTTCCTTCTATCTAAAATGTTAATAAGCTTATTAGGCGATGTTTTTAAAGGCAAAAGCTTTTCATCAGAGGGGAAATATCTCTCTCATACACACATTTCTCCTGACTTTGCTCCACATTTCGTGTCTCTAGAGACAATGAAATACAGGTCATTAGGTATTAGGCTTTTCTACATACAGTAAACAAAAGTTCATCATACAAGTTTACAAATGTCCAGAAAACATGGCTTTTGTTGAGTTTACTCACCCTCATGTTGCTCCAAACCTTTATGACTTTCTTTTCAGGAACACAAAAGAAGATATTTAGAAGAATGTTAGAAATGTTTTTGTCCCTACAAAGACAGTCAGTCAGGTTCATAAGCATTTTGACCCTATTAATGTTCAATGTATGGACAAAAAAACAAACAAACATGTTCTTTAAAAAATCTTCATTTGCGTTCCAGTGAATAAAAGGTTTTGCAAATTTGGAACGACATGAGAGTGAGTAAATGATGACAGAAATTTCATATTGATTAAACTATCCCTTAAAGCTATCACTGGTTCTCCTCGCCCTCCTCCTATTTTCAGTTGTTATTGTGTTGATGTCATATAGGTGTTAAAATATGATCAGCAAATTGCTTGGAGGATGACAAAAGTGTGTACTTTGTGCTGACAGCACTGTGAGTGTCTGGCTGTTCTAGACAGGTCATGGAGTCACCAGAGGAACCGTCTATAACTCAAAACTCAACGCTAGCTCGGTTAAGCCTGCAGATGTGCGACATGCTCGATCCTGTCAAGACGCCACGTCATTCATAGCTGGGCTGCATCATTTTATCTTCCTCCTTTTTTCTCTCTCATTCTCTCATTAGCGCTGTCTTATAGTTAACTTGTGCGACATTGTGTCTGCTTGCATCTCCTTCGTCTTCTTTTTATGGGACGAATTACAACCCACACATGTGATTAATTGGTTCCAATGGAGCCGAGTAATTATTTACATTCCCACCCTCTGCATATCTGAAGACTCCCATAAAAAAAAAAAACTAAAAATACATCTTGACGATCAAGAGTCAGCCTTTCCCTGTATTCCGTACCGATTGTGGCACCAATATCTTTTCACTCAAGTTGTTTTGGAGTTTAATTATACAGCAGATTAAGTAGTTCTCTTGTTATTATCTTCGTGCCATGACAGCATGTACTTCTGACCTGATTTACACTCGCTTACACACTGCCGCTTTGCTTTCTCAGGTTGGACGGATGTGCCCAAATGCATTGATTACTAGTTGTCCCACACTTGGCAATCAGTTGAAGATGGGAAGTTATCACTATTTAAAGTTAAACTCATTCACTACCATTCAAAAGTTTGGGGTCAGTAAAAATTAAAAGATGAATGCAAAGTTCTGTCATGAAACTCTGGATGGCGCAGGCTGATAGGTCCTTACTCAATCTGCTTGCAATCACATCATTCTCTTTAGGACACAGCTGATTGGTTCCTGCTGTATCAGTAGCCAATGAACTCACTGTTCAACCTTCAAATACTAACCAGCATTTGCTGTAGCAGTGCAGTATCTTCAGAAACCCTCCACCTTCCCCAGCTCCACATGTAAAGATCTGCAACAGCTAATTAATGTACACTACATTGTAAAGCAGCATGTCTTACTTGCTCACAGCAGCGTGTCGTGTATGTATTGGCAGTACCAAGTCCCGTACTTGCTCTGCAGCAACAGCAGTGTAATTGATCATCAGTGATAATGTTGCAATGTTAAAAAAAAAAATTAAATTAATGCTGTTCTTTTGAATTTTTAGCATGCAATTTCGGGTGCAGTGTATAAGTTTTATTCACTATTTTGCAAATTACATTATTATGGGTGGTCCAGACCAGTTTTATATAACATGACAAATTACAGTACAACCAACTTGGGGACAAAAACTATCCATCCAATCCAATGAGCAAGCACAAAAAGAACAAAAAATATTTTCATTGCAGTTATCAATTTTAATTTTGTATTAGCTAATACCCCCCATCCTTTTTTTGAGATCCACCTAAATGGCAAATCCTGCCTCTGAGTCAACCCAGAATAAACTTTTGGTGAACCGCCTTTATAGGTCACTCATGGGTGTGAACCCCATTTATTCATAAAGGCGAACGGGTTCAACTGCTGAAGGGCTTCAATACTACAATGGCTACATGCAGCTGCGGATAGTGATAGTGTAATTTGCTGCAGGTTTCACCCAGCTCTTAGAGGCCAAGCGTGTAATTAAACCTCTAAAAATGTCAAATGTTCAGAGCGACAGGCATTATGGGCCTTATCGCTGCACCTCCAGGGGTGTGTGTTTGTGTTCCGTATACATATGACGGGTTAATTTGAACTGCATGCCTTTCAGTGGGAGTTTTGTGACACCTTAAGCACATACGTAGCAATTGGCATCAACAACAGGGCACCTGAAATGTCAGTCAATCTGTGTGTTTCAGTGCGTGATTTAAACAGATTTGTACAACTTAAGAAAACATTCGATTTTTCTTGTCATCTCTTTTGAGAGCTTGTGAAGGTTTATGTCTTAAAAAAGGCTCCTATGATGTGGGGGAGGCTCACTGCCTGTGTCACGCTCTGGCATTTAAATGTCTCCCAAAACCAAAGCTTTGTAGAGCATGTGGAAAATATTTTTATACTGTCAACTAAAGGTGGTTCACGTTATGAGTTAGAATCAATAAGGCTTTAAGATAACTTTTTTGATGATATTGATGATATCATCTTTTTGATACTTTTTTGTTGATATTGGGCCTTTTTCCAGCAGTGTCTGCTGTCAGCCCACAGACTTTTGCAGTAAGAGCTTTGTGTTACTTCGGCACCAGCATTTGGTTTTTTTTTTGGGGGGGGGGGGGGGGGGGTAGTCATCAGCACAGGATGGTGACTTTATCTGACAGTGATAGTTTCATGAGGAGATAAACGTACAGTAAGAAGAGATAGTAGTGCACCCTGTGAACCTTGATCTTGGCTTATGTGCAGATATTTCTCTATGTCGAATGTACTGATGATTTATCTTTTAATCATAGTGGAAATAGAGTGAGATATAGAGATATCTGATAACAAGAACAGATTATAGAGAGTGTTGTCTGCAGCATCACAGATAAAGTGTAACGTCGCCAATTAACAACCTGCTTTGTGTTGTTACAAAGTTGATAGTATATGTACATGAACAAGTTTACTTTTTCTCTGTGTTACCTGGAACGATAAATTCTCATTTTTTGTCAGCAAACATCTGCTGGACGATGCAAAATATTGCCAGCTTTCTGGCAGCTGACTGCTCCAGGGCCCATGGACAATCAAATCAACTGAAGGATATTAACAAAACAGTTATTGTAAGAGAAGTCTAGAAGGCTATTGCAGTTTGTTTACTCTTTAAACAGCATAATGGTAAAAATATGACGGCAACAGCCATCCTACCGGCAGTCCAGCATGCAACACCATTTTGCTTCGGGAGATTGGGCAGAAAGTGCTCCCGTTCCCTTTCTTTCTGACAAAACTGACGTTTCTTTCAGCTTTCCCAGCAATTTGGCCTTAAACACTGTGTTCGTAGTCATCCAGTTTGAAATCGTTTTTCAGATTTTCCATTCGTGTTCTCTCCATATTTACATGTCTTCAATGCTCTGAATTCTTCAATGGAAACTGAAAATAACACCATTGTGACTTAAAGTTTGCTAAGAAGGATATCCTACTCAAGCAAAGCAGTAGGGGTGAATTCATGTAAATTGGGACCCACTGAGAGGAGCAGATTGGTAGTGGCCTTGAACAGCAGGATGCCCAGTATATTATGGGTGTTGAAGTTTTCCTTCCTGTTTGGCGAAAGGGAAGAAAACAGCCCTTTTTCTCTGTTTTGTCTAGTCAGGTAGCACTGATTTCTTTTTTTTCTACCACATATTCAGCCAAGTTGAATTGAAAGCCCATTTTGTGACTCAAATGAAATATAGCCCTATAGTTCTTTGTGATCTGGTTAAAAGTCAACCGTGACCTAGATTTGTTGTTTCAAGGCACAGGTTAAATGCATCTTAACAAATACCTCTTGTTTCAATTGTTTATGAACCTCAGGCTCTTCTTCGTGCCTTTGAAAATGCTTCTGTATGGGTGTCTCAATGACCTTGTTGATAACAGGCTGGCTCAGGGATCGTTACTCTTGAAGAGAGCCACATAACTACAGAGCCTCAGCTTTGTCTCTTATATATCCAAGGATAGTCAGTGCTAGTTCCATCAGAGGCCATGTAGAGAAACAGACAGTTAAAAATAAAGTCTGTATACCTTGGGAGAGTTAGGGTGTGACGGACTGAAATTGCTGGGTATGCTGTCCCAGATTTAAATCTGACTTTGTATGTGGCCAGCCAGCCCAAAACTACTCTTTAACAGCTCCAAAGCTATTGCACTGAACATAACCCTCAATATGTCAGTCTTTAAGTAGTATTGTTTTCGTAACTATCCTGCAATTGTGGCTGCCTACCACCAAGAAGTTGAATCCAGTTCCAACCAAGCCTTCCATCAATTTTGCCCAGTTGTTGGCTGTCAATGTGTGGGAGAAAGGAGAGGGTTTTTTTTGTGTGTGTGTTACGCATTTTCTTTTTCTTTTTTCGCTTTATATTGACTTTAACAGATCAGCGTTTAAGATTTTAAGATAAGCGGCTTGCTGTTGTCCGATAGTTGACAGATGTTGTGTGCTCAGATGTGCAATCTGTTAAAATGGTGTTGGTTTAACAGATTGAGAGCGCACTGGACCCAAAAGCAGTATTAGATTTGAGATGGAAATGGTTCTGTCTGACTGAGAAAAATATCAGTTGAGGATAAAGAGGTTGCTATAGCGGAAAATTCCATTCTCGCTTTGAAAAGTAGTAAATGTTTACCGACTGACATGCATGCGTTGCACCTGGGAAACTGCAGTGATAGTTATTTGCTCAACCAGCTATCACTTTGATTTTTTTTTTAATGCTCAGCTTTGCCTCTTATTGCCTCTTTGTTTGTAGAGATTCCAGGAGAAAATCAAGATTTTAGAAAAAAAGAATTCCATTGATTCATGTAATTGAAATATATTTAAAAGCAATAAAATATTTAAGTATATACATATACTTATTGGGGCCAGGGTTAGTTCCTTTATGTTGTGCTTGTGCACTATATGTTTACTTTTGCTTCACATATTCAGTTCGATATGCTATTTAGTTGTTTTAATTTTTGGTCAGAGACCCTCTTCCTTCCTAAATAGTCAGTTTATGACCAAAATAGGCTATAATCTGGATCAGTATGCTAGTCAAAAGTCAAAAGTCTGGCTACAGTGTAGAGCATTCACTATGACCAGCTGAGAGTAATTTGTCAAATCACCTGTCTGGATGTCACAGCTCATTAATATACAATTCCTATTACTTAGGCAACCCTTGCGATGATGTCAGTTCTAACACTAATGGTCAATTAGGATATTTCTCAATATGGAGAAGGCTATTTCAGACAGCACGACTGAGCCTTTTTCAATCCTCAAGAGCTCTTATGAAAATGCCCTTTTATTTATTCTTTGTGCGTATTGATGCCCGGAGGCAGCCTGAACCAGATGACCTGCGCTTTGCCTTTTCTGGACCAGATGCTGCTAATGCCTCCTCAATCCAGTTTCCTCAGGGGTGTTGGTAGAAATATCCATTTTAGTGGAGACGTCAGAGTGAAAAACAGAGACGAGAAAGATTGAAATTGATCTACTGAGGAAATAAATCTGCCTGTAACTGTCTGTGCTGGTTTGTGTTTCCTCGTTGTCAATCTATAGTATAGGAAACCTCTATTTCCCGTCTTTTCCCATTATTGTTTTTTCTCAGGGTAAAATCTGTTATTTTACAGCGTATTTGTCTTGTCTGCTTTGTATATAGCCACGTTTCCATCGAAATTACCTGGAACAATTTGTCCCAGGAACTTTTTTCCCCCCAGACCTTTTGCTGTCTGCGTTTCCACCGCGGTCTAAAGTACCGTGAAGATTAAGCAAATTAGTCCGGTGATGTAGGACTGCGCACTTCTTTACAGTTCCCGCTGGATTTCATCCTCTGAATTTAAGCTTAATAAAGCCTGAAGCTCGTCGTCGGTCCATCTGTCGTATTTTTTAAAGTCCATTGTTGATTCGAATAGCAAATAACTTACTGCACGCACCGCAACAGATTTAAAAAAATGTGGTTGAAATAAAATGCTGCGTGGAGTCAACCAATCAAAATGTGACATGAACTCAACCAATCAGCATGTTCAGCGCCCAAGTCCCACCACTGAAAGTTCCTGAACTTTGAAAAAGTGCTACCTCACAAGCAGGGACTTTCGGAGGGGGAAATATTACCCGGAACTTCATTTAGACCCTGGTTCCTGCAGTGGAAACACTGAGTACCACTCCACTGTCCCTAGTTCCTGGGGAAAGTTGCTGTGGTGGAAACATGGCTTACATGTGTGTCTTCTTCCACAAGTGGGAGAACACTTTTAACACAGTTAAGACGCATATGTGCAAACATGGAGAAAAAACAATGTGGATGTGTAGCGAAGACTTAGGTCTGCGGCACAGTTTGTTCATTTAAGTGTATAATCATGAGCTCCCGCTCGTGTCTATGAATGATAGCTGTGTTAGTCAGCGACCTTGCGTGTATAGAGTATATTGAATGAATTTAATGACACCCAGAGTTTAAGATTTTTATTTTGGTTGGCCTTCAAACTGGTTTGAAATCTATTCTTTCATTTTTCTTTTTGATTATGGCTATTCTGGCATAAAGAGATAGTTCACAGAATTTTTTTTAATAGTCATCATTCACTCACCTTCATGTCCTTCTAAACTTGTAAAACTTTCCAAACAGTTGCATATTTTGAAAAGAATAAAACATTTTTAAATACTTTTTGCCTATCTTTTTACGGACATCCTATTGTCACATTCCATCTACGATATAGTAGGGAAGTATGTGATATTGGATGCAGCCTCAGTGACATCCGATTCATGTGTGAATCATTCTTTTGAGTCAGATATTTTCAATTATCTCTTTTTTTTTACTGATTCAAAGATCTGGTTCCTTCAGTTAGCGATGGTGATGAAAATGAGTCTATTATTATATCAATGCAATCATATGGCTCACTCATATTCATATGATCATATAGATCACTTTTCAGGTTACTTTTATGGTAGTTTTGCATATGTTTTGAAGCTTAAAAGCTCTAGTCGTCAAATAAGAACACTTTTAAAAAATGTTTCTTTTGTCCACTGTAAGGAATGATATAAGGGTGAATGAAATGAAGACAGTTTTCATTAGTTGGGTGAAGAATCCCTTTTATTCCTTCCTTCTTTTCGGTTCAAGATGGAACCAGATTACATTTTATTGCGGAAGATAGTCCAGTGATTCAGCACTGAATGTGTCAGACTGTAATATGTAGAGGATCCTGTGTTTCTATAGGAATAATTAGATCATATTGACCACTGTGCTCTCCCATTACTTCTCTTGAATTAGAGTTTAGCTCATTTTAGCAGGAAGCCTCTCAAAAACGCAGTGTGTATGTGTGAGAGAGAACACAGCCTGTAGTACTGGTGAAATGTTTCATCACTGTCATATACAGTGTTATTTCCTGCATGACAGACAATGGACCACAACAGGAATATGTCATAATGTCATGTGCAGCTATGATTAAAGGAAATTCAGTGCTTGTGTCCTGTCAATGACATCCTGACTAACAACCAGACATTATGTTGTCCTGTTGGTAATTGGTTAAGCTTGCAGGTACCATTTTTCTGCTTTTTATTCAAGGAAAGTAGAGAGAGAGCAGGAAATTATGGACATGGAATCAGGCAATCTTGCCAGCCGGATTCAAACTTACATTGTCCATTTGAGCACCATAACTCAATGTCAGGAAGCAGACTGTAGGTACGCTGACTGGTAGGCCATATATGATCTTTTCAAGTAGTTTTTTTAGGATGTGTTGACACTTGGCAGATTTGGTTTGATTAAAACGAACAATGGTGCAAACGCTCTCATAGTG
Source organism: Meda fulgida (assembly GCA_030578275.1). Taxonomy (NCBI): domain Eukaryota; kingdom Metazoa; phylum Chordata; class Actinopteri; order Cypriniformes; family Leuciscidae; genus Meda; species Meda fulgida. The sequence continues at coordinate 13,828,316 of CM060639.1, read as the reverse complement.
TGGTTCATTTATATAAATGTGAACATTATGAACATACTTATACATATACATATAATTGTGAACATCCAAACCTTGGTGCTCACCAAAGCAAGCGGACCAAAACCCACTTTTTCACGAGGTCTCGGTCTGCTTTCAGACAAACTTTGATGCGGTTCAATGGCATTATATATGCAACACGGACCAAAGACATCTAAACAAACTAAAAACAGGATGTGGTGACACTAAAAAATACAGAATGTTCAAGCATACCTGGTTTATTCCGTCATATGAGCTATGTTGACCAATTCAATTAGGTAAAGGTGTACATAAGATCTTCGCTTGTATGTGCAATGGAGGAATTCCTGGCACTGTTTTGATTCCTTTACACATTTTCTAAGCTCTTCATGTTCTTAGCTGGTAAAAATGCCATCATATGTGCTCACATACAACGAGTGCATTTATTCCAGCACACAGCATTGTTTTGAATGTTCGGTAAGTTCCGTCTCAAAATATACATCATAAAAGCTGTCCAATCAGGTTGTGATCTTTTGATACCTTTCATTCTGTATCTTTAGGTTCAGTGTTAGAAATGACAGTGTGAATGCTAAGCGAACGAGGACTAAATTTATCTTTTTCTTTCTTGGTCAGGACCAAAAGAACAACAAACTAAAAGTGTGAACACAATCTTAGAGATTTTAAGCAAATCAGCTCGCATAAAACATCTCTAATTGATGTTTGCACTTTTTGTGTCTCTTTCTACTTATATGAGGGGGTGGGACAGTGTTTACGCACTGCAATGAGCTACAATATGAAATTTTATCCAAAAACGTATTTTTTTCCCATCAAGAACGTTCAAAAGAAATTATGGGTTTTGCAAATATTTACACAGTAAATTTTTACCATTCACAGAAAGAAATATGTCTGAATCCAATTTCTAATGTACTGTATTTTGCCATGAGAAGTGTGTGTGCGTGCGTGCGTGCGTGCGTGCGTGTGTGTGTGTGTGCGTGCGTGTTTGATAGATTTTCTATCAAATCGTACTGGGAATTGTTCATAAGATAAAATCAGAATTAAGGTCTGTCCAGTAGAAAGCGGTGGCTCCACTCTGTCCAGAATCTACTAACAGGAAACTATGTGTGCATTCAATGAGTACGGTTTCCACGCACTAGAGACATGAGTCTCCAGACCCATCAACAAGCCATTCAGATCTGCAGTGTGTCAGTTACTGAGTCCCTGTGGCCTTGCTGATGAGAGCAACTTTGGTCTAATCGAGTTTTGTATTGCCCTTCGCACAGACTGACTCAATTTCATCTGTACTGTCATAGTGTAGAGAGGCTATAGGAATGGAAAGATGGAGGGATTTTTGATTGACAGGTTATTGCACTGGCGTAGAAGTTCTTGGCTTTGACGTGATGCTGCAAAGTCCATCCAACAGACCTGCAATCAGATTCTACAAAACAGGGACTCCCACTTTATTATGAGTCAATACTTTTTTTTATTAATTTTTTTTTTATTCATGTGCATTCATTCAGTTATTAGAGTGATTTAAAGGAATGGTTTACCCAAAAACTGAAAATGATCTCTTAACATTCTTATCCTGATGTCCTTCTAAAACAATAAAAATTACAAAAACATTCAACAAAATGACTAAAACTTTAGCTGAAATGAAATTAAAATGGAAAAATATTAATAAAAAATATTAATAAAAAGATAATCTCTCATAGATACTAAAAATATGCTGGTACAGTATAACTGTTCATTATTCACTTTAAAGGGATAGTTCACCCAAAAATGAAAATTAAGTCATCATTTACTTACCCTGGTTTTGTTCTAATGCAATACACAATTATCTCTGTTTCGGACCATAAAAAAAAAAAAAAAATATATATATATATATATATATATATATATATTTTTTTTTTTTTTTTTTAAGTTTATCTTTTTAAGTTTTTTAAAAAGATTGATGCTGGTCACTATTTACTGACATTATATGGACGATTATATATATATATATATATATATATATATAATCGTCCATATAATGTCAGTAAATAGTGACCAGCATCAATCTTTTTAAAAAACTTGTGATTTCTGCCATATATTCCAAGTATAAAAGGGTTTGGTTAAAAAATAAATAAATAATTAAACATTTAATGTATTTTTTTAAAGAAAATCCTGACCTTGGCCCTTGGTTTTTTTGTGCATGACTGCGCATTCATGAGACTATTAGCGCTGCAGTTCACTCCGACTCGTCCTGAAAAAGCACACAAGTTGTGAGAAATCAAGATCAATAAAAATGTGACATGAAATACAACAGCTAGAAAATTTACGCTAGAAATAGTATCAATGTACTTTCTTTCCTGAGTTGAACATCTCAGGACCAGATCTCAGGTTGAGTCTCATGAACGTGCAGTCATGAACAAAATACCAATAGTATTTAAAAAAAATAATAATAATAGAAAAGAAGGATTAATACTGGCACGAGTGCTTTATGGGCAAATATCAGACCACTGCCTAAGTTCTTGCTCTTCATCCCATGAGTCTGAAATCTATAATCGCACTATAAGTTTCTCAGGAGTGCAAAACTACATTGAGTTTTCTGTCTGTATGTGAGCAGTGTGAGGTTCCCTTTGGAGGGTGTTTTCTAGTTCACTGATAGTGTAGACCACTTCAGAGGAGCTAGAGTGCAGCTCCCTGTGCTGATTCGTGGAAGTGAGGTCAAAGGTCAAAGATGAGAGTGCAGGAGGTTGGGGAGATGAATGTAATGACCTCAACAGCTGCATTTTCTTTATCTGGCTACACTCTGTGCCTGACGTTCTTTTACTACAGAATGTCATGTTATGTTATCCTCAATATATATATATATATATATATATACTGAGCTTATGAGGGGCACTTTATATGTAATTAAAAAAATCAAATTAATGTATTTAATTAGGAATATATAATAATTTATATATAATATTTGCTTTCCTTTTATCACTCAAGTCATTTTTTTTGTATGATTGGTGAAAAATACCCAATACATTTTATAGGCATTTAATGGCGTCAAGTATTCTAAGAACCCATGTAATAATGCAAATTACATGGGTTCTTGGAATACTTGATGCTAATTTTGTATAATGACCGCTAAACTGTATAATTTATTGATAAAATAATTGTATTAATATTTATGTTATGTTTTTAGAAACAATTATTAACTTCCCAAGTAATATACAGTAGGATTTATCCATGAGAAGGCAAGACAACATTTTAACATTTGAGAATATCCTTGTTTCATGCTATGGAAATCTAACAGTTAAGGAGAAGAACAAACTTTCACATGTAATTATCCCGGCAAATACGATCACTGGGCATAAACAACATACACTCCATACACACTTATTTTCTCGTTTTATGAAAAAGTGGCAATTGCAATATTTAAAGATTATACTCATCCCCTTCAATGTTTTGAAATCCTCCCATCTGGACATAGACTCAAAATTCTTATTGTTAGAAGAAAAATAAAAAATCGTTAAAAATCTTTTACAAAAAAATCATTTGTTCCAATGGCATGACTGGAATAATATTCAGTAATAGTAAAGTCATTTTCATCAGGTCCTGACTTTAATTAATGATCTGTTATATAATGCTGTTATTTAAATGACTTATTAATGAAGGTTATGAAAGTTATTACAAAGGTATACCAGCAATATCAATCAAACCATATCACACTCCTTCAATCTTTCTCTCATTTTCTCTGCAGATTTCCGTGGCAGATGCCCAGCACCCTATGCCCCTGCCCCAGCAGTACTGAGCAGAGTCCCTTGGACCCCCATGGCTCCCCCCACGGAGGGAACGCCCCTGGCCCGCTGCCTAGTCCTGCTGCTGCTGTTGCCCAGAGGAGTGCCCTGCCGGGGGGCCACACGGGCCCCGGAGTCCCCCTGCCACAGAGCTGAACACCCACTCATCTCTCACACAGGTCAGCATTTCTATCCCACACAACACAGCATTATAGCAGGTTACAGGAGAGCTCTGTGATATGCACCACTGTTACTATCTTCTTGTTAAGCTGTGACGTATTGAATACTTTTTCCGGGTCCAAGAAATTAATCCGTTTCAAGTAAAAATACCATCTCAACAGCTGTTTAAGAGAATTTTGCATTCATATCACATCTTTAAGCTAAGCATTTAAAAACTCACAGTGTACAATACAGTCTCTTGGCTTCTGAACACCAGAATTTGAATGATTCAGAAAAGATTAATCACTGTCTAACCAAATGAGATTGTGTTATGGAGATAAAGGTTAGGATCATGATTTTTCGGTAGTAGTACAGCACACTGCGAGTGTATATTAGCACCATTTGTTATTTGCTTTTGGGATCTGATAGAGCGTTTGGACTCGAAAATGGTGACATTTTTGGAGGCATTACATCAGGCTTAACTCTATATTGACAGCACTAATATATATATATATATATATATAATATTAGTGCTGTCAATCGATTAAAAACATTAACTAGATTAATCACACATTTTTTTCTGTAATATTACATTTACTGGAAGAAATCAAAGATGACATCAAATCTCCAACTCAGCATTCAAATTCCATTCCATTCCAGCAGTTGTTAAACTCCTCGCTACATTACAATTATTGGCATCAGGATCATTTCAAACAGTCATAGCATCAGCAGTGGGAATATCGTAGTCTGCACTCGCAATGTACGGTATAGTGGGTGTGGACAGGCCCTGATTACCTGATGAACTGCAGGTTTGGTACATAACATGCACACTGTGGTTTCACATCATGCGCTTTCTGCGTGGCCATGGCGCTATTAACGCTGCATCCGCAAATGTACGTACATCTGGCCCTGAGTCTTCTCCTATAATGCCTGATGAGTTTGGAGAACACCTGACAAGAGATCAGATACCATTCCTCCATTATAATGACATTATATATATATATATATATATATATATATATATATATAACCGTTTGTGTAACCGGTCCTACTTGGCCCACTCCGAGCGGGATTCGAACCGGCGTCTCCGGCATGGTAGTCCAGGGGAGTGAGGTTTGCATGCACAGCTCTTACTAGCTTGCCTCCGTTACATTTGTAAATAGTCCTTGAGACATGATTTCTGACTAAAGCACTAAATCCATTTTCCCTAAACAGTGTGTTTTGGGCCAAATCATAGAAATCTAATTGCATTGACAAACTCAGTCACCTTCCCTCCAGCTTAAATTACAGGACTCCCTTCTGGGAGAGCAGGTATTATAATCAATGTAATTTTAGCAGGCAGATTTCAGTAAATAATTGTGTAGCTGAATGTCAAAACCAAAGGGGGTCTATTGGGGCTAATGGAGTGGAAAGGCAAGGTCAATGTTTTAGCGTAGTGATCATCAGCTCTGACTGTAAGTGAACTTGAGAACGAAGCTATCGGTTAGCATGAGCTAGTGAGTAGTATCACCAGTAATTAATTAACCCATTGTTTTTTAAGATGTGTCCGTATGCCAGGTCACCATCTGTGTTACAGAATGAGTGTGAGTTTCAAAGTCTAACACCCTTCTCACACACAAATGCTAAAACACAAGCCTTCTAATTAGCACCCCATTTATAAAATATGCACAGTGAATGCAGTGGTAATGGCGTTTATACTCAGCAGCGAAGGGAGGTCTGTTTCACACACACACACACACACACACACACACACACACACACACACACACACACACACACACACACACACACACACACGCACACGCACACACACACAGTTCCTTCCAAACCCATAATTGTCCATTGGCACCATTTTGAAAATGCAATTCCTATGGTAGTTCAAATAATCGCCGTTCTCCCTGTTTGACTGAGCTTTTGAATCCAAGCTTTCAGATCACTGAACGAGCCCCAGTCTACACATTTAACAGCCACCCTGCTGCAAAACCAAATACCTGCACGCCAGCTTTCACAAACAAAACCCCTTCTTCATAAAAACATTTATTCAAAAAGCACTGGGATCTGCGGGCACTGGCTTTTTCTGGTTTTCGCTTATGTGTTTGTTGAACTTCTCCACCAATACTGCTAAAATAAGCCCTAATGCCCTAATGCCCTTTATGGCCTCAGCTCTCATCTGGAGTTCAGATATGCTGTGTGTTCTGTTCAAGCTCTTGTATTAGTTATAAATCCATTGAATTTATATATGTATATATTATATAGTATACTTTAAAATATTTTATGAATCTATATATGTATCGTTAAACAAAATAAATAAAACATGAATAAATCTGAATGTTAATCAATTTAAATACATTTTTGAGTATTTTATTTATTCTATTAAGTTTTTAAAAAAGTACAAAATCGTATATAATTTTATAATTTTATTTTATTCGTATTTTGAATAAGAGTTCTTGTTTTTATTACTTTAAAATATTTCATTATTTATGTTAATAAAATGTTTTTATATAAATGCATACTTTTAAATATGTTCATTTTAATTTTAATAGATATTGTATTTAATTGTAATTATTTAATGTTCTCTTTTTGTTTACTTTTCTACATTTCATTTCTGATCTTATTTACTAATCATTTATATCTTAAACTTGCCATTGTACTGCAAATTCTTTTGGCTTTTATGATCTTCATTTGTATTTCGCTTAGGATAACAGTGTCTGCTACTTGATTAACTGTAAATTTAAGTTAGATAAATTCACAAATATCAAATGTTGTCTCAATATTGCCATGGCCAACTAGAATTCAACACATAGCTCAACACATAGATAAAAAGAGCATTGATTACTGAAGCTTTTCACAACTTGCATGCTGCCTTAAGAAATACCTTAAAATGTCGTGCTTTGTGAAATAGTTCCCCCTGTAATTATAGTCGAATACACAGGTGGTCCTGTGCTTATCTTGACAAAGGCTTTATAGAGAAGAGTGATTGATGGGCCTGTTTTTTTTTTTTTTCATCAAAACCTTTCAGACTTTGTCAGGCCACCCAGTAGAGTGAATTGAACAGTTAGAGAAACATTTTTCTCTCTCCTTTAATTTGCCTTTTTGAATCAAGCCTGCAGCCGGCATTTATAGAGGAGGGCAGCCTTTTTGGAAAAAGAAAATCAATAAAAAGGGTTGCGTCACAGAGATGTGTGTGTCGATCCAGACCAATAGAGAGACACTGGGAGCATGAGTCTGTGTTTTCCTAAATGGAACACCTCTGCTCTTTTCTCCAGAGTGGTGCGGTGACACGTTTCTCCGTGGACTGCATAATCCATGTCCGTTTGGGATCAAAAAGTGGGAAGGACACCACGGACAGTCGGCTTTCGGACTTTCTTTTTGCAGACTATAAAGAGTATAAATATACGTCCTCTTAGCTATGGCTGAACTCCAGCAGAGATCTGATGTTAGATCTCTGTATAAAGGCACACTGGTTGACTAAAACAAAATGTTCATATCTGCTCCATGAAGCCGTAGTGCTCTGCTCATGAGTGTCGGTTTTTACAATAATGTTCTGGACAGATGTTGCACATTCATAGTGAGTCAGGTTTGCATTTTGTTTAGACTTCAGAGAGTGTTTTTTTTTTTTTTTCTTTCTGGGAAAACAATGACAGGTTTAAGAAGCAGATGGTTCCCCACAGGTACAGTATTATCTTATGATCAGGAGTTTTGTCTGTACAGGCTTCCCCGAGCTTTTGCTGCATGACTTGGTGCAGAAACAACACTTTTATGTTCAAATTTATCTTATTTTTGTAAGTTTCCTAAGTGAACAGTTTTTAAAGTTTCAGTTAAAAAAGTACAAATTCAAGCTTATTGTAAAGTGTTTCCAGTTTTTGTAATTTAAGAAAAAAAATTTTTTTTGAGCTGTAACATTTTCTCATTTGTTAAAGTCGTTTTTTTTTTTTAGCTCATTAAGTGTCAACATTTGGTAACAATACACACTCTTTGTAAAGTGGTTTTGTCTCATTTTAGTTACAAGTTTTTCTTGAAATCCTCCCTGTGTAATTTTGGTTAGATAACTTGTTTAAGAGCCACTTTGTGCCAGAGGATCCCAACATTTACACAGCTGCGGCTTGTCAGATGTTCCTTCTTGTACTTAAAGAATCTTTGCAATGAGCAAACATATTAATGTCTATTAAAAGAAAGAGTCCTTGACAGTTCAAGAAAACAGAAGTTTAAGAGAAAAGTTTTGACAGCCGGGGCCTTGAAAGCTTTAAATTGCTTCCATGCTGAGGAAGGTTTTTGGAAACTGCCTTGTTTTACATCTTCATGCTATTTTTATTTGACATTCATTGCTAAAGTGGGACTGACTCTTGAATTAAAGGTTTTTGCAAGATGATTTGAGGTTTTACACATTTAGATAGTACGTAGTAATCTGTTATTTTAATGACTTTGTCATGAATTGACGCCTTTAACATATAATCAAGTATTCAGTATACTGTATGCTGAAGGACACAAAGATAAAACGAACATGAATGTCCACCATTAGCCGACATGAGTGGACTACACCTAGGTTTTAAGCTTTTAAATTACCCAGGAGCCTCAAAAGAATTAATTTACATTCTCAACGTATGAAACTGCTTCTAAGAAACACTGGACAACCACATTGAGCATCTCCACATTCACTTATGAGTTCCACTCTTGCTGGAGTTAGGGCTATCCCATAGAGACATGCAAGATTTATGGAGGTACATCGTGGTAACTGATGCTGTGGATCTTTGGGGAATTCTGCCTTTCTTTTGTATGCTTGAGACACTCTTCTTCAGAAGAAAAACAACCCCATAAGAGTTAGAGGACGCTTTGTTCTTCAGCAAAGCTATTTAACTGATTATTGAAATAAATAACAATTCTTCAAGAAATGACGACGATTCTTTTAATTCATTTACTAGACTTTAAAATTATTCAGGATGGTTAATAAAGGATTAACCATCACAAAGGATAATAAATAATTTTATTTTTATTTATTTTTTTCTCTCCATGAAGTCACCTGATGGAGTTTTGGACACCAGTAGGTCACTTGATGGAGTTTTTCGGTTCCTTGCCACTGTTGCCTTTGGCTTGCTCAGTTGGGGATATTCAAATGAATTAACCAAGCATTAATACCATTGATCAGCCGTACCAACCGCGGATGTTTTTCCACTAAGAAACAAACATTGTTATTTTGATTGATACTCTGAAGCTGCTTTGATACAATCTATGTTGTGAAAAGCGCTATATAAAAATACTTGACTTGACTTGACTTAAAGTTCATCAAATTAATACTGTCTTTCTATAATATCTTCTGTTTTGAAGGAAGGCTCTTATGCTCAACAAGGCTGCATTTTGTTTGATCAAAAATATATAGTAATAAATATATAGTAAAGTACAATGTAAATAGTATTATTGTGAAATATTATTACAATTTTAAATAACTGAATTTTCAGCATCATTACTCCAGTCTTCAATGTCACATGATCCTTCAGTAATCATTATAATACACTGATTTGCTGCTCTAGAAACATTTCTTATTATTATCAATGTTGTAAGCTGTTTTTGCTTACAGAGTGATAAGATACTTAATCTGTGAAAACTATGAAACATATTGTCAATTGCACCCATAGCCTATCATGCGTAGGTGATCATGTTCAGCTCAAACAGCAATGCACGACTAATAATGACTATGATTGGGGCTGTCATAATATTACATAACATTATAAAGAGAACAATATTGTAATAAAACATTGTGAATTATTTGGGTTTAGTTGCCGTGTTTCATTGCTTGGCTCCAGGAAGAGGGTCCACAACATGAGTCATTCTGAATGGCACTAACTTAGTTCGAGTTCACTTGTGCATTTGCGTCATTTTGTGCAGATATAATTTGCAATATTGTTTATTTTGTATATATCTGATTAATCTCATATAGGATGTGTTTCTTTGAGTTAAATAACGCGCTAGCAAAGTGCTCCAGTTTACGGTGTTCGTTCAGCACGCAGCTCAAACAGCAATGCATGACTGATAACTCTGATTGGGACTGTCATATTATATACCATGAGAACACAATTTTATTAAATCGCTGTCGATTCATTGGATGTAGTTGCGGTTTTCAGCGCGTTGTTCCAGAAAGAGCACATCCACAACAGGAGTGCACATGACAAGCACGCATCTGAGGTGGCGTTGGTGACACGTTGTATTCATTGTAATATTTGGTTATTAAATAAGCAATTTAATTAAATTATTAATCACATCGATACATTTTACAATCCTTCTAGCCCTTTATTTAGATCAAAAACCCTTCTCGTTCATTTGGTGAGGAACATAGCGTTTTGAGCAGCATTTGCACACCCTGTCATGCTGTTTGCTATATACCACATATTGCAGTATTAAGGCTAACGATAAATCGATTCATTGATTGTTAATTTAACGACGATCGATCATGGGAATGTGTGAAAATTGGCATCCCTATTGATAACACAAACCACAACAGTGTTACACAAACTCTTACAGTCTCAGCTTTAACTACAGTGTTTGAGGGCTGGATAAAGTAGACTGTGTGTAGGCAGCCAATGAATTACAAATTCATTCATTCAAATGTATTACATTGTTATGTGTAACAGGAAGTGAGGAATTGCTGACGATTCGATTTGGCAGAATATTTCAGAAGAGATTATTTAATTTAACTTTATCTGTCATGCACTTTGATCTTTAAAACTTTGCAGACCTTTTACATTCACAAACCGCTATATTACACACTGCACGAAAGGTAATATTTGAAAATAGGGGCACTTTAATGTGAAACTACACCTCAGAGCTGGGGAAAAAGGCAATGACCAGTAGCATAATTTAACAAATTATAGCATTACTGGAACAGCTAACCCAGCAGCTATCCCATTACACAGAGGTAAGTAGGCAAAAAAGATGTTAGACAGGCCAAGATTGAGGCTTTGATACTGGGGCCAAAGGTTAATATGAAAGGCGCCACAGCAAGAGCATTTGCTATGCATACCATACCCCCGCACACAAACAAACATGAATGCACTCTGGTGTCCACTAACTGAATGTGAAGTATTACAAAATATTAAATATCTGTGTGTGTCTGTTCGTGATGTGCGCTAACATGTGCCCTCTCTTGTTCTGCAGAAATCGAGCCTTGGATCCATCGGTTCAGATCTGAGGGCACCGTCGATTATTCACAGCTGACTTTTGACCCAGGCCAGAATGAACTAATCGTGGGCGCAAGGTAATGGAACCTTCTTCCATCCTCGTTATGAAATTTAATTAGGACTCAGTCCATGTGTCTCAGTATACGAACGAGTGTGCTTTTCCGATGTCAGAGGTTCTGACAATGTGTCTGCAAAGCCATACATTCATATTTTACTATATTTTCAGCAACACTTAATTGACACCCACTGAGAAAATGTCACAATTGCCAGGTTTCCCATGATTAGCCCAATACTGACAAATAATACGAGTCTTCACAAAGCCACACAATGAAACTGCAGGACTTTTGTGGCAGACAAAGAACAGCATAGACCCTCCTCGCTGACAGATACTTTCATAAAATATAGCACCATGAAAGTGAGAATAGGATAGGATTTCCTATGTCCAGCTCTAATTAATGAGTGTGATGATTTCCACATAGACTCTCACACTGTCCTGCAATACATCTTCAGCCAAATTAATCTCATATTCCCGATCTGTCAGCAGCCTGGATGGTCTCCAAGCAATTATTTTGTGACAACCGCAGAAACGGTTTGATATGAGGCACTGTAACAGTTCATTCACCCACAGGGCCGAGAGCGGTGGAATAATTACATTTTCTCTGAGAAGCAAGGATTACCGTTCACTTCACTAGTGATTCATTGTATCTTGAACAGATTGTTTGTTCTCTTACGAGAGGTTCTCTCGTATTGCGTGAGTTTAGCTTACGCTACGGGAAAGATTCATCTTCTCGAGATATTGAAGTCAAAAAATTATCCTTAATTTTGTATTCATTGTCAACGCAGTGCAGCAGCTAGCAGACCTAGAGCAGGCCATCTCGCGTGCTCATTGGCTGCCCTGCGGGTAACTGCTGCAGCCTACCAGTGAGCCCGGCGTGACGTCACGCCCAATGAAGGGCGCCCGCGCCTTCATAGCGTCACAGCCCGCCAGAATGGGCGTGGCTTAGCGTATAAAAATAGGGGCTGTAGGCTGACATCCCTGATTTTTCGTCTCTTCAGCGAGCTCTTCGCGTCGCTGGATAAAGCCACCGCTGCCGTTGAACAAGCGAACAGCCAGCTTAGGACAGCGCTGAGGAAGCCGGCCGTCTCGCCACCTTCAGCCATCCGTGCGAGCTACGCTATCCGGCGACGTATCCTTTTTACCTGGCATATTCTAAAAAGAGCAGCGAGTGTCTTTTTTAAGATGCCTCGCGTTTCCTGCGGCTCGTGTAGGGCCCCGCTCAGCGACGGAGACCGCCATGTCATCTGTGCTCTCTGCCTGGGCCTTGAACATGCGGAGCTAGCCCTCGGACACGGGGGCTGCGAGTTCTGCGAAGCGCTTCCGCTGTCGACCCTGCGGGCTCGACTCGAAGCCTTCAACTCGGAAGCAGTCACTCCGCCTTGTCCGGGACCGCCCAAAAAGAAGCGCCGCTCCCAGAGACAGCCGGAAGCTGTGGCCACAGCGACTCGCTCGCCAGAGGACCTCCCTCGAGCTTCGCCTTCAACTCCCCCCCTCACCGACGCGCAGCTGCCGCTTACGAGCCTCACTGCCGTCGCATCTGAAGATGAGGTCGAGGAACACGCCACAAGGGACTGCTGCTCCATCCTGGCATCGGATAGCGAAGAGTGGTCTCTTCACTCCGACTCCTCGTCGATCCAGGAATCCGGCCATACCCGCGCTGGAGCTGACGCGGAACTGATGCGCCTGTTAACACAGGCTGTTGACCGACTCTGGCTCGAGTGGTTGCTGCCGAAGGAACCCGTGAAGAACAGGCTCGACGGATGTTTCCTCCAGAGCCGCCGTCGTCCAGCTTCAGCGAGCAGGCCCGCCCCGTTCCTGCCTGAACTGCACACGGAGCTAACGAAGTCTTGGAATGCACCGTTCTCCTCGAGACTTCAGTCCCATGCCTCCGCGTCGCTCTCCCAAGTGGACGGCGCCGCCGAGAGAGGGTATGCGGCTATTCCCCCGGTGGAAGAGGCGGTCGCAGCGCACCTTTGTCCGCCCTCCGCGAGATGGCGGTCACGGTCAGCCCTCCCGTCAAAAGCCTGCAGAGCCACGTCCGCCTTGGTCGGTCGCGCTTACGCCGCCTCCGGCCAGGCCGCGTCTGCTCTCCATTCCATGGCTGTGTTACAGATCCTGCAAGCCGACCTCCTCCGGGAGTGGGACGAGAAGGGCCGGGATCCAGCTGCGGTCACAGACCTGAGAAGTGCGACGGATCTCTCTCTCCGCGCCACCAAAACAGCAGCTCAAGCCATCGGACGAGCCATGGCCGCTTTAACCGTCACAGAGAGGCACCTCTGGTTGACGCTCGCGGATATGAGGGAAGGTGAGCGCGCCACTTTTCTGAACGCGCCGCTCTCCCCCACTGGTCTCTTCGGCCCAGCGGTGATCGGGATCGTTGACCGTTTCTCCGAGGTACAAAAGACCACGCAGGCCATGAACCTCTTCCTGCCGCGACGCTCAAGCTCCGCTACAGGCCGCTCTCATGAGAAGCAAGGCCAGCCTCCTGTACGAGCCAGCACACAGCGTCCAGCACAGCCTCAGCCTTCGCAGCGACGCCAGGGCGGCCGCCCTAGGTCACGCTCAGACAGCCGTCACAGACCGCCACCCCCCAGAGGGCCTCGGCAGAGGATTGTGTTGAAGTCTGAGCACGCGAAGCCCTCCTAACAAAGAGAGAGAAAAGACGCGCGTGTCCTACTGCGGCCGGTCCGCCGTCAAAATTCATTTCCCTGTCAGTCCCCTACAAACAGGCTACTGCAGTGGTTCATTTAGCAGCCAACGAGCCGGTTCATTCACCCTCTCGCCTGCACAAAAACGCCGTTTTCACGGCGAACCAGAGAAATCTAAAAAAGAGTACAATATCTGGTCCGGCTCGCGCCGGTGGTGTTTTAAGTGTAGTGAAAGTGTTCACCCCTACACACAAGCACATCAAATCTCATGTCGATCACAGAGCACACTTGCAAAGCACAAAAAAGCCGCTCGAGTGTTGAATGTAAGAAATGTGTCCACAGGTCTGTGCCCACTATCTGCCCGCTCTGTTACACGGTCAAAGAAGCAGGTTATGAATGTGAGTCTCGTGCCCGCCGGAGAGCGTTCACGCTTACTAACACACACCTCCCCTCAGGCGCCGCCCGCGCGTTTAAGTGTTCTCACGAAATGCAGGGCATTGATAAGACGCTCCCCATCCAGTGCGATCGGGGCGTCAAATACACTTGTAAGTCTCGTGCCCGCGCACACGCGTTCACGCTCTCACGCTTACAGGAAGGTTTTCCGCCCAGAGCGCTGCTCGCGCGTCAAAAAGTGAAAAGAAAATGTTCCCCATCCCTTATGATTGGGACATCTCACATAAATCAGCCGGTTTCGGGTTTCAGCGAGCAGCCATTGCCCAGAAACGACAGCGCGCGCGCCCCGTTTTCGGCTCCGGTTCAGTTTCACAAGCCAGCGAATGGCAGCGAGTTGAACACGGAGGCCATTTGCCCCCTAGCGGCTCATAAAATATCCCAGGGATTTCAGAATGGGTGTTGGGCATAATAAAGCAGGGCTATACACTCCAATTCCGTCGGCGTCCCCCGCACTTTCGAGCCCGGACCGCGACGATAGTGAATGCGGAAGTAGCACACCTACTTCACGCAGAAATAGCGAAGCTGCTATGCAAAGGGGCCATAGAAAAGGTACCGCCTTCTCTGAGCGAGTCAGGCTTTTACAGACGATATTTTCTCGTACCCAAGAAGGACGGAGCCTTCAGACCTACCCTAGATCTGAGACATTTGAACAAAGCGTTTGCGAAAAGACCGTTCAAAATGCTTACGACCAGAAAAATCCTCGCGCACGTTCGCCCGAGGGACTGGTTTATTTCTCTAGATCTGAAGGATGCCTATTTTCAGATTCAGATAATACCCCGTCACAGGAAATTTTTGAGATTCGCCTTCAACGGTCAGGTATATCAATACACCGTCCTGCCGTTCGGCCTGTCTCTAGCACCCCGTACATTTACGAAGTGCATGGACGCGGCGCTCGCCCCCCTGAGGAGTCAGGGCCTGTGAATAATGAACTATCTGGACGATTGGCTGATATTGGCGCAGTCAGAGACAGAACTGCTATCTCACAGAACAGTGCTTCTCAGTCACCTGGAAAGTTTGGGTCTCACGGTCAACTGGACCAAGAGCTCATTAATGCCCAGCCAGTCGATTTCCTTTTTAGGAATAGAACTGGATTCTGTGGCCATGACGGCTCGTTTATCGACACAGCGCGCGCGCCGTGTTCGCCACCTAGCCGCATCTTTCCAGAAGGGCAGCTTTCTCACTTTGAAAATGATTCAAAGGATGCTAGGCGGTATGGCATCAGCTGCAGCGGTGCTTCAGCTGGGCTTACTGCGCATGCGCCCGCTCCAACGCTGGTTGAATGCTCGCGTGTCTCGCCAAGCTTGGGTTTCTGGCGGCCAGAAAATCAGAGTGACTCAGACCTGCATAGCGTCTCTGCAGCCTTGGTTAGTAGCCGATTGGTACCAGCAGGGAGTGACGATGGGAACCTTCTCTTATCGGAAAGTTGTTTCGACCGACGCGTCCAACTCGGGATGGGGCGCGCTGTTCGAGGACAGACCGGTCTTTGGCCAGTGGTCAGACCAGGAGAAGTGTTTTCCCATAAACTGTCTGGAAATGATAGCGGTCGAGAACGCGCTGAAGTGCTTCCTCCCGTTCATACAGGACCAACATTTTCTTGTCCGCTCGGACAACATGTCTGTGGTGTCCTATGTAAACCGTCAAGGCGGTGTCAGATCCAGAAATCTCTGCAATCTGACGGAACGCCTCCTTATTTAGTCCCAGATGCACCTGCGCTCGCTGAGGGCGGCGCATGTGCCTGGCCATCTAAACGACGGCCCAGAAAGACTATCCAGGGACAATGTTCCCCCAGGGGAGTGGCCTCCACCCCCAGACGGTCCTGAAACTGTGGCGCCTGTTCGGCAGAGCGGAAGTCGACCTATTTGCGTCGAGAGACAACGCTCAATGTCCGAGGTTCTTTTCAAAGGACCACGAAGTGTTGGCCCAGGTTTGGCCCAGCCTCCCACTATATGCTTTCCCTCCGGTCTCTCTGTTACCACAGGTGATCAAGAGAATCAGGGAAACGCGCCACCCGGTGCTCCTCATAGCCCCGCGTTGGGAGAATCAGATTTGGTTCCCAGAACTAGCACGGCTGTCACGCACAGCTCCGTGGCCGATTCCGGTGAGGGCGGATCTCCTCTCTCAGGCTCGCGGTGCGATCTGGCATCCCCATCCAGAGCGCTGGTCTCTGCACACATGGTTGATCAACTGGTACTTGTTACCCTGCCAGAAGGAGTGATGAACACGATCACGCAGTCTAGAGCTCCTTCCACGAGAAGGCTCTACGCGTCTAAATGGTCGGTGTTCTCCAGATGGTGCACCGTCAGAGGTCTGGACCCTCGGACATGCGGGGTGGCGCATCTGCTCACTTTCCTACAAGAGTTTTTGGATAAGGGGAGATCCCCATCCACACTCAAAGTATATGTGGCGGCCGTAGCAGCGTTCGCAGAACCGACGCACGGCCAATCACTAGGAAGGCATGAATTGGTCATCCGCTTCCTTAGAGGAGCTAGAAGGATGAACCCGCCGCGCCCCCCGTCGGTTCCTGTGTGGGATCTTTCATTGGTCCTCGAGGCCCTGAAAGCTTTTCCATTTGAGCCACTAGAATCCATGGAGTTGAAATATCTATCTCTGAAAACCGTTTTTCTGACTGCACTGTCGTCAGTGAAACGTGTGGGGGACTTGCACGCGCTGTCTGTCAACGCGTCGTGTCTCGAGTTCGGGCCGAATGACTCTAAAGTCATCCTCAGACCTAGACATGGCTATGTTCCTAAGGTGATGGGCACTCCATTCAGAGCGCAAGTTATTTCAGCTCTGCCAGCATCTGACAGTGAAAACGATGTGAATCCCCTCTGCCCTGTCAGGGCGCTGAGGTGTTACGTTATGCGATCCGCCTCCTTCAGGCGTTCAGAACAGCTCTTTGTTTCGTTTGGTGGGCGCACCAAGGGTCTCGCCGCCTCGAAACAAAGCCTGTCCAGATGGATAGTGGACGCTATAGCAACGGCATATGTGTCAACAGGTCTGCAATGCCCTCTGGGCATCAGGGCTCATTCCACGAGGGGCGTTGCCTCATCGTGATCGTGGTCCAGTGGGATTTCTATCCATGACATATGTGTAGCGGCGGGCTGGAGCTCCCCGTCTACCTTTGTCAGGTTTTATAACCTAGAAGTTCCCGCCTTGCAGGCTAAACTTTTGTCAGTCTAAAGGAGATGTGTATTCTACCCAGATCTTCCTGCTCAGATCACTCTCTCGTGACTCAGCTCTCCTGGTTGAACTGCACCAGTAGGGTATGTGCCATGTGCCTATACAGACCAGCGCGCTGCTCTGTATTCCCTATGTGTGCTTAGATGCAAGTGATGGCCCGCTTGGCTGGCCACCTTATTTCTCCCATTTATTGGGTTCCTCTGAATGTTTGGGGACTCATGGTGGATCCTTGGCGCGCACGGCGTTGACAAATTGTTCCCGTAGCGTAAACTAAACTTACGCAATACGAGATAACCTCTCGTAAGAGAACGATACTCGGTTACTTACGTAACCTCGGTTTTCTCTAGAGAGGGAACGAGTATTGCGTAACCGGCCGTGCTCGCGCCACGAGAGACTTTGCTTCAGGTGACGAAAAACCAGGGATGTCAGCCTACAGCCCCTATTTTTATACGCTAAGCCATGCCCATTCTGGCGGGCTTTGATGCTATGAAGGTGCGGACGCCCTTCATTGGGCGTGACGTCATGCCGGGTTCACTGGTAGGCTGCAGCAGTTGCCCGCGGGGCAGCCAATGAGCACGCAAGATGGCCTGCTCTAGGTCTGCTAGCTGCTGCACTGCGTTGACTATGAATACAAAATTAAGGATAATTTTTTGGCTTCAATATCTCGAGAAGATGAATCTTCCCCGTAGCGTAAGCTAAACTTACGCAATACTCGTTCCCTCTCTAGAGAGAACCGAGGTTACGTAAGTAACCGAGTATCGTTTTTTTTCTTGTAAGTACGAGATGGAAAGTGTTAGTTAGCTCTCAGAACCTGCTCATAAGTGCAACCCATCATTATCAAGTATGACTCGGCTAGAGTTGGAAGTAATGCATCAAACCTTGACCATCATACTTTTGAATTTTGTGCCACACCAAATGTTTCATAAAACACTCAATTACAGCAGCCAAAGAAAAACTTGTACTCTAAAGTCAAGGGTCAAGAACCCAACTAAAGCAACGCTGATATCCATCATGGTGACCTTAAACCTTGTATTTCTTGTGTCCCTCTGTTCTTCAGTGATTCTGCTTGTTAACAGGAGTTGTTCATCACTAATGACCAATCATCACTTAATTGATCACTTAACTATACAATTACTATTCAATTATCATTCTTGGATCTAGAAATGTTCTATAACTCATTCAGTTTGAGTTCTGTTTCAGTCATTCAAGCCACTTCAAGTTTCAGTATTATTTGAGTGCGGAGACACGGAGATGTACCTTTAATTTCACCTAGCTGGTTGATATTACTCACTAAAAAACCCTCACAGTCGTCATGTTTTCAGGCCATTTCAAGTTTAACTTTGACGTGTCAAAGTGGTGATATGTAAGTGGTTGATTTGTTTACTTAATTTTTAATTAGTCTTCCCAATAGCGTTATTTATTCATTCAGATTTGCGATGAGGAAGACGCATGAAAACAAGAGGCAGGATATATCGCATTAACTATTGATAGCCAACCATATCCAATCATAGAGCAATGGAAGCATTGTTTTATTTTTGTTCTATGGATTATTTTCTCATCCAATTTTTTGAGGAGACGTTAGACAGATGTAGACAGTTAGTACACTTATAGACGGATGTTCACTGCCTTCTCTGAGGAAGGAGGCACAACCTTGACACACACTCAGGAGATACTTTGGATAAAGGAATAAATAAATAAAAAATAACACAATACAAAGACGACATGGAACAATGAACAGACAGAACTCAGGGTTTAAATACACAGACTGGATGATCAGGAACACAGGCAAAATGGTAACAGAGAAAACAAAATACATCAGTTATCACCCTTAAAAAATACATTAGAAATTGGTTATGAGATCAGTGCATCCCTACTGAGAACTGTATGACAGTCATTTCTAGCAATTTGTGGAGGTGACAATCACAGTAAACAGCAATGTTTATGCAGATCGCCCATCTTTCTGTGGTTAATGTGCTTCACTATGGATAGGATGAGTCAGGCGCTGTGGATCAATATTGTTCAAATTGAGCTGTGAAGAGGAAAACGAAAGTCTTGTCTTGGTTGAACTCCATGATGTTTTCGGCTCGACTGGTTGTCCCTAGAGCAGATGGGTTTTCAGTGCTCAAGGCCTCAGAAACGCAGACACAGTCTGGCCTAATGGAGTGTGTGAAGGTTCTCCAGCTGAGCTGCTGCTTCATCAAGGTCACTGAACAACAGGGTTCTCGTGAAGATACTCAGAAACTCAACGAACATTTCTGCCAATTACCAACACCAGACTGAACAGACCTGTCAAAGCACAGACATATAGAATGTGGAATATTGAGTCATGCCTCAAGCTTGCTGGTCATGGAACAAAATTTCTATCAACCAATCAGATTGTAGATTTAAGGTTAACGTTAAAGGCATTTCACTCATAATAGGGGTATCTTATGGTCATGGATATATCATTTTTGAAGAGGGATATTGTTCTAGGACCAACAAAGAATAACGATTCAAAGGATGTTGACCTACTTGGCTAGATCACATTGTGCCTAATGCCCTATAGAACTGCATTCAAATTCAACAACAAAAATAAATAGTAATTAATAACCTACAACGAGCACAGTATGATCAGAATGCCTCTATATTGATAGTGTAGTTGCATGGTCATTACAGAAAAAATGGCCTACTGGTCTGTGAAAAGGAGCCATTGATAGTGAGAAGCTCAAAAGGCTTTAACGGCAATGCAGTGTAACACAATCAATAGACATGTCGATTCAGTAAATGGACCTTAATCACAGCAACCTGATTTATCATGTCCTCTCTTATACAATAAGACAGTCTCCGCTTTCAGGTTATGTACCATATTGTTTGAGCAAATGTGTTTGTGCTTCCGTCATTCACAGATGAATGTAAAATTATGTTGGACAGAAATGCGGTTTGTAGTTCCACGTATAATATTACATTTGTGATTAGAGTTGGCAGAACACTATATTGCTACACTAGATTTTATACTCAATCCAAGATGTTTGGAGGAACAAATTGTGTTTTTTTTTTTTTTGCTGCCCAGAATTAAAATGCAGGCAGCATTTACAATCATCTACTGCTCCAAACAAGCATCTTATCCTTAGGGAAGGTCCAGCATCGACTCATTAAAGTGACAGTAGGATGCACATTTCGCATAAGAGGTTTTGATTCTAACACAAGGTTAGCCTTCAGCCAGGAATGCGGATCATATGAAAAATCAAACTTGAACTGTTACGCCAAGTTCAATTGAAAGTGGATGTGTATAGGGAGCATATTAATGTGATTTATTCAGCAATTAATTTTGCAATTTAGTTCTGAATCCTCTGTTTTATTTCTAGACTTGTTTATCTCTGAAAAAGCTCAAAATATTCCTCTCACAACATTGGCCAATTGCTATAACACATGGATTCACTCTAAATTTTGCAACACATAAAAGTCTCTATTTATAACCGCAATGCCCTCCCACCCTCTGAGACAACTTATGTTCTGATTTGTACCCAAATGTATACCTTTTTTGTCTTTTCTTTCAGAAATCATCTCTTCAGGCTGCATTTAGAGGATCTTTCATTGATCCAGGTGGGTGAAAAAGTGTATGTCTGTGTCTTTTCTGTCTTTCTTTTCCGGAATTGCTCAGAAAGCTCAAACACCCAGGATGAGACTAACAGGTGTTGCTGCCGCCATGTGTACATGAATGAATGAATGAATGAATGAATGAATGAATGAATGAATGAATGAATGAATGAATGAATGAATGAATGAATGAAGGAATGAATGAATAAGGCATTTTATATGTCGCTTTCATATGTACTACTGTACATCCAAAGCACTTTACAACCATGTCGGGGTCTCTCCTCACCCACCACCAGTGTGAGTGAGCATCCACTTGGATGATGCGATGGCAGCCACAGTACAACAGCGCCAGTGCGCTCACCACACACCAGCTGTAGGTGGAGAGGAGAGAGAGTGATAGAGCCAATTCAATGTAAGGGGATTATTAGGAGGCCGTGATTGGCAAGGGCCAATTGAGGGAATTTGGCCAGAATCGATCATTTACACCCCTACTCTTTACGAGAAGTGCCATGGATTTTTAATGACCACAGAGAGTCTGGACCTCGGTTTAACGTCTCATCCGAAGGTTTGTGCTCTTTGACAGTATAGTGTCCCCATCACTATATTGGGTATTAGGCCCCACACAGACCACAGGGTGAGCGTACCCTGCTGGCCTCACTAACACCTCTTCCAGCAGTAACCTATTTTTCAGCTGAGGTCTCCCATCCAGGTACTAAGCAGGCTCAGCCCAGCTTAGCTTCAACGGGCAACCAGTCTTGGGCCACAGGGTGATATGGCTGCTGGCTGCTGGCTACATGCCAATTACAGTGGCTTCATAAGCTCAGAGATAAATGCTTTGTCAATTTAAAAGTTGTCAGTTCGGCACAATGCAGACGTGACTGGTGTTTGTGCTCTGTGGGCTGGCGCTGTTTGCTACAACCATATGTAAACTTTTCTTGGGCTCCATTTTGCATTTGTGTTGTTTGAAATCTAATAACAGCTCTTATTTGGATGACCAGATGTCGGTTTGTGCTAAATTTAAAAACAAATTGATGCAGGCACACAATCATGTTCTTAGAGTCTCTGATACTAGCATCATAATGGGCATTGATAATGATGTTCACTGATAAATATGATGAGGCTGATTAGGATTAGGGAGTCTTGAGGGATGTTCATACTGACTGCGATTAATTGCTGGACGTTGTTGCGTCTCCGTGCTTTACAAGGCACTTATTATTTCTTTAAAGGCACACTATGGGATTTTTCGCCACTAGAGGTCATTTATTCAAAACAAAGGCGTAGCTTGATGACGCCTTGATTTCAAGGAACCATGGGAGTTGTTGTCTTCACCTCTACAGCAAGTGGAGAATACGACAAGACTCGGGCAGAAATCATATTCATGGATAACCGGTAATGTATTAAAGATTTATTAACGTTACGAAAGCCACTTGTTGCACACTGCAGTGAGCTGTATCGATATTTGGCATGGTAAATATGGTACTTGCGGTAAATCAAGAGAACGAGATTTAAACAAGACTTACCGTGTTGAGCTTTATAACAATGATTTGTTTTCTGTTAATGAATGTAACAGTTGCTCACTTGTCTAATAAAACCAATAGGGCCCTATCTTGCACCCAGCGCAATTGACTTTGTACAACAACGCATGTATCAGTTCTATTTTGCAATTTAGGCAATGAACGCTCTTGCAATTTAAGCTCCTGGTGGCGGTTCAGCGAAAAGACGCAAACGTTCCCTGGTGCTATTTTACAGTTCCAGAAAACAGTTCCGTCACTGACCAAGTAAAAAACACTGACGCGTTATTCAGATGATATTTTAAGGGCGCATGCTTGGCCATAATGTAGCGTGTGCACAACGCGCATACACTTTGCTTCTCTCATTTACACAGACGCACCAGTTCCGATTTTTCAAACCATACATAGTTACAAGGAAAAATATTACCACATGAGGGAAATCATTGTGGTGTCCATGAAGATGTGAAAAAATAGGCATACATCTCTCTTACACATTTACCCAAATTATTATACGCCTGTTTAACCGAAGCTAATTTGGGTGGGTTTCTCCCACCCCCATACAATGTCTTCTCTGTCTTTTACGGCGCTGACGAGAACGTCAGTCTCCTCGGCTGTGAACCGCTCCTGGTGTGCGCCTGGCAAATCCGCCGTCAAAATAGCAATCCGCCATGGAACAAGCGCGCCTGCTTTTAAAGGGAATGTGAGATGGCGCTCTGATTGGTTTATTTCACGTTACGCCAAACCCACACCTATGAGTACTGTAGCTACTTCAGACAAACCCATTTTAGATTTGCGAGATCTGCCCACAAAGTTACTTGCGTTTCGCGCTTGATACTTGCGTTTCAGATCGTTAAAATAGGGCCCATAATATATTAAAGCCTCTTTGGTGTTTCTATGGTTTCTACAAAATAAAGCCGGAAATCGAGGGTAACGCGGGTATGATGTCATTGATAGGCGACTTTCGGACACTGTGTCCTGGATCTGTGTCCTGGTTAAAAATGCTTATTTCTCTGGATTTAAACATTCTTATAAACATTTGGGATAATGGAAGTACACAAATCAACAAAATATATAACACTGATCTATTGGTTTTTGGATATTTTGATCCAAAAATCTTACATAGTGTGCCTTTAAAAAAGCAATGAAGCAGTTTTTTCAGATTATCATGTTTATTTATGATAATATATTCGTCCAATAAATCAAAGTCATGTGGTGCAACTAATATAGGGGGAAGAACAGAACAAGAAATGTTAGAATATTCTAATATTTTTGATCATTCTTATAACATATTTTATATATTAGAGACTAGCATCCCAGTAACCCAGAGAACAAAAGCAGACCTTTTTATGACAAGACACTTGAGAATTAAATCATGATATTTCTTTAAAAAAAATAATAGAAATTTCTTTTTACCCTAAAATTATGTTTAGATATGATTATGAAAATGAATGACTTTGTCGCTTGTCACTTAGAAACGCTGCTCGTCTTTAGACTTTAGATTTCCCAGCCAAATTTCAAACATAATTACCCAAGAGTAACCGCTGTCCTGTGATAGCTGCAGTAGCAGGTGAGTTACTCTCTC
Organism: Meda fulgida; assembly: GCA_030578275.1. Taxonomy (NCBI): domain Eukaryota; kingdom Metazoa; phylum Chordata; class Actinopteri; order Cypriniformes; family Leuciscidae; genus Meda; species Meda fulgida. The sequence continues at coordinate 13,804,219 of CM060639.1, read as the reverse complement.
CCCTATTGCATTGAACATCTTATAACCCCGTAAATAACCATCCAAACATTGACGTGTTTGTACACTGATTTGAAGCCTTTCCCAGTGTGAAGAAGTGGACTCTTTTGAGGCCTCCGAAATAGCCAAACACTGGCTGTTTAACAACTTAAACATCAATGGGGGCTCCTGAAAAAGGCTAACCTCCTGGGAAAAAGAGCAAACAGACCAGACTCAACTTTTGAGATGTCTTTTGTTCTGACCTGCTCACAGGGAACCAGTATCACAAAGATGAGCCCTGCCATTCCTCTCCAGCCAATCCTTTTCTCCTTAATAGAATTCCTTCACTTGCCTCACAGCACGGAGTCTTGTGTGTACTTTTTCTTTTTGGTCTTTTAATGCCCTTTGTCACTGCTTCAGCTGACTTTGCTGAAGGTTTCTCTGAAAAGAGAAATGCTCTGATGAGAGGTTCCCAATTTAGCTTGACCCAAAGCCCAATTCAGCTTAAACCAAAGCCCAATTCCATTGCTGTAAACAAGTACTTGTAGGTTGTTTGTTTTTAAGCATTCATGACTTTGATGTGAGGCATTCATGACTTTTGTGAGGTTTTGGTTGAATATGGTTTATTTAGAACCTGAATTGTATTTTCCCCTTACACTGTACAACAACTTTCAAGGAAAACTGTTGATATCACAGTGCAATGAGTGAGAAGTCCTGAGACCTGAGAAGGAAATGACCTAGAAAGTACTGCTTTTATCCTTCATTGATCTCACAGAATAGAGCTTTCAGTATCAATGATGCATCCGCAATAGGAAAAATAAACCCGCTGAGTGACCCATCATGTGTCTGCAACACCTCCGCTAGCGTTTAAGAGCACATGTCTGTGAAGCATTAAAAGCCTTTTAATGGCCGGACAAATGTGATAGGGCTGTAGTAGATGTATATTTGGGAAAGTATATAATAATTATATGTACATGGGCAGGGCACATTTTATTTCATGGGCCATTGTACAAAATGGGTGTCATTTGTGGCCCTCTTTGCATATGCAAAGACTTTAAAATTCGATAGCTGATAAAAAAATGATGCATTAGTGCTTCTATCTATCTATCTGTCTATCTGTATGTGCGTCTGTCTGTCTGTCTGTCTGTCTTTCTGTCTGTCTGTCATAATATTATACTGTAACAAATTTAAAGGCTCAGGGGAGGAGGCAGGAACGGGAAACAATGAATGGTACTTTAATAATGTAATAAACAACAAAACAAAACAAAACTAAAGCGGTATCCTTCCGGAGCTCCTCCATGGGCCTCGAAACCGGTGTGATGCTCATTCACACTCGCCCCACTGGCCTCGCTCCCTTCCCATTGCTTTCGATCCCTTCCCTGCTTGCCACACATTATATCTCAACATAAATTAAAATTGTACACAGTGCATGTGCTGTTTTTATGCAGTGGTAACAGATGGAGCAGTTCTATGTATGCGTGACTGTAGATTGAACTTTTAGGTATAAAGGTTACCGTCTATCAATTCAAAATGAAGTTTGGCATCATAATTTACCATGACTTCAGTTTCCTGCAGGTCCCCTTGCAATAATGAAAAGCAGATCAGAGTTTGAAAGAAATCTCTTTGGAAGGTGAGGCAGGTCAGATATACTTTAATGAGAAGTGAATGTCTCTGATGAGTTTAAATTTATTAGAAATATTCATAATACAAAAAAGAAAGCGGTCCCAAAGTGATAGGCATAGTGGATTAAAGAGTGGTGGAAACTGTCAATGCAAAGGTACATAATCATATGTTGAGAGACTGAGTTTTCAAACTTGCTGACAGGTCCAGATGATGTCCTTTAATGCTTGCATTCTGTGTATCATTTTTGTTCTGTCAGGCTGTTATCCACAAGAGAGATGAGGAAACCAGGTTGTCAGATGTAAATTTCACAAAGTAAACCTGCTTGTTGATAGACAAACTTCAGATCGACTAATGTCCAAAAAAAATGTGTATTTGCTGAGAAAAGCAAACACAATTGTTTTTGCAATATATATATATATATATATATATATATATATATAATTGTGTGTTGGGGTGCGTGTACACATCTCGATAACACTTATAAGCTTTCATTAGTTACTATTAGTTAACTACATTAGTAAACATTAACTAATAATGAGCTGCACTTTTTCAGCATTTATTAATCTTTGTTAATGTTAATTTCAACATTTACTAATACATTATTAAAATCAAAAGTTGTATTTGTTAAATTAGTTGCACTGTGAACTAACTTGAACAAACAAAGAACAGTTGTCTTTTTATTAAATAATGTTAACAAAAATTAACAAATACTGTGTGACAAATGGTTAGTTCATGTTAGTTAATACAATAGCTAATGTTAAGAAATGAAACCTTATAGTAAAGTGTTACCCTTTTTTTACTAAAAAAGTGACTTTAGTATTATATACAGTAATTACAAAAGATATGCATTCTATTGCTTATTTGGGGTTCTATACTAGACACATCAGCAGCCTTAGAGAGACACTCACTTTGTATTATGGCAGAAAATGTTCAAATAATATTTCCTTAAATGCACATTGCTTATTTATTTTTATATACATACAAATACTGACCCCTGAAACATTGTTAATGTAAAACATTTTATTAGTTGTAATGATCTTCAATGGCAAAGAAACATAAACAGTGGGCTCTTGGAATTGTCGATTATTATATGGAGTCAATAGGGTTCTGAAAGCCAGATGGACTGAACAATACAGCTGCTCTCTCATTTGTCAAACGGCAGAGGTGCTTGAAGAAGAGCAGATCTATTGTTCGCTCCTTATGGTCTCAGTCTACTCAGAGTCCACCTTGCTCAGCCGATTTTCCTCTGTCAAGTCTGCTCTCCCTTGAGCATTTTGCATATTGTACAGTAACAGCACTCCTAGGGCCACTGATTAATTTCCTGAATAAATGCATTGTAGTCACTTCATTGTATTTCAAGCTTGACAAATGAATGCCGGAGTCTGTTTCCCCAATACGCATTTATTCAGGCGAATTGCGAGAGTAAATTTAAATCTGTTGTTAATATGCAACAGAGAAATTGCCGTCTTTATTACTGATACATATGGATAAGTTTAACACTGTGTCATTGAATAATTGAAGTATTTTATTCTAAGTGAACTGGATTAGGTCTAGCTGCTCAGGGGAATGTTTCCCAAAAGCATTGTTAGCCAGCTAAGGTTGCATGTTCTGTCGTTACCAATATAGTTCAACGATTTGGAATCTCCCAAAACCATAGTTCCACTGTTGTCCAGCTGGGGTTAGAAGCATTTTTTTGTTGATCTTGAATTGATCATGCTCTTGGGCACAATAAGCAAGATAACATTCAGTACATTATATTAGTGATAGGCGCTTTTGAAACAGGCTTTATGAAGCTTCAAACCCCTTGCAATTAATTTGTTTCGAACCAGTTATTGGAGCGCGTATCAAACTGCCAAAGTCACAGAATTTCAGTAGGCTTTGTTATGTCATAACTGTTTCGAAAAGTTTTGAAATCTCAATGGTTCTCTGCAAGGGGGTGATAATCTCTGAACCCATTAACCAGTGTCTTTATGGTTTTTTAACAGTTTAATAAATTTGTAGACATTTTTAATGACACATTTGTATAATAAAAAGGAAGGGTTTTAGTTAATAGTCTATTATTGGTGTAAATGATGACAGAATGCTGACAATGCTAACACCAGCGTGTACACGACAATGATATGCTTAAACGGAGAAGTTTTTCCTTTGAGTTTTCCGCGTAGAGACGATTGTCAAAATGATGTCCATTCACACGTATCTGCGAAAAAGACTAAAAACGCTGTATTCTGCTGTCAGGCCATTCGATTTCGATTAAACACTATAGGTTCAACATGTAACACGCATGAGCATGACGTCATTGTTTTCAGAGATTCACGTTTTTGTTGTTTACACGGAGACAAAAGTTTGCATTTTCAGGCACCCAGAATGCTGTTGTCGTGTAAATGAACGCACGCCGCTGTCGTGTAAATGAACGCCCAAAACGCATAACATTTTTTATGTTTTTAGTTGAAAACGGTGTTGTGTAAATAGCCGCTTAGTTTGTTTCTCTTCTGTTACCTGTTTAATTTTTTTCTAGTTTCTCGCCACTAATCGGTTGTCATGGACATTTACTTAACAAGCACACCTGTCTGTATTCTGTTCATGTATTTAAGTTCCTCCCTGCATTCAGTTCTTCTTCCGGTTCTGTTTGTGTGTTTGTGCTTGCATGCTGTCTCGCATCATTGTGGATTACCTAAGTTTACTTTGTGTTAATAAAGACACCTCAATTTTAATCTTCTTCATCATCTTACGTAACATCCACTACCTACGTGTGATTTTGTTAAGGACAATTATATGTTGGTGAATCAATGTGGTTCAAACAACATATTATTAGCCTTAGAAAACCCAGACGAACTTCCAGCAAATTTAGATTTGCTCTGCCAGTCATTCTGGCCAAGAGCCCATTCAAGCCCATTTCCAATCTTTCCAAATCGAGGCATCAATCACAAACGTTGAGGCGGGCTTTACACGATGACGATCAATCTGATTGGTTTTAGGTCTATCCAATTGCGCCCAGAGGCATTTGAGCGACGTCCGTTGGTGACGCCCCTTCGGAAATGGGCTGTAAATAAACCTTTCCCAGACCCACTCTCAGTTAAGACTGAGAAGGGTCTGGTGTCAACCATGCTAACATATTATGGTTGTTATGCGGCAAGTTACATCATTGTAGGTGAAACGCATGCCAGGATAGTCTGGTTATCCTTTGGCAGGCTCAAAAGAAAATGAGGACAGACACTGTGAGGTTGCTTCTTATCTGAGTGGCTTGTTGACCGATTGCCTCAGGTTAGACCTGCATGCCCTCTGCGCCACAGCTAGCCTGCTGTGTCACTTCAGTACACATGCACTCATAGCCCAATGCTGTTCACTTACTTTCTATTTAACGCAGCAGTATAGCTCCTCAGCCCATGGCAGCTGTCTCATTTGAAACGTACCAACCCGGACCTGCCATTTACATTCACTCCCGCAGCAAATATGGTAATCATTGTGATTTAAACCGGTGTTTAGCAGTTTGCTCTAAGGGGATATGCCCACGAGCACAATTCAACTCTCTGCTGTACTTACACACATGCACCAGTGAGTTTGGTTCAGCAGAAATAGAGCCATTACCGTGATCGATGATTTTATTACGTCAACTGGTTGCGTGGTATTGTTCAGCCGTGACTCTGGAATCTTTTGTTCCTTTTTATCTTGTTTATATTTTATTCAGTGGCACCGGAATGGTGAACTCATGAATATTAAATAGCACAAACTGATGTTACTAGTTAATATTCCTAGATTATGTCAGATTATTTGATTTATATACACAAATTAAACCATCAAATTGAATATCAAGCAGATTTTTCTTTTGAGCAGATGTTTTTTATTCCCTTTTTTTAAATATTTAATTATGAGATTCTAAAACTGGAAAGTCAACAATTTGCTTAAGATCAATGTAGGAAATAAATAAATACATTTTTGCTCAGATGGTTTTAAATGCCTTTTAAATATTATTTAATTCTGAGATGTCAGCCCGGAAATGTAATTTAAAATGAAAATAGAAAGAAAGAAAGATAGATAGATAGAAAGAAAGAAAGAAAGAAAGAAAGAAAGAAAGAAAGAAAGAAAGAAAGAAAGAAAGAAAGAAAGAAAGAAAGAAAGAAAGAAAGAAAGAAAGAAAGAAAGAAAGAAAGAAAGAAAGAAAGAAAGAAAGAAAGAAAGAAAGAAAGAAAGAAAGAAAGAAAGAAAGAAAGAAAGAAAGAAAGGTGCCATGGATTCACATGAAAATTTCCAGTGGGTTTTTAGAATAGCGTTTTATGAGTAGTGTCTGTGATTAAAATTACTTGAAGAAATTTTAAAGAAATGTGTGCAGTGAATTGCATAAATTACACACAAACATGAAGTTTTGAAACTGTTGAGTGCTTCAGTTTCAAACAAGTTGCCAAATAAGGGATTTGTTAGTAAGTTAAAGCGCACAACTGATTTCAATATACATTTGAGGGTAGACTGTGCATAATTATATTTATCTGAGATTTTTATCTGACTGATTTCACATTTTCTAAAGAGTAGGAGTTCATGAAAAGTGTTGTTAACAGCATTTAGCTGTGATATTGACTTTGTCACATTATATAATTAACTTGCCTTTTATAAGCAATTTAATGCCAAAGTAAAAGAGACAGGTTGTCAGTCATCTATTTCATTAACCTCTCTTACTCACCGTCACTATAACAATTACATGCACTGATCAACAGAACACTTGTACTAATTTCTGAGGGCGGCACTTTCCATTGCTTCCAGTTACTCAGCCATTTCAATTCATGAAATAATGAACCTATGAGCTCTCCTTCAGCGCTCTATGTACTGTAACTCCATCAGATGTCTGATTAACAAGGGACTAGGCTTGGACTGTGGTCTTATATGCCAATTACAGTCTGATAATGGCTACTTAGCAACATACTTTAGCAAATGCTGCTGGGACCTTTTACCATTTACATATATAATGAGTGGAGATGTATTGGGTTTTGGTAAAAGATCACCTTTGGCTAGAATTTTTGAAATAGAGAAGGATTCAATCTCATTTATAAGCCATAGTTGCAGGGCCAGGATGAGATCACCTTACATTTCCACACTTCAGTTCACTATAATTATGAAAATGCACACTTAATCGAATTGAGGAAGATGCAGTACTTTGTCATCTGTTGACTGTCGCCTCATAAGCTACTTCACCAATTGTTGAAATTAGCAGAATTCGTTGAATACTCAAAGCGTGCCTGTGGTTGCATTCTTCAACTCAGATAGTACAAGCATGCACAACAGAAAAGCCTGCAATCATTTATGCATGCCTTGTTTTGTTTTGGCAATGTAAATTCCAGGCAGAACTCAGAGAGAGAGCCGTGTGGTGGGCGATTCAACCCACACAGTGCTGACTGGCTCTCTTTGGCCAACCTGTTCCTGACAATGACCGCTCAGTTATAGGGTCTACACTCAACCATCTGGAACAATGGTGCAAGTCTACCAAGCAGAAGCGGTGAAACTGTAAAGATATTAAAGAGTGCTTAACTGCAGATGTTGTCTGTGTTTCGCTGTTTATGGTGACAGTTATGTTATGTAACCGTCTGTATAACCTCTATAAAGAAAACCTCTAAAAGCTGAAAACCAAAACTGAATTTATAGAACATTGTATTATATACCATGTTTCTTCTTTTACTTGTTCCCTTCGTTGTGGTGCTAAATACCAGTTAAATACAAAGTTAGTTCAAATATTTCTTCTCTTTCAACAAAAATAATTCCAAAAGAAGCCAAAAAATCGAGGAAGACACAAAGTGGATCAGAATATGTGAGTGGAGCAAGGCGACAGCAATTTCCCTTCTGCTCACAGCGTTCTGTAATAACTCCGGTCAAGCTCCAGTCCATGTTTTTCATTTCCTTAAACCCACAGGATATATGCAGGTCATATTATCAAAGTCCCTTTAAGGCAAGTCATTTCACTCGGTGGCCATCTTTGAAACTCCTCTTGGGCAGCTTTTTTAGTCATGCAAGTGCAGCTTCTATCTCTTTTTTAATGGTGAAACATCAAATTCTCCAAATCTGTTCAATAAGCTTACAAATAAATTTCATATTTAAAAATCATCAATGAGATCTGACAACAACTGTCTCATAAATTTGGTTTCTAAATGCTCAAATCATGACAAAAAAAAAGCTTTTTTGGGGGCTGGACCAGTCAATGCCCATGTGCAGTCATAAGCATCCATCTCAGAACACTGATTGTTTATGCAATAAACAATTTATGATTGTATATCTTCGCGTTTAGACTGCTGCAACTCACTACCAGGGTATTAATAAGTAAATTCGAGCTTGGCTGAAACTAGACCAGAATGCTGCCACTAGACTCTTGACCCGCACACGAAAATATGAACATAATCCTCCCATTCTTGCCTCGTTGCATTGTCTGCCTGTAAGATACAGAATCTAGATCAAAATTCTGGTCTTGGTATTCAAGTCTATCAATAACCTCGCTCCATCTTATCTTGCAGACCTCCTCGTAAGTCATTCCCTCCAGATCACTTAGATCCAGTGATCTTGCACTCCTATCCATCTAAACACAAGGGTGATCATGCATTTGCGAAGTTAAAAACGTACCTACTCATTTTGGCATTTTAAAAATGGTTTATGGCCTTTTAAAAATGGTAAATGGCCTTTTTGAAGGGGGGCGTTCTGTCACAGTCTTTGTCTGCACCTCTCTGTCTTCGTCTGCACTACACTTCCCAGAATCCTTCTTGCCGCCTTGTCTCCACACCTGAACTCACTCCCTCAATTATCCACCTGTTCATCGTCCTCGTCATCCGTGTCACCTGTTAATCAAGAAAAACTCTTGCTTTTGTGATGTTGCTTAAACAGATTGTAAGAAATCATATTAATTTCAGAAGATATTACAAATGATTGACAAAATGCGTTAATTTAGGTAGATGTGATAGATTGTTAACAATTATTGTTGACAAGACAAATTTTAAAAGACAAACAAATAATCAGTTATAGATGCCTGTTGACATGAAACTGGAGCATATTTTACTGAAAAAAACAAATTTATGCTGTGTTGGTGTCTATCTGCCTCTTCCCCATTATTCACCTTTGAAAAACCCCTTCCTTCTCCAAACCACTTTTTCCTTGAAAGATGTCTTGTGTAAAAAAATGTTAATGGCCAAGTTCAAGTTGGTTAATGGTTACGTTCAGCATTATTACATCATTAAATAGCTCTACTGATGAATGATTCTTACTAACGAATGACATTTTTCAGACTATCCTGGAAATTCATAATGCAATTTTCCAAAGAGTAATTTAACCTAATTTGTCAAGTTAATGGTTTAGTAATTACATTTAATTCACATTTTATACCACTTTTGCTGAGCTAAACACAACACCTCGAGTGGGCGACTACTACTTCTTAGCAATTTGTGCTGGCACACACAAAAACTGCTTTAAGACATCTTAATGCTGTCCTCACACTCTGAAACATTCTGCTGATGTGCAGTTTGTTTGTATGAGTGACTTTCCTCAAAATAGCTGGTTTCTAGCCTGGGATATAAGAATGAAGTCTGTTCCCGTTCCTTCTGTGACTAAGGCTTACAAAAGTTCATGAAATGCACATTTCTTTAAAAAAAAAAAAAAGTATTGTTGTGCCTCAGTGCCACTCCCTAGCTATAATTATGGCATATGACAATACATTTTGAAGCATGAAAGGCTATAGTATTCTTTCCTCAGCAAATGCCAGCGTTTTTTCTGCTTTCTTCCTATCATTCTGCTGCTCTTATGTCGGACAGAAAGTGCTATATCAGTTGCTAATGGTTATTTTGACACATTAAATCATCTTTCATGTCACCCTTGATGTGAAGGAGTTTCCCCGTGTCCCCGTCCCTCAGCCTTTTTCTCTGCTTTGCGGTGGAGATTTGGCATGAATGGGGCCCACGGGGAAACTCATTCAGCGGCATGACTGAGCGAGACAACAGATTTTCAGTCCTGCATTTGCACATTCACACCCTGCCTTTTCCTAAGTGTCATTCGTAAGATTCCTCTTTGGCCAGAGGGAATGAAATCCTGGATTTTGTTATCGCTGTGTTGAAAACCCTGTAACACCTTTGGTGTTCCTGGTGGCTGGCCTACAAGAAAATAGCTTATAAATCTCTCGTTATGCTATATCATCACCAAATATTGGATTCAATCCCCCAAAAGTACAAAAAATTAAAAAAAAAAAAGGATAAAGTTTGGAAAGTAGTTTTACCCTGTTTTAGCCCCTTACAGAAAAACCACATGAATTTCACTTGTGCAAAAACACGTGGTCACATGTACACATGAAATTTAACATGTGAAAACATGTTGCCAATTAAAACATTCAAGCGATTTTAAACATACCGAATTGAGTCCTCTTTTGTGTCTTCTTATACTTGAATGGACAAATGCACACAAAATTATGTCAAAATACCTGTCTTGGCAAATAACCTTGTTAACACCATTGGTCATGTCTTAAGTGAACGTAAAAATTAAAGAAAAATGCATATCTGTCACGATCACCAGCTGGAGTGCCGTGGTTGTCCACTATAGGACACTTCCCTCTTGTTCATTGCCATTCACACATGGACTACATTTCCCAGAACTCACTGCCCGGACTCATCATCCCTGATTGCTGTCAGCTGTGTCTCATTAGCTCATCCTATATAAGCCTGGTCGTATTCTATCGTATTTCCTTGTGATATTGTTTGTATTTGTTCTTATTTATTATTTACTTTATTACTGACTTGTCTTTTATAATGTTTGAACTTTATATTAGTTAGGCTAGTAGTTTTTGCTATGGTAGCTATCGACATTGGAATTCAAGAATTGGGAATTTTCACATGTATCTAAAATGTTGGTGTCACAATAAGCGTGTCATTAATAATCTCAAAAACAACGAAAGCAATAACTGTTTTCTTTATTTATTTATTGGTTTGCTTGTTGTTTGGTTGGTTGACAGGGCCAGTGAAAATTTTGGCAGGGCAAGTAAAATTTTGAGCAACTGGGCCAGTAGAAATAATCCTTAGGGTTGAGCCCTGCTGTTTCCAAAGGGTCTTGCGGCTGGGAACGAGTGCACTATGTCCTGTTCAGCCTCGGGCCAGTGTGACATAACAATCCCTTCACATAAAGCCATGATCGAAGGCTCTCCAGACAGAGTAACATCTCAGGCAGCAGCCACAGGGCTTCTGCTGTGCTCTAGATCACTTCAAAATGAGGTTACTGTCTAGCCGGAGTCGTGCCACCTTGGGGAATGATAATTTCGTATTAATTTTTCAGTTCCGAAAAGCATAAAAATGGTTGCTGCGCCTCTGTAAGGGAGTCCTTAATTGTTTTTTGATAGTTAGCAGCCTGCTTTCACTTGGCAAGCTTAAAGTCTCACACGTCTGGTTCCAAGCCAGAGATCTCATGGTCAATAAATGTGAGGAGCTCATTTGATATTAAAATCCATTTGGAGGCAGTTTCAGACATCAAGCTTGGCATTATCCAGCAGTTCAGTGCCAGCGGTGAAATGTGAATGCAGCCATAGTCTGCGGACGCTGTCATTGTCTCCAGGACCCTCATCTCTCAGTGAAGGACAGCGCACACACTTCCTCTGAAAAGCCTGTTGTTTTCCCAGAATGCCAGGGAGCTGAATACAAGTGATTATCATCCGAGATCTGCCTGCTTTCTATAGCCAAGTTCATTTATCCTCCCAGTGACAATCGATAATACCTAACTAAACAGAGATTCAATTTAAAAAAGGAGTTTCTTTTACACTATATTCTAGAGCTCAGAAAATTCAAGAATCATTTATTCTGAGGCATAATTCAATAGTCTGCTGTAGCAGATCTGTTTTGTCTTTTATTAATGATGAGCACACACCACTTCCCAATGTTAACAGGAAAACATAAAATTTCTCTAATGTTCTTCTTCATGTGTGTCTGCTTACAGGAGGCAGAATGGCATTGCGATGAGTTTACCAAAGGAGCCTGTTTCAGTCGGGGCAAATCAGAGGTTAGTATCTATGTAAACTACCCAAATATTTCACATTTTGTTTGAATACAATGTGTGAATTATGAAAGGAATTTTTAGGGGGATCCATTTTTATTAGGTAATTTTGGAAGCTAAATATGCAAATGAAATTTTGAATTTGTTTTTCAAGAAAATAATACTTTTATACAGCAAAGATGCATTCAATGAATCATTAAATATCTTTATGATGTTAGAAATTATTTCTGTTTTAAATAAATGCTGTTCTTTTTAGCGTTCTATTTATCAAATATTAAGTGGCACGACTGTTAAATTGATAATAATATTACTGTTTTTACTGTATTTTAATAAAAAAAATGCAGCCTTGGCGAGCATAAGAGACTTTGAAAAAAATTGTTTTTAAATAACACTCCAAACTTTTGAACAGTAGCGTATCATTGAAATTTGAATTTAAGGAAGTAGAATAAAAATCATTTGAAATTCAAAAATAAATAAATAACCATAAGAAGAAAAAGGAAAGACATCCCTTAAATTCTGCCTTAAAAGAAAAAAGTGTTTATGTTTTGTTGATATATTGTAGAATACTGATGCTTACAGAAACCTCTCAAGCAGCATCCTGTTGCTATAGTAACCTCCTCAGGCAATACGATTTCTGTTTCCATTTGGCACCACATGGAAATATGAGCTAACTAACTAGTAATCTGACCTTTGTGGTTGCTGAAACATTGTAATATATTTCAGACCTTTTGTTTTGACTTCCTTTGGTAGGGGAGCTGGAAGTGCATTCAAACCTCCAAACCCCTCTGTAATTCTCAGCGAGAATGAAGGTTGTTTTAAATGTTAACTGTGCTTAAGAAAGTAATCGCCCTCCTAAAATAGCAAACCCATTATTTATGACACTACTCTTGCTCAGGCATTCCCATGTCTCTTCCACTTTGCTATGGAGTCATTTCCATGGCACTATACAACACTGACTCCCTTGTGTTTTGAAGGCTGACTGAATCAGATCAGATTTGTGCTACAAAATGTTTCTTAAATCTCCTTAATATTTCACTTACTCTAGCTCTGTCAAACATGAGACGGGGGGAGTTAAGCTATTCTAAGTCATATGGGAGCTGTATAGGGACTGTGTTGCAGACCATCCTTCCAGTCTGGGCTGAACCCCAAGGTGTATAGTGGCCCTGTGCGGTTTCAGTCTGTGCAAACGGCCCCACCAGTGTTTTTTTAATTCGCTTGTAAAAAGTGTTCTGAGGCCCATAATAAGATGGATAACTCTGACCAACATTTGATTGTAATTCAGAATTCCAGGAGGTGGCTGTCGTAACTTGCTTGCAATTGTCTTTCCATATTATCTGCACATGTTGTAGCTCAAAATATCTTTAAAGTAGTAGTTCATCCCCCCCCCCCCCCACCAAAAAAAAAAATACATTTGTTTCCAAAAAAAGTCATTCCAGACTTGTATGACTTTCTTTCTTCTGTGGGACACAAAAGGTGGCATTTTGAACAATGTGCTGGTTGCGCTTTTCCATGCAGTTACATGGAAGACTTTCAAGCTTTAAAAGGTACACAAAAGCACCATAAAAGTGCTGTATTCCAGATGATTTTGTCAAATACTATAGCTTTGTGTGACGAACAGACCAAAATTCCCTAATCTTCCCCTCCAGTGAGCTGTTAACCATTATGACCAGATCATTGATCTTGATCACTCTATCATTCAGACCAGTTCTGTGAACTGAATCAGTTGATTCATTCAAAAGTTCTAAATCATTTTTTTCCACGAATCAGGCATCACTGCTTCCCTCATTAACTCTGTTTGAACTTCTCTTGTGATTTCACAAAGCTATGTATGGTTTCAGAAAATTTGAATTGTAGCATGTGATTTTTATTGACCATTTTTAAGAAAGTCATCTGACTTTTGGAATAAAGTGAGTGTGAGTTTTCTACTCCTTTTAAGACTACAGCACTTTTTGATTATTTTACACATCACAAAGCAATATAGAAAAGTTTTTTTTTCACAAAACAGTATTTTTCATTGAATTCTATGTGAAATTGTCTTTTTCAACCATTGCATCTGGTTTCTTTGAGTCTGTTGCTTCAAGAACCAAGGAAAGTGTTTGATGGAGTGAATGCTGTTCAGTCGACTTAATTTTGTTTATAATGCAAACAACAGCCACTGTATTACGCTGTGGAGTGTAGCCATCTGTCAGGGGTTTTCATAAACATGTCACATTGTGATGTGCTAGGCATATTTAATCTCAGTTTATTTACACATACAGCAAAGCACTGCCCCCAGCCAAATTGCATTAGCAAATGTAAATCATCCTTTTCTTTTCAAGACTCCGCTTAGTGCAGGAAAATGAACAGTTTCACGAGTTAACAGCCATTCTGTTGAGGAAATAAAGTTGACCCCCTCAAGCACTGCCTTGGAACACCTTTAAATCAACAGAGAGAGAGAGAGAGAGAGAGAGAGACGGGGTGACAAGGTTTCAAGTACTTGAGACAAATGTGATTTACTGCCTCAAAAAGCCTTGTAAAAACACACTGAACTGAAGCAGTGTAATTCAAGAAGTCCTGCAGCTGGTCTAATATGGAAAAATATCTAATACAAATGTAACATAGCTTCTGTACTGTATGGGCTTCGCATTTCTGAAAGTATGCCCTTTAAAGTCCCCTTACAGTCAATACATTTATCCCTTAAAACTCATCTTTGATCACCAAAATTACATATTCAAACTTGAAAAAATTCTTCATGCCTCAAAATAGCTTGAATGAAACTTTACACCCTTGCCTCATTTAGTATACGCGGTTCTATTGATATGAAAATTAGCCCCGCCTCGACTCACTCACACCAGCTCAGAGATCCACTCGTTGACGACGTGATTGGTTACAAGGTAGTTTGTTACATTAGAAACACCCACAATTTCAAATCACGTTTTAAGTTCAGTGGTGTTGACTGATAAATTTATACATGTTTTGTCTTAAAGCACATTAAAAAACAGCACATAGACATATAAACAACAATAAAATCTTGATTTTCACCACAGGGGGACTTTAAGGAAGTCAGTTCACTCAGCGGCCATCTTGGAAACAACGCAGGCAGCTATATTTGACGTTGCTGATATACACTGCATAAATAAACACTAGCTAATTAATTCTTTTATTCAGCAAGTATGCAATAAATTGGTCAAAAGAACAAGGAAAGACATTTATATTGTTGACAACGATTTCTATTTGAAATAAATTCTGTTTCTTTGAACTTTCTATTCATTATAGAATCCTGGAAAAATGTAATCACAGTTTCCATAAAAATAATAAGCAACTGTTGAAGGTCATGAGACCGAAACGTTGCTAATAAATATTTTTTGATACTTTTTGCAAGTATTGATAGTGTGCGGGATTTCCTTTTGTTTTTTCAACATTGATAAGAAATGTTTCTTGAGCAGCAAATCAGCATATTACAATGATTTCAACAGCAGTAATGATGCTGAAAATTCACCTTTGCTGTCACAGGAATAAATTAAATATTTACATTTATTAAAATAAAAACACATATATTTTAAATGGTTATAATATTAAACAATGGCTGTGTAGCTTTTACTACAGAAAATATTTGTCAAGATTACATTTTGAAATAATGCAGAATAATGGTCTTATATTTTTTGCTTCATTCAATGATTTCACTCATATAAATATAAATAATATAAAATATTATATTAAATTAATATAAATATTTTTTGGCAAAATTTTGTGATGCTAAGTCATCAAGGTCGTTTTGGAACAATTACCAATTAATTTATGCTTAAAAAATGTATTTTTCAGACTGATCCAAAACGCTTTAGAATAAACAAACTCTGTCAAAAAGCTGATTGGCGCTTTTAAAAGAAAAGCAGGATTTCTATTTGTAGTGTGTTATGATGAGTTGACTTGGTGTAAATTTGTATTTATTTATTTATTGCTAAATTTTGTATTTGTGATGTTAATTAGATGAGACACTAAAACACCTAAAGATATCTTCCCATATATCTTTTCACAGGAGGAGTGCCAAAATTACATCCGTGTTCTACTCGTCAACGGTGACAGGCTGTTTACATGCGGAACAAATGCATTCACTCCTATTTGCACCAATCGCACGGTAATGTAAACGCAACAATGCATTCAATATAATGCAGAGGCTTCCTGACCTATTACACTTGCTTTGTCCCAGCTTTCTCTCCCCCCATTGACCTCTTTTGACATTTTCATCGCCGCGTGGGCAGTGTAGCAAAGCATGTGGTATTTCAACCAAAGCCTGTGGTTTAGCCTGTGGAGTTTTCTTCATGCTTCATCTCAATAGAAGCTTTCTTGAGATCTTGACAAACACAACAAATAAGGCCTGTTTTTCTAATAAGGTGGGAACTTGTAGTACCTCTAAGTCCTGTGTCCTTTGTGGAAAGTTCACACTTGTTATGCAGGTATCGTGCAAATATTTGCACTTTATCTTTGATAAAAAGAATTCCAACGCATGGGTTGCAGAATAGCTGCTACCTATCGCAATAAGTACCACTCAATGCAGCTGATTGAAAGATAAGCATCTCCACCAAGCACATTTACTGACATCAGTCTCTTGTGCTTGAATCCCTGAATTTGAATGACTGGATTACTCGTCTATCCTTTCCTCAAACCTGATAATGATGATGACAGTCGATTTGCGTACGATGGCAATCATCTCCTCGGTGGCTCTTTGAAGGATGGTGGGAATTATTGACTCAAAGCTAAATCATCACAGGGATTTACCATCATGAGTACCTCATGCCAGCAGGAAAGGACTTAGCGCAGCCAGGAAGGCACGAGTGAAAAGTCTCCATCGTGTCCTTGTAACGCCGCCAGTGAAGCTGCATCTTTAAACAAGCGGCTACCGAGACTGTAGTGCCGCTCGGTGTATAGCACAAAACACAGCTGCCGGTGTCCTGAAGAGGACTCTTTCAACCCTCTCCATTAATGTGCATTATGGGTAGCATGTCCATATCTACGAAGGCTTCCGAATGTCATTTGTCAGAAGGTGTTCCATCAATACACGCCTTTCATCTTTCTTCGCGCCCAAGAAAAGGCACATCCGCTCAGGCATTGGCTCGGGCAGAAGTATCTCCCTGGCACCAGCGTTTCAAAAAGACTGCCTCGCCTTGCCAAACATGCAAATTTGCCTCACTATATTGCCAGCTAAATGGGCTCGAGGGTCCTGAAGGAAGCCGAGACACTTCCAGCCATTCGCGGAGGTTTTCTTCGAGCCAACATCAAAGATAATCCCTCTTTACATTGATTACACAGGGCAAGTGTTGCGGCCGTCAGCTGCATGTAAGATAAAAGCATTCAAGAGAGGCCACACAGGATCTAATCTGCCTTCGGGACAGACCAAGCACAATGCAGTATGTCAGATTTCCTGCTACAAAAATAAGCAAGTCACTGAAGGCATGACATTTCGAGCTGCATAGATAAATTCACTGCAGCTTGAGATGCATTGCTCAATCCCAAAACCATTCACTTGTCATTTTTCTGGTAACAGATACCAGATGCATGTAAAGCCCAATTTATCCTTCTGCGTCGAACTCACGCCGTAGCTACGGCGTAGGCTGCGTGTAGTGTGCGTACCCTACGGCATATCTCCAAAAATGTAACAACGCGTCAATTCTACGCAGACGCAAGTGCCGTGATTGGTCCTCTAGAACCCTCCCTCGGGTTTCACATGCTCCCTCTGCATGTGTAATTGCGCGTAAATGCGGACAACGACGCAGAAGTATAAATGAAAACCAACGCGTAGTCTATAGCGTTGAGGCACCAGCGTAGGTCCGATGCAGAAGTATAAATCAGCCTTAAGGTAGGAGTGTTATTATAACAGAAGCTTTAATTGGATTTTTCAAATGTGTTTTTGATGCTTAAGTGTTTTAATGGCATTACTGTACACATAAAAAAAATAAAAAATAAAAAGGATGACCAGGATTTGCCTGCTTTCAAAGTAACCAAACTGACTGCTTTTCAAAAGCTCTCCCTAAAAAACATAAGCAGTCAGTTTTTTTGACTTCAAGGCCCTCCATTGTCCACAACGATATTCCAAGGCCCTATGATTTTTCCAGTCTAAGATGATTTACTGGATTTTTTTTTTACTTGCAAAAATGTATATTCATTATAAATTGCCCATGACGTTTTTAAATTTTGAGAAATTACAGTATTGAAATGAGGCTTGCGAGGCTTCTTTTCCAAGAAGCGGCAATCCTGGTTTTTCAAAGACATTTACCTTTACATTTATGCATTTTGGAGACACTTTTATCCAAAGCTACTTACATTCCATTCCAGGAACACATTTGATCAGTTTTTGCTTTACCTGGGAATTGAACCCATGATCTTGGTGTTGCTAGCACCATACTCTACAGTTTGAGTTATAGGAAGACAAAAAACAGTGAATTAAAATAAGAAAGGTCTTGTTTTGTAGTTGGTTTTGCTTTTTGAAAAATCGTTTTAAAGCCTTCTTTTAGGTTGAGTCCAGTTGAAAACCACTGCTTTAAAGCGATGTGTTTCGCAAATGGCTTCTCTAGTAGTTTAGATGGAGTGATTTTTTTGGGTGTCTCCGTTAGCCTGCATGAACGAACAGAAATCGTTTAAAAAAAACATGGACCAGCACGAAAAGTCAAACCCACTTCCTGTGGTGGCATATCCCTTGTGCTTATTGTATACAAATGGAAATTACCTCCCTGTCATGGTAGCTTCCCTTTGCTGGCTAAATGTCACGCTAAGCAAGAATCAAGACTTTGCTGTACTGCACATAAGGACAGAACGGGTGTGTTGCGAACGATTAGCATTTAGCCATTGCAGCCGCCACTAGGTGTGACAACCAAGTAATGAGATAAACATTATTGCCGTCTCACAGAACAGCACATAACACGTCTGGAAGTAGGCCGAGCGTTTCCACAGTAATAAATGATTCGAACGGTGAAATAATTTTCACTGCCACATCAGCTCCTCGCATACAAAACTAGAACGTCTTCGAGATTTACGCCATAGAAACGTTTGGACATATTTTCTCAGCTCAAACAAACTAATACTGTGGGCAAAATAATTATAGGTCTGGCTATATTCTTTTGGGCTCAATTTCTAGATTTACTAGTTTTCAGGTATAAGATTTGCAGTCTTTCTGAATTCAATCTCTTTTTTTCTCTGCACAGCTGACTAACCTGACCGAGGTTCATGACCAAATCAGTGGAATGGCACGATGCCCCTATAACCCTCTGCATAATTCCACCGCCCTCATCACTTCCAGCGGGGAGCTCTATGCCGCCACTGCTATGGACTTTTCTGGCAGAGACCCGGCAATTTACCGCAGCCTGGGTGGACTCCCTCCTCTGCGAACTGCTCAATACAACTCTAAATGGCTGAATGGTAGGCCTGAGCTATTGGATGAAAAATGTTTGATTGAATTATGTAATTGTAATTGACATTACAAGAAAAAAACTAAATCCATTAATTGCAATCAAGTGACTAATTGTGGTTAAAGGTTTTGGGAAAATGGCATTTCATGAAAATGTTCTTCTCTAAAGGGACAATTCACCTAAAAATGAAAGTTCTGTCATCCTTTACTCGCCCTCATGTAGTTTCAAACCTGTACGACGTTCTTACTCTAACACAATTGGAGATTTGGAGATGGCTTCTAGAGCAAAACCAGTTGAAAAACACTGGTGTGATTGTGCAGGAATATTTGCTTTTGCCGCAAAAATTTGGGTGAATCATTTTCTCACTCTCATTTGTTTCCAAACCTGTGTGACTTACTTTCTTCTGTGGAACACAAAAGAAGATATTTTAAAGAATATTGGTAATCAAACTGTTTTAGTCACCACTGACTTCCATTTTATGGACGAAAAACACATTTTGAGAATAGACATTTATCAAAATTTGAAATTTTCATATTTTGTGATTTTTTTACTTTAGAGCTTGTTCTTTACTCATTGATTTTTTTTCCTCCTTTATGTTGTGCAAATGTGCTAAGCTCCTCACCACAAAAGAAATGAATTCCCTGTCAATCACCACCACCTACTCACTTTGATTCTTACAAAGTTGGCCATGACAGTTGCTCTTTTTGCTTTTGAGAACATTGTGTTCATATGTTTTTAATGCGGAACAATTAAATGAGTGAGCACGTTTTGATCGTTTCTCACCGTAACCTTTCTCTTCTCCCATGACAAATGAGTTTGTCCATTACCTAAGCATAAGATTAATAAACGAATCTCGATGGGCCAGCGGTTCTGCTTCATGTGCAATCCGTTATTAATCACTGTCATCCTGTTCCCCATCAGAGCCCAACTTCGTTTCCTCTTATGACATCGGCAACTTCACCTACTTCTTCTTCCGTGAGAACGCTGTGGAGCATGACTGCGGCAGGACGGTGTTCTCTCGCGCCGCCCGCGTCTGCAAGAACGACATCGGGGGCCGTTTTCTGCTGGAGGACACCTGGACCACCTTTATGAAGGCCAGGCTGAATTGCTCAAGGCCGGGCGAGATTCCGTTCAACTACAATGAACTGCAGGGAACCTTTTTCCTGCCCGAGCTTGAGCTCCTCTATGGGATTTTCACCACTAATGTGTGAGTAAAGCACTGTTTGATCACAACACAGTTTTTAAGATATCTGCTGTTATGTTCAAAGGTTTCAAACCACAGAAGTCAGCTTATGAGTTATGACCCATTATTTTCAGCAGGACTTCAATTTTGTGATGTGCATTATCAGCAAAAGGTTAATAATGGCGTGTGTGTGTGTGTGTGTGTGTGTGTGTGTGTGTGTGTGTGTGTGTGTGTGTGTGTGTGTGTGTGTGTGTGTGTGTGTGTGTGTGTGTGTGTGTGTGTGTGTGTGTGTGTGTGTGTGTGTGTGTGTGTGTGTGTGTGTGAGAAAGGTGTCACTAGGATTTTAACTATTTGCTATTTTTTCTTTCATTTTTTGCTTACCTACTGTTATATCTCTGGTAGTGTGAGATCTGTATCACAG
Source organism: Meda fulgida (assembly GCA_030578275.1). Lineage (NCBI taxonomy): Eukaryota > Metazoa > Chordata > Actinopteri > Cypriniformes > Leuciscidae > Meda > Meda fulgida. The sequence goes on along the minus strand of CM060639.1, from coordinate 13,783,650 downwards.
TTAGCAGTGGACAGATCCATTTTTCACATTATGATCTACTATGCTTTAATGATTGGCTGTGAAAAAGTGTTGCATATAATTTTGTATTTTTGTGTGTGTGTGTGTGTTTGTTTGTGTGCTGACTGCCTACTTCTGACTCTGTTCTCAGCAACAGCATTGCCGCATCAGCAGTGTGTGCCTTCAATTTAAGCGCTATTACCCAAGTGTTCAGTGGGCCTTTCAAGTACCAGGAGAACTCACGCTCCGCTTGGCTGCCCTACCCCAATCCCAACCCTGACTTCCAGGTAAGCATCCAGCAAATGACAGCCACTTTTACGGGCAGTATGCATTCGCTCCATCTCCTTTAAAAGTTAAGTGGCACTTTCCACAAATAGGGTACAGAAAAGGGCCTGAAACTCTCAAATGGTCAATGAAAGAAGGTGCTTAACCTTCAGAGAATGTTGATTATCATCCTCATCAAAAAGTTTTATTTTCTTTAATTAGATTAGTTCAACCCTGTTAACAACATTAGGGAGCTTGATTTGTGTGATTTTTACCTAATAGTAAACATGATTATTTGTTTCTATTAAATAAATAAAAAAAACTCCCAGTTTACATTTGATAAGCATCCAGACAGTGTTTTTAAAAAGGTTTACCAATGTCTAGGCCTTACTGAGGAAGTTGAGAAGTTTTAATATTGAAAAGGAAATGCTGATAGTTTTGTATAAATCACTCATTGAATCTGTGCTCACTTTTAACATCGTATCCTGGTTTAAAGGTGCCATGTGGAATGTCTGCCAAAAAATAAATTCATACTCCACATTCCATACCAGATGGGGGCAGTATACCTCCAGAAAGTGAGTTGGTCTACTCTAACGTAACAAACGAGAAACGGCATAGTCTCTATGCTCCGCCCTTACAGTCTATGGCTCCGCCCCTACCTTCACGCCGTAGCAGAAGCCGAGCCAACTCCTATTAGAGGACGATTTGACTCCAGAGGAACGTTAGCTGATGTCAAGTGATTTTTAAATGACATCTTCAAGCTACTCCCCTTCACCTTTACCAGTGAATATGTTCATATTAGTTTTGTTCATATTACATATTTATTGTTAGTTTGAATTACATTTATTTGACAGACAGCATTCGCTGATTTAGACCAAGCTTGCGCCATTCAGAGCTACTAACTCGCAATTGACACTTTTCACACGCTCTCACGCCACACATACATTTTCTGACGCACAGAAAAATCGCAAAGCAAAGAGGACACGTAGACCGACAGATTAGACAGGGCAGGTTAGTTATGATATATAAAAAACTAAGCTCTCAGATTCTGTCAATTTTACTACGCAATTCAAACAATATGGTTTTTGGTGCTTGTAGAAGTTAAATGAGAGATCCCTAGCGCACGTGAACCGATCATCTCTACTAACGTTAGCTAATAGTAAAAAAATGCTAATTTAGCAGCATAGATCAAGTTTGATTTCATTATCAACACCTCTTCTTCTAGTATTATTATTAGTCCCCTGAAAACATTTGGTCTCATTACGTTTCGTGCGTCCCTTTGGGGTTCATTATCACCGAAGACATTTCAAGCTTCTTAGCTAATGTTACATTTTATCATCAGTTTGGTAGAGACGGCTGGTAGATAACAGGTGAAAACCGGATCGGATCTGTGGATAACGTTAGAGCTAACTATCGAACGCTAATAGATAACAGTTAATGTTACGGTTAAGTTAGCCATCACATTAGCACTTTAATCAAACATCCTTCGATACATTTCTATAACTTCCCGAAAAAATTACACAAACATATAAAACAAACTTCTAGTGAAATACTAACAGCATCTTACTTACCGATCCAAAAGAAATGTTGCAAGTTCAGAGTCGAACTTCATTTCTTTCTTGTCCATTAAAAGTCTCCAGCGATGGAAAGCAGTGCCTATATTGACTCTGGTTCTGCTCCTTTTTTTGTCCGATTTTTTTTGAGCATCTGTGCGAGGTTTTTTCCCTGCAGCGGGTGGTTGTGGTGTGGCTAAGGCTCTCTTGCCAAGGGCTTCAGCCATTTTTCCGCTCTCGTCTCTTCCCTGAACTGAAAGTAATGGGCTGTACTTTTCACATGATTGACATCAGGTTCAAGTACGCCCACAAGCCGTGCGAGTTATTCGTGTATTACAGTTTGAATGGTGGTTATGTTCCCCGCATACCGCCTCCCATGGCCAAAAATCGCTAGTAATGTAGCATGCTAATTTAGGTTTATATCTCGGCAGCACTATAACTTGTCAATTTTTTAATGACATCATTGCACTTATTTCTTCTCTTCTTTTGATGCGTGTAGCTCATTTTTTAGATAATTTTACCTCAATTTTTACATAGGCCACCTTTAACTCTCTTTCTGTTAAAGGATTAGTTCACTTTTAAAAAAAACTTTTGCTGATAATTTACTCACCCCCATGTCATCCAAGATGTCCATGTCTTTCTTTCTTCAGTCGAAAAGAAATTAAGGTTTTTGATGAAAACATTCCAGGATTTTTCTCCATGTAATGGACTTCAATGGGCCCCAAACGGTTCAAGGTCCAAATGAAAGTTTCATTGCAGTTTCAAAGGGCTTTAAACGATACCAGACGATGAATAAGGGTCTTATCTAGTGAAACGATCTGTCCTTCAAAAAATAAATAAAAAAGTTTAAGTTTTATAAGCACAAATGCTCGCCTTGCTCTGTTCTGTGATGCGTGTTCGTGACGTCGCGTAATACGCAATTACGTTGAAAAGGTCATATTCATACACTGTAAATTATCAGCAAACGTTTTTTTTTTTTTAAAGTGAACTAATCCTTTAAATGCAAAAGCAGACTGTGATTTTTATCTTAAATTGTTGTTGTGTGGTTGTTTCGGTTTCTTTCAAAACCATTAAAAAAATCTTACCAACCCCAAATTTGTGCACAGTAGTTTAGCTTGGGACCAAATTCTGGTTTGTAATTTTCAAATTGGCTTAATATTAAATTTTTGGTCATTAAAATTAGTTGTTTTTACATTATTTAAAAAATGTGTTAAATGTGACTTTAAGAGATTGTTAAATTATGACGTATGATTTTAATCGTTTAGTACAATTGAGGATCATATTTTGGTTGGATACATTATATTTTAAAAAACTACCTACATTTCATTCTAGGTTAATACTAATAAAAAATGTGGGATTTGTTTCTCTACTGCCAAATAGAAGTATATTTGTGAAGAGTGCCAGGTCTCTTCCTGTTGGCAACACTCCAGCAGTAAACAACCAAAAGAATAATTGACTTTCTCACCTCAAATAGCACCTATGCGCGCCCAATTAAAACGAGGTGGTGACTGATGTTTTGGGTTTTATTGCCTCATGTTTTCACCTGATTATTCTCAGGAAGAAAAAAAAGAAATATGTGAGGTGAATTTCTATTTTTTTTCTGAACAGTCCATTTATCCAAAGCCCACAAACACCTGAATCTGATATTTTCGATGATAGCGAAGAGGAGACGGTCCGTGCCACGGTTCCTCAAGTCTCTCTCACAGTCATTCATTTGCCTCCATTTTCATGTCAATCAGCTGTCAGCTGGAGTAGTGCTTTGCTAGCTTTGTAATGCTAGCTTTGCCAGCTAGCTTTGTAATGCTACCGGATTTATTAATAAGTTGCCGGCTTATAACATTTTTGGCTGGACTATTGCAATGATAAGAACTAATAAAGCCTGTATTCATCTCCTGTGGAGTATTGCCAACTTCACAATGACTGAGTCTGAAGTGCATTTAGTTTTAAGACTCTCTTCAGAAATCTAAAGTCATTGTCAGAGATCAGCATGGAGGAATGTATCCACGTCTGAAGTATTAACCTTAAATTTCTGGTAATTGCTTGATAGTTAGAGGGTTAATCTAGGCTAAATGTGCTTTAAATCAGCGTGAGATCCATGACCAGGCCCAAATGGAGACTTTCTATTTACGTCTCCTATGCTAAATTTGGGTGAAATTCTCCGTAATGAATTTAAACACTGTAAATGGTTTGGAAACCTGTTCGATTATATGCTTCACCTCAAATAACAAACACACAAAGGGCCAGATGCTCTGAATGACGTGTTCAAATCTCCTCAAATCTTCAGAGCTTTCTGTGGAATTGGGTGCAGATTCTATGTGGGCCTTGTAATGACCCCATTAAAATGACTTGACTACCATATCCAAACCATTTAAAAACTGTCTGATCAGCATGGACTTCTTTTTTGGATCAGCTGAATCAGGCTTTCTCTTAGTCTAGTTTATTGAAGCCGATCTCTGTGACCTGATAATTAAGTTTTTGAAGTCCACGTAGGAAAAAAAAGTATTTTACTTTATTCTTTTTCCCTTTGAACCACAAGGATTCATGATCTACACTTTATCTAGCTTGCTGTGACATCTTCATCAAGCATTTGTCCATGTTGTTGAGGCCAGATTTACGAGCTTCAAATTTATGGCTTCCGGCGTTGATGGAAAATAGCTTGCTGTATATTCTGTTCCTGAAAGACCAACATGCACCCCATTTGAGTAGAATTACGTCTGTGTTGATCTCCAGCTGATTGATGTTGATTATATTTGATCTGGGAGAGAGTGTCGGTTTTGTGAGGCCAGCTAATTTGTTTCTTCAAAAAAGATCTTATTCAGGGTGGAAAACAGTAATTTAGGGGAAACAACTGCACTTTTCTAAATCCTTTCCTATAGGAAATTATCATGATTTCATACAAGAAGCAACTGCAATCTGTGCTTGTTATTTGGGTTCTTCAGATCAACAGCTTTGAGGGAATTTTGTGAATTTGTATTTCCCCGCAGACTGTTAATCCTATTTTTTCTCATCATCTGTATCTCTCTGTTTGTATCTCTCTGGTTCTTTCTCAGTGTGGCACTATAGATTACGGCTCCTATGTGAACTTAACGGAGAGGAATTTGCAGGACGCCCAGAAGTTCATTCTGATGCATGAGGTGGTGCAGCCTGTCGTTCCTGTGCCGTACTTTATGGAGGACAATGTGCGCTTCTCCCATGTGGCCGTGGATGTAGTGCAGGGCAAAGACATGCTCTACCACATCATCTATCTAGCAACAGGTATAGTACCACATCACTTCTCCATTGAAAGAAAGAGAAGGTCTGTAAGTAGTATTTACATTTACATTTAATACAGACTAAAATAAGCACTGCATTAGATATACCTTACTGATGAAGGTTAATGGAGTTGCTGCATGCGATGCTCTACTAATAGTGTACTACTTGCTGCAGAATTGCTAATGCAGTCCATTAGTTTTGGCTCATAGGAACACATTTTGAATAAATATTTTGCAAACATGTGAGAGTTATTTTCTGAGTGATTTAATTAGTATAGAAGCTTGTTTCCCCAAATTCAAAAATAAAATAGATAATTTTTAAGGTAATGTTACAGAGTTAAGTCACAATTGTGAGGAAGTGATGATGGCAAAGCTGAAATTTCAGTAGCCAAAATATACTGTATATATATATATATATATATATATATATATATTCAGTATATGTGTGTGTAGATTTATATATACACACACACACACACACACACACTGTATATATACAGTTGCAATTGAAACAATTGCAAATCAGGTTTATTACAAGAATAAATTATATTTTAAAATATATTAAAATACAAAAAGCTATATTACTGTTTTACTGTATTTCTGTCAGGACCACTATCGTCAAATACGATTGACAATTAGCATACAGTTTGGATTGGCGCAATTGGTTCCGTTCTGGGTGAGAACTCCCTGCTCATCCATGCAGCCTAGCATAGATAAGAGCAGGGAGAGCAGCAATAACCTTAGGGTAAACAGGACAGAACCAACATGAATGTGTGCAGATATCATTAATTCAAGATTTTAAAGTACAACATATTTCGAGAATTTATTCTGATTCAAGGGGAATCAGAATGCCAAATCCTGACTGACGAGAGGAGGAGCTGGGGATGGAGGAGGGTAATGAGCTCCTGAGAAACCCCATAACTGCAGATAATACTGAAGGAGCTTATACATGTACACTGTGATAGGCGTCGTATTCCTATAGGTAGACGTGGATCAGCTGAGAGTCAACTGATGCGAGCTTGACTAACGTGACCTGCCAGAACTGGCGCTACGCTTGATTTTTAATCAAATATATGCAGTGTTGGTCAGCGTAAGGGACTTTCAAATCCATTTAAAAAATCTTACCGACCACAAACTTTTGAAAACATATAGATAAGTCTGTTATTCCATTCACAAATACGATATGAATAGTGGATAATTAAAAGAACAGATCTAAGCCAAGAAAAAAATTCTAAAATGAACATTAAAGCTTGTAATATGAAAGTAGTCCGAAAATCCCAGGTGGCCGAATTCTCATTAAACTCATCTTATTAGAATGTTACTTTTACCATAAAAACTTTGTCGAGTGAAGACTTCTGCATTGCCATAAGGAAGGCACAGGGGAAAACTGACTCTAATAATTGCTGGTCCTCTTGAATCAATGGTCTTTGAAGCAAGCAACAGTTGGTCACCAGGCTGAATAAAGGCATTCGACACATAGCAGTGATGAAACATCAAAGGCAGCATGTGCTTACATAAGGAAAAAATGTTCTGTAAGCAGTCATTTGCTATCCAGATGCACACCAGAGCTTGGAAAGCTCCAAGCCTGTCTGTTGAAAACACTGAACAGCTAGTTACCTGTCAACAGAAATTAAATTACAGGGAGACACTTGTTGTTAAAGAACTGTGTAAAATAAACACTTGTTAAAGGGAAGGACACACTTGTTAAATTGTACAACATAAACACACAGGACAGTCAGGGTTTAAAAGCTGTTTGGTAATTGGGCAAGCAGCGCGTCTTTGGTTTTATTTCTGGAATACACCAACTGTTTTCGATTATTGGCAGGAGTCAAAGCTTCATGCTGATTCAACAGCATTCACAATGTCTGTCTAGTCTGGCAATGAGGGAATAAAGGAATGGTATTAGAAAAAAAGAAAAGGAATCATTCATCCCAAAAAAATGTCATTGTCAAAATGTAATGTAATTTCAAACCTGTATGACTTTATTGCTTTGTGGAACCAAAAAAGGACATTTTTAATGGCCATTTTTTTTTTCATGTTTCTATTTTTAAAAGTGGCACATACAGCTCATGTCTCCTGAAGGGACATGGTGATGTAAAAAAATATGATGTGAGAGAAAAAAATATGCCAATGCTTTTGCGTTCTCTCGCCAATGTTTTGCGTTCCCTCGAGAAATGCTGCGTTCTTTACAAACTCAAAAGCAAAAGTTTTGCGAGGTAACACAGGGGAACACATTTATTTTATATATATATATATATATATATATATATATATATATATATATATATATATATATATATATATATATATATATTTATATATATTTATATATATATATAGTAGTTTTAGTTAAAAATAACACCACTGGTCTGTTTCTCACGTAAACCTCTCGAATGACTTCAAAAGTCTTGGAATAGTGCACACATGGATCACTTTTATGATATGTAAATGGTGATTCTTGCCAGCTTCAATAATGTAGTTGTTTGGAAAATAGCATCCGCCACAATTCTTCAAAATCTCCCCATGAAAGAAAGTCATACACATTTCGAACAACATGAGGATGAGTATATGATGACAGTTTTCAATTATTCATTATTTAAAGCTTAAAATCGCAGTCATCTGTCATGAACTTCAGGATAAAATTTTAGAGGTGCTATAAGATAAATCCTCTGGTATGGCAACTACTCCTTTATGTGCCATGTTTATAGTGTTAGCCTAAATTCAATTTATGCCAGACAATAATAGCTTGAAGTGTGAGGAACGTAGCTGTAATTTTCACAGTTGAATTAAATGAAATAGAGCACTGAAGCCTGTTTTGACAAGGGCAGGGACCTAATCAGAGGCTCTTGTAGTATCTAAAAGTGCATTGCCCCACATGTTGTATGACTTCTATAAAATATCTGACAGACAGCTATAGCATGAACAGAAGAATAGCAACAACTACTCCAAGAATAAAATAGATATTACATAGCTTAATGAACCAAATCAGGTCACTCTTTTTGACATTATGAGACCAATGAATGTCTTCTGTGGAACACATGCTCCAAAGAGAGATTCAGCCGATAATTCTGTCCTTCTTTTGACTGCACAAAAGCCACCCTTTGGAGAAGATGATGAATCTTCTCTGGAGAGTAGTCCGCCCTGTTTGCCCTTTCTGATCCAAATAGCACATCCATATTTAAGTTGACAGCCCAGGTGGCAGACTAGCACTCAATAGAATTTTCATGTAATGGAAGAGATCTGAGGTCATTCTCCACTCCTGCTTCTGACATCATTTCCTTCCAATCTCACCAGGTCATCAGAGATGCCCCACTTGATCACCTAAACTCTTTTATCCCCCTCTCTCTTACCTAACACTTGTTCTCAAATTCTTCTTTCTAGATTACGGCACCATCAAGAAGGTCCTCTCCCCGCTGAACCAGACCATGGGGAGCTGTTTGCTGGATGAGATTGAGCTTTTCCCTCAGAAGAAGAGGCAGCCAATCCGCAGCCTGCTTATTCTTCACAGCCGAAGTGAGCTATTTGTTGGAGTCAGAGAACAGGTCATCAAAATACCCCTGATGCGCTGCAACTTCCACAAATCTAGAGAGTAAGTACTGCAACTTCTCAGCAGACACATGTGCAGCATCTCAAGGTAGACATTCATAACTACTTTCTTCAAGAAAACAGCTCACCCAAAATGAAAATGCCTATGTCTTTCAAAAAACTACTTTTTATCTTTGGAACGAAAAAGGAGTTGTTTCTTGTATATACAATAAGTGAATGGTGACCAGTGCTGCCCAGCACATTTTTCATATGCATTTAGATGACTTATAGTATAGTCAACAAGTCATATGGAATATTAGGAAGGGTTTTTTTTGTCCTTTTTGGAGCTTGAAAGATCCTACTTCCACTTTGATTATACCCTTTCATCAAAAAAAAAAAAAAATATATTCACTTTCTGCACCAGACACAACTTTTCTTTTCTGTGCACTTTACCATGTGGATGTTACAGAAAAGTATGTATCCTATTTTTTCACAATCCAATCTATTCACAAAGAGTAAAACCAAGTCCCAGCCTACTTTGTAGCTGACTATTTTGTTACACCCCTGCATTTTTTGTTGGTAATTATTTTCAATAAGATTCTATTTGTCAGCTTTAGTTAATGCAAGTAATCTTGAAATAACAACAGACAATTTTTACAGCATTTAATAATTTAGGTTGATACCTTAATGATATGTAATTATACTAATGTTTTAATTGTTAATTCATGTTCGTTCATAACTAACGGTAATTTATGAAATTATATAAATATAGAAATTAATATGATCCTAAATTAATAAATGCCATAAATGTATTTTTCATTGTTAAATTCATTCAAACAATGCATTTAACTTAATACCTTATGCATTAAACCTAACTGAACTACATTGTTATGGGTTACCTGTTCGTTTCCCTTGCAAATGCCACATTTTATGTCAGATGGGAAATGCAGATGCCATTTCATGATGGCTTTTAATAATTACAACATTTTGATTCCTGGCAAGATAAATCATATTACTTACCAGGGTGTACATGCCTGCAACTTAATTTTTCATTGCACCAGAATAAACGTAATGTCACTAAGATCTTCTGCCAGAGGGCAACAAAGAACAATCACCATGTTTGACATTGTGCCTCCAGGCCTTCATATCAAGAGCACTTCTCTAATCTTTGCTCATAAGGGGAGATGGCAGCCTGTTCATCATCTCTCTCCATTTGCATTCCAATGAAAAGCGCTGAGTTATGTGAATGTGAGCTGAGCTTTGCCTGATGCGCTTTTTCTATCCTGTTAAGCGGTTTAAAGATTGGGAGAGATCAATTACTCACACCTCTATGCTTTCTGACACAAAAGAGGAGAGCTCATGCAAACTTTTATTTTATTTTTTTTATAAACGGACACATGCCACAACTTTTGAAAATGACTGGTTTACTCTGCTGACATTTACATTCCTGTGTCACTGTACTTCAAACTTTCCGTAACTGAATGCTTGGCTATATCTTTCTGTCTGCTCTGATGATGTCAGATATAGTCCTCAATGAGTTTGAAAAGCTATTTGGTGTGTCTCAGGGCCGTTCTCTGTTTCTCATGAAAGTCATTACCAAGACTCAAGGGAAATATTGCCAGATTAAGTTATGCCAATGCAAGCTATATTTATAATAAGAAGCATGTGTGCACTTAAGGGTGTTTAACTATTTACAAGGCTCATATCGTGTGTTTTTATCATTCTATAAATTTCCCTGATGCCCACTTATAAAATTACACAATAATTTGATCCCTTAAAACTCGTCTTTGATCACCAAAATTACATATTTAAACGTGTTTCCTGTTTCTTCATGCATTAAAATAGCTTGAATGGAACGCTTTTTACAACATCAGACACTTAACGGTAATTAATATGATTAGCCTTTTGCTTGACTGCTGTTATCAAACAGCTAATAATGTGTTGCTAATGTTACACAAACCATGTTCCCATTCGCCATCTCAGAGTTAGACAGCCTTCTAACAATCATCAGAAATGCTTTGAACAACTCAGATCGTCAGTGGAGAAAGGCATATAGTTGATCATAACATATATAACAATATATTGGTAAATCTACCCGATTTTTCATATCAACAGAAATATATAACGGGACTTGACTTGACTTATTCATGGGCTGCGTCCGAAAATCGGTTCCTCACTTGAGTAGGTACTTATTTTGAATAAGTAATTACTTTGTGACTGCTAAAAAAGTTTGTTCTATATACTAGGATTGTGTGTAGTATGAATGTAATCTGGACGTACTACATTCGCCATGTTTACATTATCATGTGACTCACCAGCGGCAGTTACATCGCTTCACTGCCATTCACAAATCCTCGCCCGTGGTCTCAGGATAGTCAAGAGTCCATCGTATGCACACTTCAGAATCTCGCTGGAAGTAATAAGTCATCCAGTTACTTTTTGCCTAAATTCTGACATACTTTTTCATCTGCTGTATAGTAGGAAGTATGCAATTTCGTATGCAGCCATGGCCTTTTCAGAAGGATGTGCAGAGCTGTAGGTGCTTCACACTTGCCTTTTACAGTTCATTTATAATAAGAAGAATTATTGTGGTATTTTTTTTATTTTATTTTTTTTATTTTTATTTTTTTTGCTGGTGTAATATGTAATATATCATAGTTGCTCCTTGTTTCACCTCTACTGTTTTCAAGTCTCAGATGTCTGAAAGGATTTCATAAGCCGTTCTTCCAGTTTAGTGTCATTAGATGGTATTTTTTGACTGGGAAGGACTGATTTTCAGTGTTGAAACATACAGTATGCCTTCATAAAGGAAAATTGGATTTCTCGTTATATGACCTCCTCACTTCTGCTCTTCTTTTGCTTTCTTTCAGTTGATTAATGTTGCCATGAACTTTCATATCACAGTGAGCATCTGCTCTTTCTCTCTCTCCGTCAGTGCCTGTGTGGGGGCCAGGGATCCGTACTGCGGCTGGGATCTGGTGCTGAAGAAATGCACCACCCTGGAAGAGAGCGTCAGCATGAGCCAATGGGAGCAGAGCATCACACAGTGTCCTGTGAGTATCCATAATGCTCTTCAATCATTCACGCAGTGCCTCAGCCCTCAAAGCCCTTTTTTTTCATATCAAGACTCTTGATGCTCATCCAGTCTGTCAGTGAAGAACAGTGACAAATGTGGCTGCTTCAACCGTAACGTCTGTCTTGCAAGATCAACTTTTTTTCTCTCATAACAGAAAATACCCTTAGAGGAGTTTTATAACAATGTTGAGGAAACGTTGCAGGTGCTGAGACAATGCAGATCTAATCTAGCTGCTTTTGCAGGAAAACTAACTTCTCCTCCTTCTGTACTCAAAAAGAAAATATAAGGCCAGCTGCGCATGTGCGTAAGGAAACAAAGCGCAGCACAAATTGCTGTCACCCATGGTTCTTTTGAGTGGCATTCTTTGGTAACTTGGCTTCATATTCCCACAGTCCTTTGTGCTGACATGTGCCCCTGCCTGAGGCCTCCCAGCCTGTAGATCACTCACCGAATGCTTTGTCCAATCCATCAGGTCTCTCCCATTTACAGTGGCTCTGAAAATATTTAGACACTTCTTCACGTGGTTTCATGTTCTAAAGTTTACACGCAGCCTTCTGTGAGATACCACAGCTCTGAAAACACGATCCACACACACATCTGTAGACACACATACTATATACTATATCAGGCATTTTTTTTCTCACAGGGTCTTTAGGTAAGAGACCTTGTAGCTGTAGTTGAGAAATTACATTTTGTGTAATAGCAAGTCGCCTCCACACTGCCTGGAGAAAGCAGCATGGAATTGTTGAGCACGCACAGGGTAGTGCAAAAGCGTGGGACTCTTCGCTCTCAGAGTCACTAGAATGCAAGATTTTGTATTGATTTAGTTTCACACATGTTGTTTAAACATATTGGTTACGCATTTTGAGGTCCAGATTTCCTTTGTTGTTGAAAACAAAAATCAAAAATGTGCCGGAAGATGCAGGTTTGAATCTTGCCTGCAAAATATTGGAGAATTACATGATACCAATTTTTTGTCATTTTATTTCGCAATAAAATGTACTTATACAGTACACAAAATGACTATTATAAACCTCTTTTGTTTCGTTTAGTTTAATTTCCTTTTTGGTTGGACTGTAACTGCCCTGATATCTTTAAATATAGAGAAAAAAATAATAATAACTAAACAAAAACAATGAGATTCTGGTTACATCATTTTAAAAAGTACTTAAAAAGGCTGAAAAAATGTTTTAGTAATTTTGTTTTAAGTTTAAAACTATGGGGTTTTGATGTAGTTTTGTTTTAAAATGTCTTGTGTCAAGGTTAGTAAGTTTCTAAAAGATATCAGATAATTCAACCATCTGTTGACTTTTTTAGATTAGTTCAGGTTGTCAAATGTGATATTCAATATGAAATTTGATATATACTATTCATGATTCAAAAAGATAAAATGAATGCATATGATTGCAAAATGATGCCATTGTCCTTTGACCTATCATTTTTTGACCTATCAAAAAACTACCACCACAAAAACTATTTACTTAGGTGTTGTTAATCAAATTAAATTCAACCATGAGGAACAACTGTTGTTTTGCTTGTATCACTCACACTTATAGGGCATCCCACTCATCCTAGTTCCCTTTCGTTGTCACTCCGAGTTACGTTGGATGACGACGAATGGGGTTTCGCTTAGAAAGCCTATCAGCTTCGAGTGTTTAAAAACGAGCCAATGGCAAAGAAATGCCATGGGTCTGCGGAATTTGCATGACGTAACTCCGCCCCACCTCGTGGGTATATAACGAGGACGCCGGCAACATGCAGTTATGTTTTCGCTTCGGAGCCAAGAGTCTCTCTTCACTCCACAAAGCCATCTCTGAACTGTCAGCTTCACGAACGAGTTCCTCTGGTGTTGGTGTGATGGCGATACCCAGCGAGCGCGCGCTTCCTGCTTATCTGTGCAGTGGTTTGCCAGAGAGTGCGTGTCTCCCCAGGCGCTTCAACACTAGAGTGTTTCTCTCTTAAAAGAGCTTGCACGCGGCACGTCTTTTTAAAGATGCCTCGCCCGTGCACTTCTGGTTGCGGCAGATATGTGTCTGACTCTGATGGGCACTCTGTCTAGTGTGTTTGGGCATGGATCACGCTAGAGCAGCGCTCGTGGATGAGTCATGTTCTCTCTGCGGGAACATGACCATCGCGTCACTAAGGTCGAGACTCAATGAACTCGCAAGAGTGAGAGTCCCCTCATCCACACCCCGATCTAACGCTCCCCCGAGGAGTGCTACTTCGGCTGGTGGCCAGGGTGACCTGAGGGTTACGGTCTGGAACCAGGCGCCGACTATGTGTCCGCGACCCCAGCCCCCCTCTTCAGTGACGGTGCCCGCTAGTGAACCTCCGATTCCCGCGGGTCGACCTTCGGGTGGCCCGCGAGTTTCGGTTGAAGCTACAGAGGAAGATGCAATGTCTGTAGCAGCATCACAAGGTGGGCTTGATTCTTCCGGAAGTGAAGATTCAGCGCAGCTGCCACCTTCCGGTGTGCATACGGTTGTGCCTGAATCGGATCCGGAAATGACGGCCATGCTGTCCCGGGCAGCCGCGAGCATCGGTCTTGAGTGGAGGCCTCCACCCTGTCCTGAGCGCTCCCGGCTGGACGATTGGTTTTTGGGTAAGGCTGCCGACCCCCGTGGTCCACGGCAAACCCCAATACCTTTCTTTCCGGACGTGCATGATGAGATCTCAAAGTCCTGGAAGACCCCCCTGTCTTCCTGGCTACCTCTTTGCATGCTATGGCCACTCTGCAGGTCTTCCAGGCCCAGATGCTCAGAGACATGCACGAGGGCAGGACAGACCCACGGCTCTTCAATGAGCTGCGTGCCGCAACCGACCTCGCTCTCCGGGCGACGAAGGTAGCCGCGCGCTCCCTCGGTCTGGTGATGTCCACTGCGGTGGTCCAGGAGAGACACCTCTGGCTGGACCTGGCTCACATGCGGGATTCCGAGCGGACTCGTCTGCTCGATGCGCTCCTGTCCCAGGCCGGCCTCTTCGGCGGCGCAGTTGAGGATTTTGCCCAACAGTTCTCAACTGCACAGAAACAGACTGAGGCCATTAAACACATTCTGCCCCGCCGACCCGCTGCTGCCTCGACGTCGGCCGGGCAGACGCCTCAGCCTGTTTCCCGCCGAGGGCGCCCTCCTAAGGCTCCCGCCCCTCCCGCTCGGCCAAAGCAGCAGCCTTCACCCAGGCCCAGTCGCGTAGGAAGCCGAAGGAAGGCGCCACAGCCCTGTCCCGCCCCGCCCCCCGCCAAGCGCCGGGCCAAGCGGCGCTCCTGAGACGGGCTGCTCAGGGATGACGTTTGTTTCTCAGGAGATGGTAGCAGGGCCACTCCTTCCCCCGGTGGAGGGCCGGGGGAGAATCTTTTGTTCTCCACTCCCCGCTGCTCACCCACGGGTGGGCAGCACCCTAATGTGGTTAAAGACAGAAACAGACCTCTCATCTCTGAGCACACAGAGTTCTCGGACGACACAGAGCGCCGCCCACAAGCCGTGCTCTCCTCGTCCCCCTCTGTCCCAGAGTCGGTTGACACGGCGTGCCGTCCACGGACCGTTTCGTCCCTGTCCCACTCTGTCGCCAGACCCCTGGCAGAGCAGGCCCCCGTGGAACGCTGGTCCTTCCCTGGCCTCCTCTGTCAGGGCGCGGATGTTAACTGCGCCCCCACACCGGATCGCTATGCCGTCCACGTCCGGGCCAGTTACTCCACTTCCCTGCCCCTCCGGGGGGACGCCTGTGGTCCGCATGACCCCGCTGGTTCAGTTTCTGGGAGCCTGGCTAGAGCTTCCCCAACTGTCCCGCTGGGTCGCCCGCACCATCAGGTTCGGCTATGCGATTCAGTTCGCACGGTCTCCTCCCCGCTATAGGGGAGTCCGCTCCACTTTGGTCGGTGGCAATGCCCCCATCATGCGAGCAGAGTTTGCCACCCTGCTGGCGAAGGGTGCAATCGAGACTGTCCCTCCAGGCGAGATGAGGTCCGGCTTCTACAGCCCTTACTTCATTGTCCCCAAGAAAACCGGTGGGTTACGACCAATCCTGGACCTGCGCGTACTGAATCGCTCCCTTCACAGGATGCCGTTCAAAATGCTCACCGCCAAACGCATTTTCGAATGTGTGCGGCCCCAGGATTGGTTTGCAGCGATCGACCTGAAGGACGCCTACTTTCATGTCTCCATTCTTCCTCGACACAGACCGTTCCTCCGGTTTGTTTTCGAGGGGCAGGCATACCAGTACGCGGTTCTCCCTTTCGGGCTAGCCCTGTCTCCTCGCGTCTTCACGAAGGTCGTCGAGGCAGCCCTTGTTCCCCTTCGGGTTCACGGGGTTCGCATCCTGAACTATCTCGACGACTGGCTAATCCTAGCTCACTCTCGAGACCAGGTTTGCGAACACAGGGACCTTGTGCTCCGGCACCTAGCCCGTCTGGGCCTTCGGGTCAACTGGGAGAAGAGCAAACTTTGCCCCGTGCAGAGGATCTCTTTTCTCGTTTTGGACATCGATTCGGTCGCCATGTCCGCGCAGCTTACGAGCGAGCGCGCGCAGTCACTGCTGACTTGTCTGAGACAAATACAGGGCAAGAGTGCGGTTCCACTGAAACATTTTCAGAGGCTCCTGGGGCATATGGTATCTGCAGCCGCTGTGACGCCGCTCGGATTGCTTCATATGAGACCACTTCAGCTTTGGCTTCGCGACCGAGTCCTGAGGTGGGCATGGCAACAAGGCACGCTCCGAGGCACGCTCCGTCAGACCGTGGTTGAACCTCAGTTTTCTCAGGGCTGGTGTCCCCCTGGAACGAGTGTCTCGGCATGTTGTTGTCTCAACAGATGCCTCCACCACGGGCTGGGGCGCCATGTGCAATGGACATGCTGCCGCGGGCTCCTGGACAGGACCCCAGCGCCTATGGCATGTCAATTGCCTCGAGTTGCTGGCAGTACGCCTTGCCCTGCACCGCTTTCGAGCGCTGCTCTTGGGTCAACACGTACTAGTCCGATCAGACAATACCGCCACAGTAGCGTACATCAACCATCAAGGTGGTCTACGCTCCCGCCTTATGTCGCAACTCGCCCGCCACCTCCTCCTATGGAGTCAGAGGCATCTGAGGTCCCTTCGTGCCATTTACATTCCCGGAGCCCTGCACCGTGCTGCCGACGAGCTGTCGCGGCTTCAGCCCCTCCCTGGAGAATGGCGACTCCATCCCCAGTCGGTCCAGCTGATTTGGGACCAGTTCGGGGACGCACAGATAGATCTGTTTGCCTCCCACGACTCGACCCATTGCGCCCAGTATTATTCTCTGACCGAGGGCACGCTCGGCACGGATGCGCTGGCGCACAGCTGGCCGCGGGGCCGCAAATATGCGTTTCCCCCAGTGAGCCTTCTTGCGCAGGTCTTGCGCAAGGTCAGGGAGGACGAGGAGCAGGTCCTTCTGGTTGCGCCGTACTGGCCCACCCGGACTTGGTTCTCCGAACTAGTGCTCCTCGCGACAGCACCTCCTTGGCCAATTCCTCTGAGGAAGGACCTCCTTTCTCAGGGACGGGGCACCCTGTGGCACCCTCGTCCCGATCTCTGGAACCTCCACGTGTGGCTCCTGGACGGGACGAGGCGGGTTTGAGTACCCTACCACCTACGGTGGTGGCTACCATCACTTCCGCTAGAGCGTCGTCCACGAGGCACGCCTACGCGTTGAAGTGGAACCTCTTCATCAACTGGTGCTCTTCTCGCCGAGAAGATCCCCGGAGGTGTTCGATCAGTTTCGTGCTTTCCTTCCTTCAAGATGGGTTGGAGCGAAGGCTGTCTCCCTCCACCCTCAAAGTTTATGTAGCCGCTATTGCCGCACACCACGACTTAGTGGAAGGTAAGTCCATAGGGAAGCACGACCTGATCGTCGGGTTCCTGAGGGGGGCGAGGAGGCTGAATCCTCCTCGTTCTCCTCTCGTTCCCTCTTGGGACCTCTCAGTGGTCTTAAGTGCCCTGCAGAGTGCTCCCTTTGAGCCTCTGCAATCAGTGGAGCTTAAGTTCCTGTCAATGAAGACAGCGCTCCTGGTTGCATTGGCCTCTCTCAAGAGGGTCGGGGACCTGCACGCATTCTTCGTTGATGAAGCGTGCCTGAAATTCGGACCGGCTTACTCTCACGTGATCCTGAGACCCCGGCTTGGATATGTGCCCAAGGTTCCTACCACTCCCTTTCGGGACCAGGTGGTGAACCTGCAAGCGCTGCCCTCGGAGGAGGCCGACCCAGCCTTGGCACTGCTCTGTCCAGTACGCGCTCTCCGCGCCTATGTAGACAGGACGCAGTGTTTCAGGACCTCAGACCAGCTCTTTTGTCTGTTATGGTGGGAAGCTGAAGGGAAAGGCTCTCTCAAAGCAGAGGTTGTCTCACTGGATAGTGGACACCATTGCTTTGGCATACCAACAGCAAGGTCGACCGTGCCCCCTTGGTGTGACTGCCCACTCCACCCGGAGTTTGGCATCCTCTTGGGCTCTAGCGCATGGCGCCTCGCTAGCAGACATCTGCAGAGCTGCAGGCTGGGCGACACCGAACACATTCGCCAGATTCTATAATCTCCGAGTGGAGCCAGTGTCCTCATGTACTCGCTTCAACTAGCTAGTACCGGACCCGCTCGGGTGTCTTCGCTTGCTCGCCATTCCACTCCACGGACTGGATACGTGCGATATTCTGCTCAGGTGAGCTTCTCCGCAAGCCCTGAGTTCCTCCAGCACCCCTGATGCTAGCACCAGTGTCTATTGCCTAGGCGTCGGCTAGGTGCCTCCCGTGTGCATGGTCCCTCCCCGGAGCTACCCCCACACGTGTATTTCCACTGTAAGCCTCTCTGAGCATGTGTCTTTCCCTCGGCAAGCCACCTTGCCACCCCTGAGGTTGAAATATTCCACCTGCGGCTGGACACCTCAGAGTTTCTCCATATGTTTCCTTCGGGTCATATGTGTATTTTCAAATGCCCCCCCCCCCCCCCACTGGGTTGGTGATAATTGCATATTTCCTCTAAAGCTATGGGATATGCTTCCCAGTGTACCTTGGTATTCCTGTGTTAAATAGGGGTCCTTCGTCCTAGCATCGAGGGCTCAGATTTACGCAGGGCACTGGCAGACAGCTGTGAAGGTGGCGTGATTAGACTGGTAACCCCATTCGTCGTCATCCGACGTAACTCGGAGTGACAACGAAAGGGAACGTCTCGGTTACGTATGTAACCCTCGTTCCCTGAGTAGGGAACGGAGACGTTACGTCTTCCTGCCACTTCCGCTGTACCGCGGGGATCGCCTGAGTTCAGTCTTGGCTCCTCAGCAAAGAAACATAACTGCATGTTGCCGGCGTCCTCCTTATATACCCACGAGGTGGGGCGGAGTTACGTCATGCAAATTCCGCAGACCCATGGCATTTCTTTGCCATTGGCTCGTTTTTAAACACTCGAAGCTGATAGGCTTTCTAAGCGAAACCCCATTCGTCGTCATCCGACGTAACGTCTCCGTTCCCTACTTAGGGAACGAGGGTTACATACGTAACTGAGACGTTCTTTTGGATACTATATAGCAAGGAATCTTGCATATTTGTCCATGGGGTGTGATTGTGTCCAGGTGTCTGGGGTTGAGTAAAAGGTCTAAAATGACTGCAGTAGTAGAGCACATTAAGTCTAGATGGAGATATACTTCATTCACAAAGCCCATCTGGAGGCTGACACAGTACAGAAATAAAAAAAGAACCACATTTGTTTTCTCTGGAAAACAAAAAACGTCAACTCACTGTATCATCCCCGTCTTAAAATTGGCAGAAACCCCATTTATATTTAAAGGAAAAACGAGGCCTTTGAAAATGAGGTTTGTTTTTACTTTTCCACCGCATTGGAAATGTGACTCTCTTATGCGTTCGGTACACAGAGAGCACAGGCAATTTCTCTCCACACAGAGGTTCATTTATTCTTCTCTTTTCATAATACAACAACAATCTTTTCCACAGAACTCATCATGTCTTATGCGTTAGACAACATTACCTTCTCCTTTTGTTCTCAAAATATGTTGTCCTGTATCTGATACCTCAGATGTTAATAACGAGAGTGCAATAACAAAATTGCATTAGCTATTCATTACTGCATTCGCATATAATGCCTCAAATGAAAATATTTGCTTATCGTATAGTGTGTTCATTTTTCAAACAGGAGCCTGTGATATTTTCAGCTATCACAAATCTAATATGCTGAAAGCTACAGTATATTTTAGTTTGGATTTATCTAATAACTGGCAAATGTGACCTTATCTGCACATTCTGCAGTAATCATTTATATTTTGTTTACTTGTTTCTGTGCCCATTTACTATTTATGTGGTACATTTCTTTTGTGTGTGTGTGTGTGTGTGTGTGTGTGTGTGTGTGTGTGTGTGTGTGTGTGTGTGTGTGTGTGTGTGTGTGTGTGTGTGTGTGTGTGTGTGTGTGTGTGTGTGTGTGTGTGTGTGTGTGTGTGTGTGTGTGTGTGTGTGTGTCTGTGTCTGTGTCTGTGTCTGTGTCTGTGTCTGTGTCTCTGTGTCTGTGTCTGTGTCTGTGTCTGTGTCTGTCTGTGTGTCTGTGTGTCTGTGTGTCTGTGTGTCTGTGTGTCTGTGTGCCTGTGTGCCTGTGTGCCTGTGTGCCTGTGTGTCTAGGTGAGGAATGTGACTGTGGATGGTCATTTTGGAGCCTGGTCGGGATGGAAAGCTTGTAGTCATAGCGATGGCGGCAGTGTTGGTTCTTGCCAGTGTCGGACTCGAGCCTGTGACAGCCCGAGCCCTCAGTGTGGAGGGCAACCGTGCCAAGGGATCAGTGTTGAGGTGGCAAACTGCTCCAGGTATACAACGTCCTACATATGTACATACAAAGACTAAAGCACAAACAGGAAGTTACACGTTAAGCATAACAGATAACTTGTTTATATGGAAGCTTGTTTCCACTTCAAAGTAAAAAAAATAACAGGATATATACAACATTATTTTGTGGTAATTGCAATTTTATGTCACAATGTAACTATATCTTATAGTTTCAACTTTATTTCTTGCAACCTTGTTTCTCACCATTTTTACTTTATTTCGACAATATCTCACAATTATATTTAGATCTCATATTTGTTGTCTTACAATGTGACTTTTATATCCTGCAATTGCGGATTTATTTCCCCTAATTACAAGTTATTGTAATGTGATTTTATAAATCGCAATTGCGACTTGATTTCTTGTAATTGTCCATTTAAATTGGTGATTTCATATGACAATTGCGACTTTAACACACTGTGACTATATTTTTTCTATTATTCCTTGATTTTTATTATAATCGTCATTTTGTCATTTCACATTTCTGATTTTATATCTCTCAATTGCAACTTTGATTCTTGTAATTGCAACTTTATATCTCACAACGGGATTTTTTGTCTTGCGTTTAACTTGAATTCTGGTCATTGTTATTGTAAATGTTACAGATGTAATTTCATACATCACAATTTTGACTATCACATAATTTCGACTTAATATGTCAAATGTAAAACTCATCGCTGTTGGGCGGAAACGTATCTCCTAAAACGCTACTTTTCAGGAAATGGAAAAACACTGTATTTTTAAAATAATTAAACACTGCATTATCAAAATTTATACACTTGGATGTGTCATTAGATTATTAACATTTTACCAAATCAATCTCAAATGGACCCAAGAGGTTTTTGACTAGCGAATATCAGAGAATGTTAGACATGTGTTTTGTTTGTCATTAGAAACAAGCAATTGCAAACAACCAGAAACGGTCAAAACTGCGTGAGCCACTTTATTTGCAAAAGAGGCCAGTGGGAGTTATGAAGTTTTACTGACAGTTTGAGGATCCAATTAAGTTATGAGGTTTAGTCGAAAGCTCTTTTTAATACTTTTCATTGGTTAAATATTTGTAAAAACCACTGACAGACGTAAAGGGTGACCAACAGTAAGGGTATAAAAATATAAAAATGACAAAATAAAGGCATACAAGGTTTCTGCCCAACAGTGACGAACTTTGTATCTCCTATTTGTTTGTTACTTTACCCCCCTGGTTTCACAGACAAGACTTAAGCCTAGTCCCAGACTAAAATGCAAGTTTGAGCTGTTTTAACTGAAACAACTTGCACTGACATATATTAAAATATGTCAGTGCCATTGTTTTGTCTGATGATGCACACCAGTATTTTCTTTTTTCTAAGGCATGTTTATAAAAGCTACTTAAATGTCCTCATTGAACTAAGACCTAACCCTGGCTTAATCTAAGCCCTGTCTGTGGAACCAGGTCTACATCTCACAATGTGACTTTTATATCTATTATTTCCCTCAATTGCAAGTTTATTGTAATGTGATTTTATATACTGTATATCGCAATTGTGACTTGATTTATTGTCATTTTCATTTCAAATATGACATTTTCTCTAAATTGGAATGTTTATCACAATGTGATTTTAAATATCACAGTGACTTAAACTATTTATTTTATTTGACAATTTCCTGTTTTAGTCCTTTAGACTTTAGTTTTAGTCCTGAAGTGGAAATGCCATACCATGAAAGAGCTGTATCTGAGAAACCAAAGTTGCTGTGTGATTCTGAGCTAAATTGTTTCACACAACTTTTTTGTTTCCATTTCGCTGTGCTTCATTGTAAACAGGCTTAAAATAGCCTTAACTAAGATCCTCAGTTAACAAACTGAAAGTCAGATTATAGCAGCCAGCTGTGCCAGCGTTTGATTAGTGATTATTCTGTAACTTATCCATCCTCAGAAACGGGGCATGGACGCCATGGACGGCCTGGGCTCCTTGCAGCACCAGCTGCGGGATCGGTTTCCAAGTTCGGCAGCGTTCCTGCAGCAATCCCACTCCCCGTCATGGAGGACGCGTTTGTGTGGGCCAGAACCGTGAAGAGAGGTAAAGGAAAAGCAAGATTGCTCAATGCATATGCAGATTTATTCATTTTATTTATGTTTTTTGTGTGTGTGTGGAATTTACATTCAAAATCCACTTATCTCAGAAATGTGAGGGGGCACGTGCCTGTTTGAAAGGGCTTGACACTTCTTTTGTTTGTTCCTTTCATTCTCACCTGCTGCATCTACAATTGCTGCTGTGATTTCATGGCAGTTGACAATAATGAATGATTATAGCCAGCTCATTTCATTGCTTTTTTATTACTCATCCTATTATGCAATGTTCATCTGTAGAAAGCTTGTTAGTGCATAACTATCAGCACACAAACCAAATGTTTGATTGGAGGAGTGAGAGAGGTTCTTCTTTATCTGCCCCATAATTTGCGTGACTGACATCCAATTAAAAATAAACATGCTAAGGCTTGTTAATTAAGGGGCCGGGGACCACAGACTCCACACACACACACACACACACACACACACACACACACTCGAACACTGTAGGTATGATGCAGCGCCATCTAATCGTGGCAGAATTATGTTTAAACTGCGCTGCCCTGAGAATGTGTGAGGTTTCTAAGCAACAGTGCATTGCAGCTGAAAAATTAGACCTGAAGTGGAGGGGTGAAGAGAAGACGAGAGAGGCGTCTGTTTAAAACCGTTATAGTCTCTCCATTGGAGGTGCCAACTTCCCCCAACTTTTTTCTTTGGATAAACATTTTTATCCATATTCCCACATTGAAAACATTGTTTCAGGACCCAAGTGGCGACCAACAATATCAAACAAATTGGTAAACAAAAGTAAACGAAACAGGACAGTTTTGTTTCCTTTTGTAAGGTAAACCATTTAGTTTGATCCTTAAAATCAATTGAAATTAGTAACTTTAAAATGAAAAACATTAAAATATTAGAAACATAGCATGAACTGCTTAGGCCCAAATATATGCAAAATTATTATCAATTTTGAAAATGTACAGCACTGTGCACAGTGGTAAAGTTTTGGGTCAGTATTTTTTTTTTTTTTTTAAATTATAAATTACATTTTTTTATTCAGCAAGGATATATTAAAATGGACAAAAATTACAGTAAAAAATTTTACTGTTACAACTTTTTTTTCATCTAACTATCTATTAATCAAAGAATCCACAAAAAATATTAAGCAGCACAACTGTTTTCAACGTTGATAATTATGAGCAAACTTTCCCGATCAATCAGCATATTACAATTATTTCTGAATACTTAAAAATGCCTAAGTTATGCATCATTAAAAATAAATACATTATTTTCATATTAATCTTTTTTTATTTTAGAGAGATTTTGAAAATATGACAAACTGAGCTTGGGTTTGCAAAGATACTAAAGTCTGCAATCTCATTGGACAAAGTTATGGAATTCACCCAAGCTCATGGAGAGAAAATAAATCTTGTTTATTTCAAAATGTCCATTTTAGGGGAAACTTTAGGAGACAAAGTTGATACCTATGTGTTTCATTTAAGTGTGAAAGAGCTAGAGCAACTGCTGAGCAATAACATTTTCGGGACAGAACGTGCTTGCCGCTTGCTTTTGATTCGCAGACATGGGCTTAAAACACGAAGAAGGCTGCAGATGGGTATTTTTTTCTGCAGGTGACTGTGAAGCAGTGGATTTTTGCCACTTCTTGCATTTTCCATCTCATGCCCCCCGCTTACACTCTTTATCCAAGGCGCCGGGGCACTTGATGCCCTTAGGTGTCTGAGCATAAAGGCTGTGAATAATCAGCAGAAAAAGTTCTGGTTCAAGCTTTGAGTTTGGATCCAGTCTAGCTAGTCTACAAGCCCTGCAAGTTTTTCACACCACCCATCCACTTTAATACAACACCTCGGCCAGCCCAACGGTGCATAATGGCTGTGAAAACATATCCGGGGAGCGCATCAGGCCCTCGGTTTTCATTTAAGGTTGAAGGGAGCTGAATTAATGTCTCAAATGTGCTTTGTCATTCCCTTTAGCAGGACGCTGCATTGACCAAAAGGAGAAAGCAACATTCCTGTTTTTGATTCCACTTGGACTGCTGCAAATTCTTTATAGTTTGGGGTCTTTTATCTGATATTGAAAGAAGTTTGGATTCACTTGTTAGTACTGTGGGGAACTTTTTTCTTCGTGTCCTGCTCAGCCATTGGGCATCTGTTCAGAGTTATTCAGCTCATATGTACAGTCACACTTTATTCCCTGTTCGCCGGACTGCTGCCAGATGGCAAAGTCTTCAACACGCCGCTCCGCTGTGACTCGGTCACCATGAGATGTCCTCCATGAGGGTTAGAGAAAGAGAGAGAGAGAGTTAAAATCAAAGTAATGGTATTAGTTAAAGTAATACTGAAGTCAAATACGTATATTCTATCATCATTTACTCATTCAAGGGATTTTTGCATGAATCAGATATCACTACTTCTCTAATGAATTCCCATGACTGATTGCTTTTGGTAAAATGATCTGAAGTTATAACTAATAAAATTCCAATAATAAATAAATATAATTAAAATAAGTATTTTAATTGTATTCTTTGTACTGGTTGCTAATGCTAGCAAAATTGAGCTTTGCCATCTCAGAAATAAATTACGTTTTAAAATATTCATTTTTGACAGTCTCAGGTCATGCAACCTGAGAACTTAGAGGTCCCTGATAGTGGCCCGGTCCATAATGCAGCCCTGGTCCAAAGCCATATATCTATCCCGGCACTTGGTGTCTGTAAACACAAATCCAGCAACTTCCATCCATTTGTGCTCAGAAACTCTCCAAAACAAGACAGGAAGCCTGAAGGTAAAGAACTGTTTGCAAAACTCCAATACTTTGTTCTGCCTGAAATCCATTTGATAAATGAATGTGTTTTTACAGGCTCCCTCATTCTTTTCATACACCATCTCAAATGTGCTATTAATTACCGCTTTTTTCTTTTTCTTTTGATCGTTTGTTTTTTCTCCCTTTTTTTGTGCCAGAGCAGGGGCAAACTTTTTAAACTTAGCAAATCCGATTTGAATGAACACTATTTGCATATGCAAATTGGCAGTGGTTTTCCTTTGGCTATAAATCTTTCTTATATGAATGTCTCGACTTTTTTATTGCCCGCTACATCATTCACAACAAGTTGCCGTGATCAATCGTTTCCCAATGGGAATGTGTACTCCTTCCTATTTTTAAATGCTTTTTCTTTTTCTTATTTAAATCTGATTATATTGTCTTATTTTCTAATTTGCACATATGCACAAATCATCAGACATCTTTGATGAAGAAAGCGGTTGCACTTTTAATAAGGTGCAATCTACAACAAGCATAATTTACATTGTTTTGTAGTGAAAAGAATGACAATGACTTAATTTGAATACTCCTACAGGGTATTTTTGTTGTATTGAGAGTTTGAGTCTTAAGTAGATCTCTATGCACAGTCTGTCTATAAGCCATTTGTTCTTCATCCAAGTGCTAAATCCCCACTTTTACAAAGGTACATTTTCGAGAGTGGTAGGGATGAACGATTTGCTACGGCTGCGTACTCTGCACACAATCATATACATGCTACTTGTGTGGATGCTGTCAGTTTTGACTGCAAATATAATGAAATTTAATTGGATGTCATATCTTGACCTTTTATGGCATTTTGCCTGTAAGAAATACATGCTTGGTTTTAATGTTATTTTAAGGTGGGTGTCACAGAGAGGCTCTGTGATTAGAGACTCTTAATTTGAGAAATGACTTTTATTGAGCCACTGGACTGAGAACACACTATGCATACATACATTTCATACTAACATAACATATTATTTGTTTTGCGCAAATTTTAACACCAGTTAACACAGATATGTGTGTGTCAATGATTGTATATTGTTTGTGTTGTTCCTGTCCTCACCATGTCCTTTTTCTTTAGTTAACATTTATTTAGTCATTCATTTCCCTATATTGATTTATGTATTGTATTAAGAACACAAACAAGACCGGTTACCATGTTAAAAGTTTATTGTTTTCAATTGACCTTTTGCAGAAAATAAATTGTCATACTTACGTACCGGAACATTTTACAATACCAAACAGATGAAATCCGGTCACAGTAACTGCCACCATTTTTAAATATCTATTTCCCGCCAATAGAAGGCAGAACTAAAAGTTCTCATGTCTGAGGGAGAGATTGGTCTTCTGTTTGATTCGTCGTTTAACATAGTTAAACCTTAATAATGAATTGAGTTTTTGTTTCCAATGTTTATATAGTTTTGTATTCTAATAGTTTATCTATGAGTTACTGTTAAATATATTTATTTTTGTCTTTCGTAAGTTTCTTTATTTCCTTTGATTACTGAATGGTTTAGTCCAAGTGGGAGGGGCTTATCATTTTTAAGAGGGCCTCTCAGTGTTGTAAGGAAGCTCGTAGAGTGAGTTGGTTGGTATTTGTTGCTCTACTTTGGGTCAATTTCAATTTCCACTGTAAATATCATTAACACTCTATTGGAATTAACACTGAACTTTTCAGACTTCATCTTCACGTCACTTCATTTTTTACGCCTCCATCAGCCGGTACATTCTGACCGGTACATTCAGTGCTGCTACTGCTTGAACATCTTTGGAGCCTCTTGATGGCAGTTGCACACCCCTCTCTGTTACAGTGGGGTAGGTTTAATTTCAATTAAATGAACTGCAAAACCCGTACACGTACCCCCTTTATCACCTCACGTACCCCAGTTTGGGAACCACTGTCATAGAGTTGCTGCGATTTTGCCAAGTAATACATGTTCCTGGATCAACATCTTTAGTCCTATCCCTACCCCTAAACCTAACCCCATAACTTGTACCTAAAATCAGAGGGAAATGATAAGTTGTTAAGAATGGTGTAGAAGCCCCTAACCCTTGTTGTAAGTCTAAACTTGACATTAACTTTAAACCGATTCCTCAAACCTGGTTGATTGAAATGTTGCTGAAATGGATAAACAAGGATATATATATAATGCTTATATAAGGTTTGATGGTTTCTGATTTCTTTACAATGCAATATTTTCATTGCGATTTACATGATTGTCTTAAAATAGTGCACAATGCACAGAACTACATCTGTACTCATTTTTTTTTCTTTTTGGAGTCATCACAGGCTCAGTATGTTTGAGGTCATTTTGTTCTGATTATGACCATATCTTCAAAAGGAAGCTGACTTCATTTATAATTTGCTTCCTTTCAAAGATCCACTGATTGCTGTGAGACCACATGAGAGCTGGAATGATTGACTGTGTGTGTCCAATCATCATGCTTTATACCAATTACAACTACCTTTCAATTACAACTACTTGTACAACCCACGTGTCTGGGTTTACAAGTGGACAGACGGGCCCAGAAAACCTCCTCTTGCTCTGCCTGCAGACCTCATTTAGATAAGACACAGCATTCCATCATTGCTCATTACACTAAGGTTAACCTAGGCATTTCCTGCCCTTGGAGACCTACACATCTGCTAGCCAGTCATAATTGCATTTTTGCATTTCCTACATGTTGAATTAAACATTTTTTTCTTGATTCCTTGTAAACCTCTGATGCACTTTATTTCGATAATCAATTTTAGACATACTTACTATAAGTAACTTTGCAACTACATATCAACTACTGTAATGCTCATTCATTTGCAACTACTGTATATGTCAACTAACTCAGAGTATGTTAGTAGATATTAAGCTGACAGTCTACTAATACTATGATGACTGATAGTTGACATGCAGTTGCAAAGTTACACAAAAAATTGGAAATTGTTATTTTGAAGTAAAACTATTTGTGATCTAATAATTTGTGCGTCAGAGGATTAATATTCTATTATCAAGGTCATTGTTTTTATGCATAATCAGAATGGGTGAAAAACTGGGAGATCGGTTTGTGAAAAAAATCTTTATTTCCATGCTGAGATTTTCGTTTTAATCTTTCTTAGATATTGCAACGAGCACCTACCCTGCCCCCCGCATGTGTATTGGTCAGCATGGTCTCCATGGGAACGCTGCACAGTTCCATGTGGCGGTGGGATCCAGTCACGACGACGAACGTGCGAGAACGGAAACGAATGCCCTGGATGCAGCATTGTATGTCACATTCATTTTACTACTCAGCTTGTTTATGAGACCTTGAACTGAACACCTCAGGTAATGGAAAGTGTGTGTTCAGTGCTTATAAATAGGTTCCATTGCTACAATATTACAAGAACTAAGAGCCTAAGCATCATGGACTACCCTATGGTGCGCAGAATATCTTAATCATTTGTATCATATATTCAAATTGCATGGCTAGTAGGCAAAAAGTGTCTAAAACAGGGCTCAAGTTGCACCTATTGCAAGCTTTTTTCTATGGAGGACTACATATACTCCAACATTACTATTCGGAAGTTTGGGATTCAACTTTTTTTGACAGAAATTAATACTTGTATTCGGCAAGGATGCCATAAATTGCTTAAAAGTGACAGTAAATACTTTTACATTGTTGCAACAACAAAAAATTAAAAACATTTTAAGCAGCTGTTTCCAACATTGATAAGAAATAAGAAATGTTTCTTAAGCACCAAATCAGCATATTCAAAACATTTCTTAAGGATCATGTGACACTGAAGACTGGAGTAATGGTGCTGAAAATTCAGCTTTGTCGTCAGAGGAATAAATTATATTTTAAAATATATAAAAACACAAAACAGTTATTTTAAATTGTAATAATTTTTCACAATGTTACTGTATTTTTTTATCAAATAAATGCAGGCTTAGTGAGTATAAAAGACATTTTTCAAAACTTACAAAAATATTACCATCCCCCAAACCTTTGAACAGTAGAGCATGCACTAACAGTCAAGAGCATCTTACAATCCTAAAATACATATCCTCCTTTGGAAAGCTGGGAGGAACTTGCCGCGTGTGTTAGCCTTGCTAGAGTAAGCTGGGATTTTCCAGGCATGAGCAAGCTGTGATATTCTTACTCCACTTTTAAACCAGTCACTCTCTCACTGCTAGTTTAGAATAAGTCCGAATCACATGACCACGGTTCACTTTCCATGCCATTCGTGGAAGTGGTTTGAATGATTTAAAGAATATGGCACAGCTTTGAATTTGCTATTTAAACTGTTTTATAAGGAATAGTAACATTTGTCCAGTTATAGAAATCAAGGCTGTCAACCTTTTTCGATCTTCACCACTTGACCAATGGCACTGTGGCTTAAGAGAAAGTCCAGACGTTCCTGTGAATCTTAATGGTAAAGCTCTGTCATATTGTGTGCATGTTTAGCCTCAAGGTCAGCTGCCTCAGATCCATCACCATGTAGACGACACCAAACACACCAAAGCATCATAGGAATGCCACAGAGCATTCATGTTGATGTGTATAATTATGTATGTGTGTGGGTACCAGGGTGGTGCGTTGGCTGATTTGGATTTTTGTGCTATTTTTGTGCCCTGTGAACACTAAGTTACATTTCTCTTGAGCTGCTGATCTACTCAAAGAGGTAATACTGAGAACTGATGCTTTAAAAAGTAAGCTTCATATTATTTTATTTTACTGATGATTGCCAGACTTTGACTTGGGCCATACGTGCAAACAGCTGTTAATCGTTTTATGAAAAAATTCCCTTTGAAATACTAGTTGGTGGTTGTTTTGTCAGACACAATAAAAACATGTGTCATTCAGCTGGTAATTTTACACAGAGATCGTTTGTCACGGTGGTAACCTCTCTCTAATGATAGTGATAAAGCTCACAAGAATGTTGCCAGATGTCAGAGTAGACAGAAAATTAATAATGAGTACCTGGAAACTCTTAACTGGTTGTCTGTTTGTGAGATCCTTCATATGTTCAGTGTAATTATGCTCTGATAATTAGACTCAGATATTACCATCACTTTGTCTTAGGGCAAGTGTATTTTCAGAATCAACACAGCTGAACTCTGTGACAGGCTTGAATCTGTGAAGTACACAGTTCAGTGTAAGGATTTACTTTTTTCTCTCTCTTTCTTAGTGTTAATTAGGAATGTTTTTTATGGAAAAAATAAGAAGGTGTCTTATACCATAAATATACTCTTCTCAAAGTGTACATAATGTCAGCAAATACATTTCAAGTGTAAACAATATTACTTTTTTCTTCTATCCACTTTGAATCCACCAGTCAATAGCAGTACAACTGGATAATCTCCTTGTGTGTGATTGTTTATTTCAGGGCCTCAGAAGTTTTATCTCTTATGATCCCATTTGGACGGTCCTCCGAGAGTTCTTGAGTTTATTAATTTCTTCTGAATATATTTTTAACTACTACATAAAACCATCCACGACCCATAAAATCTCTGCATCTCTGCATTTCTCTACGGTGACTGCAGCCTGGATATTAATTTAACCGACGCTGTGGTCGTAGAGAGACAAGTTTTCTCCAGGGAATTTGAACATTCCCAAATGACAGCATTTTTCATTACACCCCCCCCTGACTGAGTGTATCATGCTCCGTAGTCTCGTCTGACTAATTGTGTGCTTTTCTGTACTAATAATTGAGACTATTTGTCTTGGTGGTCCATTGTGGAACGGCCAGCTGACGTGTCTCAGGTGAACCGCTGGTAATGAATGCAATCAACGACACCTGTAAAGGATTGAAGTTTGTTGTTTTCAGAAAAAACATACTAAAGGCTGCTATCTCTGTGGAGTCGAGGTCATATAGTGTCAAAGTTGGGAGCCGAAGAATGCCCAATTACGTTCCAATGCACATACTTGCTGATACGCTACATTTGTGTGTGGACACAAAAGGATTGAGGATTGTGTGTGCGTGTGTGTGCGTGTGCGCGTGTGTGTGCGCGTGTGTGTGCGTGTGTGTGTGTGCGTGTGCGTGTGCGCGTGTGTGTGCGTGTGTGTGTGTGCGTGCAAAGTGGATGTAATGATGTTAGAAAGCTCCAGAGAGCGCGGGATGGATCACTCATTAGTCAGCAGATGCCTAGAGACTGAACAGGGACTGGCAGAGCTTCATACAGGGCATCCCCTAATCCATGCCTCCGCTACCCATAATGCGTTAGTGACGGACGAGAACTGTAATACAGTAATTCTGAGGATGAAAAATATACTTGGGGAGTCCAAAGTCTGAAAAAGATGGAGAGAGAGGGGGATAATGAATAGATTGTCGGCGGGAAAAACAAGAACGGAACAATAGAGAATTAGGCAAAGGAAGAGCCTGATAAAGTGAGATGGATGGAGAATTATAGAAATGAAAAACGTGAGCAGGATGAGTAATGATGGAGCAGAAAAAAGAAGTGGGAAGGAAAGCAAACAATCCGAGAGGCTGTATTATACACACGTAACATCATTATCGACGAGGAAACATGATTGATTCTGCTCGGTTTAGGTCGTGTCATGTTTTTACATTTCAGACATCACGGGTGGCCCGGTGCACAAGTATCAGGCTGTGTACATCAGTGTTAAATCACCATTATTATGTACTGCACATATGTAGGCTTTCGCCCAGCTGGTGAAAACATCTACCTCATTGAATCCAATGTAGCATCAGCACCGTAGGCCGATGTGTTTGAGTGCGTTCTGCTGCATTATCACTTTCACTTAATTCCCTCGAAAAAGAGATTTTTGCAGTCATGCTTTGTAACGAATGGAGGTTTATGAATTTTCTGATGGCTGCTTATAAGGTGTTTCATTGGAAACCAGAAAAACTATCAACATATTTGTTTTTTTCACGGGCTGTTGAGGGAAGGTGTGATATTACTTTTCTAAGTGATCAGACTTTTAAGATCAGACAGTTTCCTCTCCGATAATACTGAATTATAATCTAGTGTAATCCACATTCTCCAAAATTATACACTTTATAAATATAAAATAGATTTTTTTTTTTTTTTTATACATTTGTATATTTTTATATATCATTATCATACTTTTTTTGCAGACTAAAGGTTCAAATGTAAAAGGCTAAAACCAACAACAGATAAAACATACACAGAACTAAATATATACAGGTCCTTCTCAAAAAATTAGCATATTGTGATGAAGTTCATTATTTTCCATAATGTAATGATAAAAATTAAACTTTCATATATTTTAGATTCATTGCACACCAACTGAAATATTTCAGATCTTTTATTGTTTTAATACTGATGATTTTGGCATACAGCTCATGAAAACCCAAAATTCCTGTCTCAAAAAATTTGCATATTTCATCCGACCAATAAAAGAAGTGTTTTTAATACAAAAAAAAAAAGAGCCAACCTTCAAATAATTATGTTCAGTTATGCACTCAATACTTGGTCTGGAATCCTTTTGCAGAAATTACTGCTTCAATGCTGCGTGGCATAGAGGCAATCAGCCTGTGGCACTGCTGAGGTGTTATGGAGGCCCAGGATGCTTCGAGAGCGGCCTTAAGCTCATCCAGAGTGTTGGGTCTTGCGTATCTCAACTTTCTCTTCACAATATCCCACAGATTCTCTATTGGGTTCAGGTCAGGAGAGTTGGCAGGCCAATTGAGCACAGTAATACCATGGTCAGTAAACCATTTACCAGTGGTTTTGGCACTGTGAGCAGGTGCCAGGTCGTGCTGAAAAATGAAATCTTCATCTCCATAAAGCTTTTCAGCAGATGGAAGCATAAAGTGCTCCAAAATCTTCTGATAGCTATCTGCATTGACCCTGCCCTTGATAAAACACAGTGGACCAACACCAGCAGCTGACATGGCACCCCAGACCATCACTGACTGTGGGTACTTGACACTGGACTTCAGGCATTTTGGCATTTCCTTCTCCCCAGTCTTCCTCCAGACTCTGGCACCTTGATTTCCGAATGACATGCAACCACTGAGCAACAGTCCAGTGCTGCTTCTCTGTAGCCCAGGTCAGGCGCTTCTGCCGCTGTTTCTGGTTCAAAAGTGGCTTGACCTGGGGAATGCGGCACCTGTAGCCCATTTCCTGCACACGCCTGTGCACGGTGGCTCTGGATGTTTCTACTCCAGACTCAGTCCACTGCTTCCGCAGGTCCCCCAAGGTCTGGAATCTGTCCTTCTCCACAATCTTCCTCAGGATCCGGTCACCTCTTCTCGTTGTGCAGCGTTTTTTGCCACACTTTTTCCTTTTTCCCACTGAGGTGCATTGATACAGCACTCTGGGAACAGCCTATTTGTTCAGAAATTTCTTTCTGTGTCTTACCCTCTTGCTTGAGGGTGTCAATGATGGCCTTCTGGACAGCAGTCAGGTCGGCAGTCTTACCCATGATTGCGGTTTTGAGTAATGAAACAGGCTGGGAGTTTTTAAAAGCCTCAGGAATCTTTTGCAGGTGTTTAGAGTTAATTAGTTGATTCAGATGATTAGGTTAATAGCTCGTTTAGAGAACCTTTTCATGATATGCTAATTTTTTGAGAGTTTTGAATTTTGGGTTTTCATGAGCTGTATGCCAAAATCATCAGTATTAAAACAATAAAACACCTGAAATATTTCAGTTGGTGTGCAATGAATCTAAAACATATGAAAGTTTAATTTTTATCATTACATTATGGAAAATAATGAACTTTATCACAATATGCTAATTTTTTGAGAAGGACCTGTATTTATATTTATGTATATATAGTCTAATATTTGTGTGTTCGTGGTCCTGGTAAACCCTACATTGTGAGGACCAAATGTCTCAAGAACAGATAGTTATAATTGTCCCCCTGAAGAAACCAGCTTATAGCCTAAATCACACAAAATTAATTTTTTGAAAATGTAAAAATGCAGAAAGTTTTCTTTTATGGGATATTGTGTGTGTGTGTGTGTGTGTGTGCGTGTGTGTGCGTGTGCGTGTGCGTGTGCGCGTGCGCGTGTCCTAACAAGCAACAAAATAGAAGAAATAGTTGGATTGTAGAGGGACTCAAACCATCTAGGGTCTAGAATTTCATATTGACTTGGACCAGTAAAGTAAGCAGCACCCTAACATCCACCCAAATTGCCCCAGCAACCACCTGTAGAAACATCCCATATTTTTTCATCATATTTATCTCTCACAGTGATAAAAAAACTGAAACTATAAAAATACTTCTATAAAATTCTAATGGCATGTTTACATAACTATTTATATGTGTCACAGCTTGTAGTTGTAATTTTTTGGTGCATCCAGACGTGGATAATGGTATCTTGTAATTATTGAGTACCTCGTTTTACTTTTGTGCTCTGAGAGAGTGCGGTCTACCGTTAACATTTCGCTATGCTTAGTCACACAAAACATACTGCAAAAATCTCTGCCTGGTAGAACATTTCTAGCTGATGTGTTGATGCTCACTGAGGTAAAAAAAACGTTGAGTCAGCTGATTTATTTCATAATATTTACCATCATTAAATATTAACAAAGAAAGTGTGACAACAAAAGCAGGTGGTCAGAGGGCACTATAAACAATGCCTAAACTTTTCCATATATTTAACCTTGTCTATCTGCTCTTCATACGTGGGAGAACGGAGGTGAAAAGAGACGAGTGGAGGGAGGGGAGGTGAGACAGACGTCTGAGCGCTTCACATCAGCTCTCCCTCCGTCTGACAGATTGACGGATGAACAAAAAGAACTTTTATCTTATTTTTCCAAGGTCTGGCAGTCATTCAAGGTCTATTAAGCATAAATAAATACTGTGAGAATGGACACAGCTCCCCACTCCACCAAATGAACACATATGATTTACAGGAAATCCATAGCTCCTTGTTTCAGGACGATTTATTAAGGTGTCATGAATCTGACTGCCTCAAGTGCTAGACATTGGTATCAGAAGACGCTCTACATTATCATAAATCGAAGGATTGAAACCTCACAACTGCTGGTACAGATCAAGAATACAGGCAGTGTAGATGTCATATCAATTATAGAAATGCAATAAAACAATCAGGAATTTAAGAGGTTAGATTTGTCCCCGCCGAACTAGGACGAGACGTTAGAACAGACACTGCAGCCGAAACTCATTTTAACTGTCCCATGCTAGTAGTGACTTTTTTTAGTCTTTTTGTCTGTCATTCGAGGCTCCATTCAAATCGAAATGTCATTTTAGCTTGTGTAGGATGGACTCCATTATTTATACCCTCATATTTCAGTTACCTGACTTGTTTGCGACTTGCCATGTTCAGCAAAGATGGGAATATTTAATAGGCGCCTGCAAAATGGCAACAAATCACCAAAGCAACATTCTCAGCATAAATGCTACATACATATACTGTATATATATATTTATACTTATATTTTATATTTTATATTTAGATATGTATATATAATATTTTTTATTCGATAACATATGTAGATAGATGTATGTATATAAATATACATTATCTATACTTCTAAACTACAATTATATATTTTAAATAAAATAAAAACATAACATTATATAATATATATTCATGATTTATAAATACATAAAGTATTAAATACTATTGAAATATGATACACATATAACATATTTTAAAATATATATATTTAATTTTATATATATATTATATAATATTTATTTTATACTTTATAAATGCATAAAATATGAAATACAGTTGTATTAAATATAGGGGTGTAACAATACCCTCATGTCACGATTCAATACATATAATGATACTGAACTCACAAAACGATATTATTGCGATACTCCAAGACATGATAAAAGAAAGCTGAAAATACAAAATTATTTTAGACGAATATGCTTACACTCTTTCACTGCCTAGATATATTTAAAATAATGTAGGCCACTTTTTAACATAAGACATTTGGCATTATCAGGATCCACAAATATTACCCTATTGCATTATTATACATTATATTCAACGTTATAGTAGTTTAATGTAGTACTGACACTAACTTTTTCTCACACAGTCATTTTTATTCTGGGTGAAATATCCACAAAACATATTGTCAAGATTCCACGATAAATATTGTTGCATTTTTGTATTGTGATATATTGTGATACAATATATTGTTACACCCCTAATTAAATACAATTATATAATATATTTTGTTGTTTTGTACAGGAATTCCAGTCCTGTAATACCCTCCCTTGCCCGGATCTAAAGAAGACCACTCCCTGGACACCATGGACGCCAGTGAATATCTCGGACAATGGCGGTCACTACGAGCAGCGCTTCAGGTACACCTGTAAGGCGAGAGTGCCGGAGCCCAACCTGTTGGAAGTAGGGAGACAGCGGATTGAGATGAGGTACTGCTCCAGCGACGGATCCACTGGATGCTCCACGGATGGTGAGATCTCATCCCTGCGATCCTTCATTTGTCACTCACCCTTTTCCTTTTCTCTGCTCTCATCTTGCTTTTTCTCCCTGTGTCTTTGATGAAGTGAGCCAGCAGTGACTTTGAGGCAAGACACTTGATCTATTTGTCCATCACCGGAAAGACAACGTGATGTGCTCTAGTGCTTCTCTCTTTCTTTCACTCTTTCTCTCTCTTTCTCTCATCTATGTGGGCTCACTACATCAGATTTTGGAGTGTCGTCTTACCCGACACAAGTGCTCTCGGCTGCATTGTGCCTCCGGGAGACATCAGGAACATGCTAGTTAAGTCAAATCAGAGAATGTTATTTCTCTCAGTAGTTGGGGGGCTTTCTACATGTACTTCATTTTATTTATTTTCCTCCCTGCATGTGTGCAGCTGTATTGGGTTGCACATCTGTGAACTAGTTGTGGTTTGTAAACAAGCTGTTAACTGACGAGTTATGAGTGTCAAAGTGGCACCGAGGTATATAACGGAAATGCAGTGAAAACCCTGGAACAGTAAATTTGGTTTGCGAGTGATGTTTATAGGCACTCATATTCTACAGTGAAGCTCTGATCTTCAACAGACGTTTACTAAGATATGCCGCACACAAAGCTAATGACTAGAGCTATTTTTTGGTATTTTCCATCTAACTAATTTCTTTTTTTTTTTTACGAGCGAATGAGCTAAAATGACAAAAGAAAGAACACTCAGAGCCATAAAGAAGAGCACAGCAGCATTTCATTTGCCAATTTGTGGAAGTCTTTTTGTTGCACTTAAATGCAAAAATGAGCATGAGATGATTCTTTACACACACACACGCACACACATACATACACAAATGCATAGGTAATGTTTAGGGCTCTAGCACAGTTTACAGACTCTCATATGATTCATAAGT
The DNA here is from genome assembly GCA_030578275.1 of Meda fulgida. Taxonomy (NCBI): domain Eukaryota; kingdom Metazoa; phylum Chordata; class Actinopteri; order Cypriniformes; family Leuciscidae; genus Meda; species Meda fulgida. The sequence continues at coordinate 13,746,016 of CM060639.1, read as the reverse complement.
GCTGCATCAGTATAAAACAAATATTAAGTGCCCAGCAAATCCATGATTAATTTCTGCATTTCAATCATTATATAGTTTGAAGTACCCAGCTATAACGCTGCATGCTCATGACAGATGTTTCTTCTAAGGGCTTTTGGACAGTTGTTAACTTACTGCATATCGTACAGAGGCCTAGTCCCATAATCACCTCCACACTAAAGATGTGTGTTGATGTCAGTGAAGCCACAAGGGAAGATGACTTCTGAAACGAATGGGCTGCCACTTGGCCAAGATTTAGCCTCACGTCTCGGCTGGCCCATATTGATTTGAATCTGTAAGCCCCATGCCTGTGTGAAGAGTGTGATAAACCACAGAATCTTATTGCATAGAGTTCAAGTGGAAAAATCTAAAGTGGTGGAATGAATATATGTGGTTACATCAAGGGTTCTAAACTAATTCACTAATCGTGCATATGCACAAATTTGTGTGTATTATTGTGATTCATCGATAACTTTTGTTCCAAAATTTACGAAAAACGTAAGAACAACTAAAACCACATGTACGCAAAAAGCACGTTGGGGGGGGGGCCTTATAAACATGTTGATTAGGGCTGTCAAGCGATTAATTTTTAATCGAATTCATTTCATGATATGCTGGTAATTAATCGAATTAATCGCACATTAAATTTGGCATGAATGCATTTACACTGTAATTACAATTAAATAATGCCATGAGCATTGATGAATTTTAAATGGGTATTAAAAGGATAGTTCGGCCAAAAATGAAAATGATGTCATTTTCTCACCCTTATCTCGTTTCACACCTGTATGACTTTCTTAATTCTGTGGATAATAAAAGATCATTTGAGAAATGATCTCAGTTTTTTTTGTCTTCTTACAATGGAAGTCAGTGGTAAACAAAACGGTTTGGTTACCAACATTCTTCAAAATATCTTTTATGTTTTACAAAAGAAAGAATACAGGTTTGAAGCGACGGAGACGTACAACAGTTCTGCAGTGGATTTATAGGTGTAGCGAGGCGGAAGCCGAGGCAGAATCCATATGCAGTCGTTTATTAAAATCCACAGCAAACAAATCAAGATCGGCAGGCAGATAGCATAAACTTTAAGGCAGGCAGAGGTAAGACACAATGAGGCAGTCCAATCCAAACAACAAAGCAAAGGGGATAATCCAAGAGGCAAAAACTAAAAGCTGGCAATGGTCATACACGAGATAAACAAGACAATGACAATGAACGCTCAGTAAGGCAGGTAGACTGGCAATACTTCGCGATGGCCTGTTAGCCAGGCCATGCTTAAATGTCTCACAAACAGGAAGTAACCAGAGAAGCAGAGGGAGTGGCACACAGTCAGTACTCAGGAGAGGGCTCCCTCTGCTGGCGTGATGTTACAGAATCCCCCACCCTAGAAGCGACTCCTGGCGCTCGACGAGGACGTCCCCGTGGTCGTTGTGCTGGACGATCGGGTCTGGCTCGATGAAAGTCTCTGATAAGTGATGGATCCAAGATGTCATGGACGACTACCCAAGATCTCTCTTCAGGTCCGTACCCCTCCCAGTCCACCAAATATTGGAGTTGACCCCCTCTCCTTCTTGAGTCTAACAATTCCTTTACCGCATAAGCAGGGGATCCATCAATGTCCAGCGGTGGAGGTGGCTCCTGGTTCTCAATATTGGGGTCAGCACCCGGGTGGACCGGTTTGAGGAGGGATACATGGAAGGAGGGAGAGACACGATAATTGGCTGGAAGCTCCAACTGATATGTGACCTCATTTATCTGTCTTATTATTTTAAATGGGCCTACATACCTTGGGCTTAGTTTCATGCTTGGTAGCCGCAACTTGAAGTCCCGTGTGGAGAGCCAGACCCTTTGTCCAGGTTGGTAGGGAGGATGTGGACGACGTCGTCTATTGGCCTGGATTTCCTGGTTCCTGACAGCCCTTTGCAGACGTACATGAGCAGTGTTCCACACCCTCTCGCTATGATGAATCCAGTCATCGACTGCAGGTACCATTGATGGTTCTCCTGACCACGGGAACATAGAGGGTTGGTATCCAAGCACGCATTGAAATGGGGTGATACCAGTGGATGAATGTCTTAAAGAGTTCTGTGCGTACTCTGCCCATGGTAGAAACTCTGCCCAGCGATGCTGTTCATGACCACAGTACGACCGTAGATATCTGCCAATCTCTTGATTCAATCTTTCCACTTGACCGTTGGACTGAGGATGATATCCTGAGGTTAAGCTGACATTGAGGTCCAGCTGTCTGCAGAAGGCCCTCCATACTTGTGAGGTGAATTGTGTTCCTCTATCTGAAACAATATCTTCAGGTATGCCATAAACTCTGAAAACATGTTGAAACAGTGCTTGAGCAGTTTCCATGGTAGTGGGGAGGCCCTTCATAGGTATTAGACGGCAGGATTTTGAGAAGCGGTCAATGATAACTAGGACTGTTGTGAATTCAGTTGATGGAGGTAGATCGGTGACAAAGTCAATTGAAAGGTGTGACCAAGGTCGTTGGGGAATGGGCAAAGGTTGTAACAAACCAGAGGGTAATTGTTTGGGTGTTTTGGACTGAGCACAGATCGAGCATGACTTGACATAGTTAGCCAACTCCTTAATCATTGATGGCCACCGGAATGAATTTTGTGTGAGACCAAGAGTTCTTGAAATACCTGGATGACCTGAACTGAGTGATGTATGGACCCATTGCATGACTCTTGTACGAAGATTTACAGGAACATATTGCTTGTTGGAGGGACATCCTTGTGGTGTTGGTTCATTCTGTTGTTCTCTTTGAATTTCCTCCATCAAATCCCATGTAACAGGTGCAATAATTACTGATGGTGGCAGAATGAATTCCGGCGTGGATTCTGTTTGGGGATGATCATGTCGCCTTGATAGGGCATCAGCCTTGCTATTTTTACTTCCTGGTCTGTAAGTTACAGTGAATTGGAATCTTCTGAAAAAAAGTGACCAGCGTGCTTGTCGAGGATTTAGTCTCTTGGCACTTTTGACGTACTCAAGATTCTTATGGTCCGTTATAACCTGGAATGGGTGAGTGGAACCCTCCAGCCAGTGTCTCCATTCTTCTATTGCTGCTTTCATAGATAGAAGTTCCTTGTTGCCGACATCATAGTTGCGTTCTGCGTCAGTGAGTTTTCTTGAAAAATATGCACAAGGATAGAGCTTGCCTGGCTGTCCATGGCGTTGGGAGAGCACTGCACCAATTCCATTGTCTGAAGCGTCAACTTCTACTACAAACGGCAGATTGGGATCTGGATGTTTGAGGATGGGTGCTGTCGTGAAACTGTCCTTGAGTTTAGCGAAGGCTAGTGTGGCATTTTCAGTCCATTTCAACTTTGAAGGTTTACCTTTCAGCAGAGACGTCAGTGGAGCAGCTGTAATGCTATAATTACAGATAAAGCGTCCATAGAAGTTGGCAAATCCTAAAAAGCGCTGAAGTTCCTTGACTGTGGTTGGTTGGGGCCATTCAGTGACTGCTGAAATCTTCGAATTGTCCATTTCTACACCTTGATGGCTGATGTTATATCCCAGGAATGAGGTTCGCTTGACATGGAATTCACACTTCTCAGCTTTTACATAAAGTTGATTCTCTAGTAGTCTGAATAGCACAGTCTTGACATGATCCATATGTTCACTTTCAGACTTGGAGTAAATGAGAATATCATCAATGTATGCAACCACGTACTTGTTCAAGATGTCTCTGAAGATCTCATTGATGAAAGACTGAAAGACTGCCCGTGCATTGGCTAGCCCATATGGCATGACCTGGTATTCATAGTGCCCCCTAGTGGTCAGAAATTCTGTTTTCGACTCATCTCCTTCTCTGATTCTGATGAGGTTGTAGGCACTCCTGAGGTCTAACTTGGTGTAAATTGTTGCCTCTCGGAGTTGTTCTAGGGCAGAAGGTACTAATGCTAAAGGATAACTGAATTTAACGGTGACATTGTTCAAACCTCTGTAGTCAATGCAAGGCCGAAGTCCTCCACCCTTCTTTTCCACAAAAAAGAAGCCTGCAGCTGCTGGAGAAGTAGATGGGCGAATGAAACCAGAACTGAGAGCTTCTTCAATGTATTTCTCCATGGCCTGAGTTTCTGGGTGTGATAAGGGATAGACCTTACTTTTGGGAGGCATCGCATTGGGCAGGAGGTCAATGGCACAATCCCAGGAACAATGAGGTGGAAGAAGGGTTGCTTTAGTCTTGCTGAAGACTTCTTGATATTCTTGGTAACATGATGGAGTGGTGACTGATTTAGAATCAGGACTTTCAATACTTGGTTAAACACGGCTTGGTAACTATGGTACTTAGACAGTGTGTATTGCAGAACTGTGACCATTGCCTAACCTCACCATGACGCCAAGAGATGACTGGGTCGTGAACTGATAGCCACGGGTATCCTAGGATGATTTCATGGCGTGGGGAATCAATCACATAGAATGAGATGGTTTCCATATGAAATTGTCCTACTTGAAGTTGCATGGGTAGAGTTTGTTGGCTGATGCCATCTCCAATGGGCTTGTTGTCAAAAGCGTTAACTTTGAGTGGTGGGTCACAAGGTTGTGTGGGGATGTTGAATTTCGTGATGACGTCTTGATGAATTAAATTCAACGCAGATCCGGAGTCAATCAACGCTGTAGAATCAATAGAGTCATTTTCAGTAGTAATCTTGACACTGATAGTGGGGAATTTTGTGGAAAGAAGAGGAAAATTGTCAATACTCACCCGGCTAGTCATTTTGGTAGTCTTCCTGGCTTTTAGTGGACATATGGCATTAACATGGCCTGCTTCTCCACAGTAAAAACACAAATTGTGTATCAGCCGTCGTGATTTCTCCTCCATAGAGAGTTTGGTAACTCCTAGCTGCATTGGTTCAGGGCTGGATTGAGCAGTAGTCAGGAATGGATTGGATATTTGGGAAGTTTGATTTGTCGGAGTGATTCTCTGTGATGGTGACTTGGTTTTAGCAGGGCTATTGCGCATGAGGTTATCAATCTTGATAGCGAGCGTCACATACTCTGAGAATGATTGGTTTTCTCCCTTGCAAGCGAGTTCTGCCTGTAACTCAACATTCAAACATGGCCTTGAGTGCAACATCATTCCAACCACTCTGAGCAGCGATAGTTCTGAATTCTTTGGCGTAATCAGCAGCTGATCGGCGGCCTTGACTCAATTGCACGAGTTGTGTTGAAACATCCATGCCTCCTGCTGGATATTCAAACACATCTCTGATTTGTTGAATGAAGTATGCATATGATCTTTGAATCGAACTATCCGTCTCCCAGACCGCTGCAGCTCAATCAATTGCTTTACCAGTTAACAGAGACATTAGAAAAGCACATTTCTTTTCATCAGATTCAAAATCATCCTTTTGGTGTTTGAAAAAGATTTCTACTTGCCGGAGAAAACCCTTGCATTGCTCTGCTGAACCATCAAATTTATTGGGTAACGCAAAGCTTACCTTCTTAGGCATAGGAGGTGGTAACGAATGAAGATACTGCGTGAGGTATTCGTTAGTGGCCTGTAGTTTGCCCAGCTGTTCTTGGTATCCCTTGAGGATGTCACTTTGGTAAGCAAACGCTGCCTGTAGATTAGCAACTTCTGCTGGAGTCATCGGAGGCGAAGTATTATGTAGCGAGGCGGAAGCCGAGGCAGAATCCATATGCAGTCGTTTATTAAAATCCACAGCAAACAAATCAAGATCGGCAGGCAGATAGCATAAACTTTAAAGCAGGCAGAGGTCAGACACAATGAGGCAGTCCAATCCAAACAACAAAGCAAAAGGGATAATCCAAGAGGCAAAAACTAAACAAAGCTGGCAATGGTCATACACGAGATAAACAAGACAATGACAATGAACGCTCAGTAAGGCAGGTGGACTGGCAATACTTCACGATGGCCTGTTAGCCAGGCCATGCTTAAATGTCTCACAAACAGGAAGTAACCAGAGAAGCAGAGGGAGTGGCACACAGTCAGTACTCGGGAGAGGGCTCCCTCTGCTGGCGTGACGTTACAATAGGTCATATTTTCATTGGCAAAATCAGCAAGAACAGACAATATTGTGTCTAAAATATAACACAATATTTCTTATTTATTGATCTGTTGTATAAAATCAATATTTTCAATCACATTTGAACTCATGCTCTAGACAAAAACAGCACTCTTGATACTTGTGTGATATTGCTTTATGTTGCATTATTTTTTAAGTAATTAATAAAATTAACACCTTCACTCAGCCCTATTTAAGAGGAAATGTATATGTTTCATTTAATGTATATATATATATATATATATATATATATATATATATATATATATATTCATTTTTTTATGTACACTACTTTTTGTAAAATGTACAAGGTACAGTCAGCTGTATAGAACTGAGTTAGCCGGTCTCTGGAAGTAACATTGGCTTTTTCAAAAAGAAACGTGTACGTTTCTATTTTGTCAAGCCTTTTAGGTCTAAGTCTTTTTCTCTGCTTAATATCAACATTATGAAAGAATTAAGATCAGCAGTATCAGCCCTAGCTGACATTTTCAGATTGGAAATACATTTGATGTCAGTTCTTTATTAGGCCAATTTAAAACGGCTTTTTGCAGATAAGGTTCCTTGATTTCTCTGCCTTATTTGGTGAAAATGAAAGAAATGATCAGTGTCTGCAGCAGCTGGTCGTTATTTACACACTGGTTCAGGAGCTTTGCTTAGTGATCTGCAGTCGGTTTACTTCATTATAATGAATAGATTAACCTGATGCATTGTCAGATAACAACATCACTGTCATTGACAAACTGTTGGCTGTATTTGTTTAAACCTTGATGGTCATCAGTTCATTTATAAGTTTGAACGTTCTGTCCTCTGAGATTATTAAAGGTAGGCTACAGATGGTTGGCGGTCAACTAGTCTGCCAGACAGTTTACATGGTAAATAAACAAACTCTTTATCTTTAAATCACCACTTTTAAAATTCACATTCACATACACATTGAGACAGGTAAAGAACCATTTAAATGAAGAAGACCACTTTTTAAGAAGAAGAAGAAGAAATTGATACTTTTATTCAGCAAGGATGCATTAGATTTACCCAAAGTTCATTAAAGACATTTATAATGTTTTATGTCATAAAAATCATGTTATTTTGAACCTACAATTTATCAAAGATTCCTGTAAAAAGTATCATGATTTCCACAAAAAAAGAAAAATGAAATTTGTACATCACAACTGGTTTTTAACACTGATATTAATATAAAATGTTTCTTGAGCAGCAAAATCAGAATATTATAATGATTTCTGAAGGATCATGTGACACTGAAGACTGAAAATACAGCTTTGCCATGACAAGAATAAATTACATTTGAAAATAAATAAAAATAGAGAATAAACTAATATTTTACAATATTAATGTTTTTACTATTTTTGATCAGTAAATGCAATTTTGGTGAGGATAATGGACATTAAAACCCAAACTTTTGAAGGTATCTGTTGTCACGTTGCACAGTTTTTTAAGCGTCCCGTCCTGTTTTTAAGATGCTCTGTCCATCTTGAGACCTCTTTTTGCTCGTTTGTGATCAATCTACCCGCTTTGAAACATAAGAACATGTCTAATACAAATGCCTAAACGCAAGGGGAGTTTTTTACCTTTACAATACAGCACCATTTTTCTTTTAGAAAGTGCAAGTGCAAGTGTTTAACGCTTAACCTTCAGTACAATAAAAATCAATACATGCACCATTATGTCTATTTGTTTGCTGGAGTAATGGCAGTGGATAGAGTGAAAACGCTGCCTAACAGTCAGGCTACTTCTTAAAACCTTGAGTTTCTTCTGCAGCATAAGCCAGAGGCCGTAACTGATGATGGCCCAGGTTTGTAATTTAGCTATGAGTGATGCCTTCATTTGTCTCTGAAACAATAGCACATCATTTTAGCATGTGACTTCAGCACTTATTTCTCATCTAAATACCATGCTGCAAGGACGGTTCTCTCTCTCCATCTCTGTCTTTCAGTCTATCAGTCTTTTTTCGTTCTTTCCTCCTCCTTTTCTCTGAGAACCACCTGACATCTCCAAGGCTATTTACTGTCGGTTCCCCACAGATCTGCCATCAGTTAGAATCACACTCAGTGTGAGATTCTGCAGACCTTAGGATCTCAGCTGGCAGATTTCTCTGCTGCATTACACACACATGTCCTTGGATACAAAATAGAAAATCTCACTGTCAGTGATTCTGGTCTCAACCTTTTACTGTCAGGGCCAAAAGTCACATCTGATAATCTGGGGTTCAAAATTGAATATAAAACTGAATGTACTGATAGTTTGGGAACTAAAAACATGGAAGATTTTGAAATCATGTTGGAGATCAGCAGGTTTTACACAAACTTGACCAGTTTTTGCATCTCTTGTTGTTAAAGCAAAACAGACACGAGCCAAAGACATTCTGAATTTTTCAGTTCAGTCTTTCTCTCAAATTGTTATATAATAAACTTTATTTAATAATTACAAATTAATATATTTGTAACTATTATGTTTACTTAAAATGAATTGAATGTGTAATTTAATAACAAATTATTTCGTAAAATTACAAATCATTTAATTTATAATTAAAAAATCACACTTTTTAGTAAGTACAAATTAAGAGAATTAATAATAAAAAAAAGTATTAAATTAGATTAAATGGTTACAATAGTATTTATAATTTATATCAAAATATATAAAAGATTTAAAAACTAATATAATTTTCTCCTTAAATATGGAATTGTTTAAAATATTCATTAAAATAATTTGACATTTTAAAAGGATTAAATGATGTAGCATATTAAATTATATAATACTTCTAAAACACAGGAATAAATTAAATTTTAAAATATATTAAAATACAAATCAATAGTTTTAAACTGTAATAATATTTTTCAGTATTACTTTTTTTCTTTTTTTATCAATAAATGTAGTTTGGTGAAGTCTTCTTTCATTAGCATTAAAAACATCCTACCAACCTCAAACTTTAACACATCTTGCAGTTTTTTGTCTTTTTTCTTTCTTGGCTCCATCTAGTCGTTTTTGAAGATAAGAATGTATTACATAAGATATATGTAACAAGTTAGCTCAAATGGGAAACATTAATAATAACTCATAATTATCAATTATGATTAATTATTAATATTTGGGTCAGTTAATTGTATTAACTTGAGGTAGCTAAATTAATATTACAGTCAATGAATCAGTTCCAACAAACTCTTTTGAATATTCATTTATTCTAAGAAAAGCGTATCTTTCATGATCACCGAAAAATAATTATTTCTTAGCATGTACAGCGCTTAGAGCATGTAACAAGATCAAGATCGTAAAATGGACTTTGTTGCAAACAGAGATTCAGAACCAAATACATATTTTGCACAAGTTTTATTAACTAAATCACAAACATAACTAAACTAAACAAACATACATACATACATACATACATACATACATACATACGGGTAAAAGGGTGAGTGACAGAATGGAATCGGAAGCAGGAAATGGAACTATGGGAAAGATCCATTTAACTATGAAATGAATAATCAGCATATAATTTTCAGAGCCACTTATTAAATTGATACTTGCATAGCTTTGCAGTGGGAACAATTCTTGAAGTTGTTGAAAATTGAAGTCGTTGATGGTTCCGGGAGTGTCAAATGTTGAAGTTGCAACCGTTTTCTTCTCCGTTGGATGAAAAAGATATGATTGAACTTGCATGGTTGGTTCATCTCTGTTATGGTTGAAAGTTTTCTCTCTCTCCATGAGCACATGGCTGAGCATGCAGATTGTGCCCTGCCGGCCCTGGGCTGGAGAGGCCACGAAGGCAACCACGGAGTGAGTAAGTCGGAAGAGTAGATGGCTGCCCATTCAGTAATGGAAAAGTTGCAGTTTTCCTCTGAGTTGGATTGAAGAAAATACAGTCTGACTCTGTTGGAAGAGTGAAGGCATATCAGGGTGTGGTCACAGCCTGCAGGGACCCAATGGCCTAGGTGGGGGTCCCCACAGACATCAACCCGAAGGAGCATCAGTGAAGGCCAGAAGCAGAGTGTGATCTTGTGATCAGTGATTTGTTGAAGACGTCACACCCTCTGGGGGTCTGTGAGCCAATAAGAAGAGTTTCCTTTGGAGGGAAATTTTTACGACCCATTGTGTTCTAGGAGGCATTTGAATATGTAATTTCATTGGGTGTTTAAGAGAAGAATCTTCAAGATTCTTGTAATACTAATGCGTCACAAAGTTACCAAAATGTAATGTAAATTAACAAATGGGGGACAAAGTTTGGAGTTTATAGAGACCAAACATGCCAAGCATGATTTTGGTCAACCATAGTTTGCAAAGTTTGAAACATTAACCCATTAGAGTTTACAAGAAAACATAGACCAAACCACATAAAAGGAAAATCATGAGATGGGGAAATTATATTATATATATGATGTTGTATATGTAGAATATATAGGATTAACAGAGTTTATTTCTCCTCCTCAGCTAGAATTAAGTGCGAGTCACCACTCTCTGAAAATTCCCTTTGAGGTCGTAAAAGTCTTCTTATCAGTCACAGGACACCAAGTTCTGCCAGTGTGTTCGCTTCATTTGGCATGTTAGTTTCGGGGGAGTTTCATAGACCTTTGTTGGGAAAGTGAGTTTGCTGGATTATTCATTAAATATAATGAATAATTAGTGTGTGTCTGATTGGTCCAGACGCTACATATATAATTTTAAATTAACAGTGGTCTCAGACTTTTGGCCTGCATTTATGAACACTCCACACTGTTCAGTTGACCATTGATTACTCAGTTACCTCTTGCGATGCTGGAACGCTGTATATCATGGTAATTATACCGTATGTATTTGCATAGGCGTTAACCACCCACCATGCAGACCCATCAGGGATTCGATTCTAATTGCCCACCCCCTAACTTTTAATAAGCGCTGGTGACTGCTAGACAGTTTACGACAGCTCTGGGGAATAGTGTAAAAGCCACACTCTTAATCCACAAGAGCTATTCATTTTCTTGATTGTGCGGGATATAATGCCACCCATCTCACTCAGCAGATGTACCACTGATCTCATTGTCTAACACATCAAAGAATCTGGGTCGGGAAAGTTCAGAGTGGATATTTTAGCGCTGACTATTTCAAAGTATTTAATTCCAATTTGTCTTCTATGCTTTGCATCTTAACGACCAACAAGCATAGAAAAGTCAAAATCCAATTCCACAATATGACTTTATACTTTGGTAAAATCAATGTAGTCAGTCATTTCTTGGTTAAAGTCATTGAACGCAGGAAGGATTGTTTACCTGCGGGTCTAGCATGCACTGACACCTGTGTTCCCCTGCCATTAGCCATCAGAGCCGGGCGCCCCGCTTTGAGGTGTGAGTAGATTATGAAGTAGTCTATTACCTTTGAGAGAGCTGTGCGCTCTGGTGCTGGAGAGATTATAGGTCGACCCATGTAGCGCTACTGCCTGCTCAGAATGGATAAATGGTTGTGGCTCAGAGGGACTGTCACAGCTCAATCTCCCTCAAGGTCAGAGGTACAAACACAGAGGTCACAGTGCAGACAGGTACTCTGCAGCAAAAACACTCTGTATGATAAGATTAATGTTCTTTAACACATGCATAATAATCTCATAGTTGTGAATGGCTTCAATAATTATGAAAGAGAGAATTAATTTAGCTTTCCGAGATAATCTTTTGAAATACAATTCAGGTGGTATGAAATTCAAATGTTTTACATTTGTTGAAATAATGGATTAAAAAAGTTAATAAAAAATTGTGAAATTGGAAACTCTGTCTAAGTCGAATTCCCATGTCTAGTGAGGTTAATGCTAACTTGTTGTGTGTTTATTCTTGTTTTAGGTGATTTGTTGCGTTCTGGACGTATCACTGGATTGACAGTAAATGGTGGTTGGTCCATCTGGGGCCCTTGGAGCCAATGTAGTCGGGACTGCAGCGCTGGTATCCGAAACCGCAAACGCACCTGCTCCAACCCCAAACCCAAATATGGAGGAATCTCCTGCCTCGGGCCTGCCCAGGAGTTTCAGGAGTGCAATACTACACCATGTCCAGGTTAGTCATATATACACCTCGTATACACCTTTACATCATTCACAGCTTCTCCAAGCATTGGAGTTGTCACTGTCAGTTGTCTGAAATAAAATGATATTTATAAATGTCATATATTTGAATTGATAACTATAAATTTAGCTGCACGCTACTTTTCAAATGTTTGGGATCTGTAAGGTTTTTTTTGTGTGTTTTTGAAAGAAGTCTCTCCAAAAATATAGTAAAACAGTAATTTTTGTGAAATGTTCTTACAATTTAAATACAAGTTCTATATATTATTTTATTTATTTATTTTTTACTTTATTTTTTACTCCTGTGATGGCAAAGCCATTACTCCAGTCTTCAATATCACATAATCCTTCAAAAATCGTTCTAATAAGTGGATTTCTTTATTATCAACGTTGAAAACGTGGGGCGGCAGTGGCTGGGCGGCAGTGGCTGGGCGGCAGCCACGGGCGGCAGTGGCTAGGTGGTTCATGTAGGCTGTCTACAAACCTAAAGGTTGGTGGTTCAATCCCCGGTTCCACCTGACCAAGTGTCGAGGTGTCCATGAGCAAGACACCTAACCCCAGCTGCTCCCGACAAGCTGGATGGCACCTTGCATAGCTGGCGCCGCCGTTGGTGTGTGAATGTGTGTATGAATGGGTGAATGAGAGGCAGATATGTAAAGTTAATTTTCTTTAGATGTTAAAATAAGTTCAGAATTAGGACAGAAATGTGTTGTTTGTTTGTGTACTGGTTATATGATAGGCTAGTCAGTTATAACATTGTTCGGCTTGGTAGAAAATCTTCTGAAAGAGGTTAACATCATCTGGCTGAGCACCAGCAAAAGGAAGACACATTCACACTCTATGTTTACTTTGAAAACCATCAAACAACAAAAATATAATAAAGACCTATCCATTCTCTCTTCAAATGATAATATATTTCATGCACTTTAAAAAAATAAAGGTTCTTTATTGGCATCTGGGGTTCCATGTAGAACCATTATCATCCATACAATCGTTCCATTGCAAAATCATTGTTTATAGTAGAAAAATGTTCTTTAGATTTTTAAAATGTTCTTCACACACACACAAAAAGGTTATTTTAAGAAAGCATTTTTTAATAAGAATGTAGAGACATTCAATCTGTTTCTGGTGTGCAGGGAATAAAGAAGAATTTCAGACATCTACAAACAATAAAGAAAAGATATAGCCCACTTTCTCGTACAGTAGTTGTACGCATGAAGGACGATCTCCCTATCTTAAGGTACGAGGACACCAATTTGCCGGCGGAAATGGAGAGAAATCTCTGTGGCATCGTTGTGTGTGTAATCACATTTCAGGCTAATTACACCGGCAGCAATGGGAAGGCAGGATTCAGTCATTAAAAGGCTTGTGACAATGGTGTACACCCTCTCTAAAGTTGAAGGAGGGGAAAAGCTCTCTAATTAAATGAGTACTCATCATTATGTGCTGGAAATATGCTGTCTAAATGGAAATGTGCTTCTTGGGTATTTTATGATACCAAACGGTGAGCAAGACACTATCGGGAAATGCAGAATTTGTTTAGCGATCCTAATTAATCAATATCCTGTTTTTGGAGATGAATGTCACCCCTAACCATCAAAGCAGGGCATGGTGTAGTTTATATAGAGTATTGCAGTCTCTCCTCATGATATGGTGGAAAACTAATTGCTTCTAAGTCTAATTTTACGGCAGCTGTTTTCTAACAGGAAATCACATATTTCCTGTAAAGTGACAATAGCAAGACCAGCAGGACAGCTTCATTAACAAAGACCTCCAGAGGTTTTAAGACCTTATTAGCCTTATTGATGTTTTTCTCTACAGGAGTAATTGCCAACATATCAGGAATCGCTGTGCAAATTTCACAAAATTGGCAGATAAAAAAATTGTACAGCAAACTCTGAGCGCACTGTCGATTAGTAACTGTGCTCTGCACTTCTCGAAGTTAATTCAGTCTTTGTCTACTTCCAATGAAACGTCTTAGTAGATTCAATAGCTCCTTTGTACAGACGACGACAGAATAGTACAGATGACTTTCATCAAACGTATCCCAGCAGAAAGCTTGGAAAAGAACACATCAAATTGCTTTACACCTCCATAAGCGTCTTTGAACCGGAGCTTGTCTGTGACCAATATTCTCACTGTGTCTTTTATTGGTTCCTTCTGCCTTGACTTGTTCAAAGTCAGACCTTTGAAATGCATTATTTTGTTTTGAGAGCGGCAGACAGAGGTCTCGTGGTTGCTGTTGTTGCGGCTTTGAAACTAATGCATCTTTTCTTGTCGCAGGCCACAAAGGTGAAATGAGATGATCAGTCACACAGGGGCCAACATGAGCTTATTTGTCATTTTTCGCAATAGAGAAATTATAACAGATGGTAAAAATGCAATATTTTGTTTACTTATACCTTTTAAAAAAGTAGCATTTTCTATTTTTTCACCAATGTGAAATACAGTGAATCATAAAATATTCACTTGCAACTATCCTGAGGTGTGACGTCAAAGGCAACAGACAAGAAAAAGTACATTTGATCTTTTAATTCACAATAACGATTATTATAGCAATATCTATATAAATTCTGAAAAAAAAGATCAGTTAAATTCATCTTTAACTTTATTTTGTGTTTTCTCTTTTTTTGACCAATGAATCACACTCTAAGTACGGGAACAGGGTGGTGGAGAGAGAGTTTGTAACCATAACTGTACAAAAGCAAAATCCAAATCCAAAAATCTCCCAACACTATTTTTTAAATATGTGGCTAAAGTGCCTGTCGTCACCTCTGACATTCAAGTTACACCCGGCATAGTTGTCTTCTTTTTCCCATTTTATGAAATATTTACATTATTATACGTGTAGTATTAACATGAGATAAATATTTAAATTTTTAAAAATCATGGTTATCACCAATACCAGTATTTTGTGACAAAAATCTATTTTTGATTTTATATTATACATTTTTAATGACTTTCAGTGGAGAAATATTCATGCTAATCAAACCCCCTTGACCCTTTGGATTGGACTGTCCAAAAACAGTTCAACCAAAAATTACAATTTTATCATTACTTACTCACCCTCATATCGTTCCAAACCCATAAGAGTCTTCGAAACACAAATTAGGATATTTGTAATGAAACCCAAGTGTTTTCTGTTCATTTATTGAAAATCCAGTTAGCCAAACCTTTCAAGATCCAAAAGGATCTTAAAGGCATCGTAAAAACCAACTGAGCGATTTTAATCCAAGTCTTATGAAGAGACAGGAAACAATGAAGGATAGTATACACATATAGTCCTGGTCAGAATTATTTGCCCCCTTTGTAAAGATACAGCAGAGTATTTCATTTTACACACGGGGTACTTTTTTATCCCTGTGTGCACCAAAGCCATCTTAGTTTGCTGCCAAAAAGCTTTTTTGTTTTGTTTCATCTGACCATAGAACGTTTGAAAAGTAACTGACAATACTGGAGCTTCAAACGGGACGGGGGTCAGATGAAACAAAAAAATGAGCTTTTTTGGCAGCAAACACTTGTGTACCCCATGTGTAAAATGAAATACTCTGCTGTATCTTTAATGCTGGGGGCCTCATTTTCTGCTATAGGTCCTGGACATCTTGTTCAGATACATGGCATCATGGATTCAAACAAATACCAACAGATAAAAAATCAAAACCTGACAGCCTGTGCTAGAAATCTTATAACGGGCCATGTTTGGATATTCCAACAGGACAGTGATCCAAAAACAAACATCAAACTCAAAACAAAAATGGGTCACTGAGCACAAAACCAACCATCTGCATCTGAACTAACCCTTTAAGACATTAATACAAAATTGCATTTGTTGCTTATACTTAATACCATGTAGAATTCCGTTTTTCACAGTATAGGCATTATACTGTGAAGTATCCAGTAATCAGTAAGCTAATATTCCATACTAAACATAGCCGAAATCTACTCATGTCAGTGACATAAGCTCTCGCCCCTCTTCTACAAACCTGTCTGGGCTAATGCTAATGTAATATGAGACTCAGTATTTGCTTGTTTTCCTTTAATTAGCACTAAGGCAGTGGTAGTGTTTTGTGAGTTGTTCTCTGTTCCCCCAGTTGTCGAGGTTGATGACCCTGAGCTTGGCACCCGCTGAAGAGGGGAGGGATTGAATTGATGGTTCGTTTAGCCTCATTAATTAGAGCAGGGTTCAGTGTGAGAGCGCCAGGGAGAGGCAGGGCTCCGGAGCAGATTGTGTGAACAGCCTCTGATTCTCAGCACTCTCAGCATCTGGATTTAGCTTGTTTTGACACCATTGTAGTGATTGCACCAGAGATAACTAGGGTGATGTCATTCATTCATTTCGTGGTACTAGATGCATAAATGTCCTGGATCTATTTAAATTAAATGGTTCAAAGACACGTATAATCATTGTTTCATGATCAAAAACAGCCTAAGATGACTGTCTTGTTTAAGATGGTCTCCCAGCCTGGCCAGCAGAAAAATGTTCAAAACCCTAAGACCATCCAATCAGCTTAGGCTATTTCTGCCTGATTATTTTCTACAACCTTCTCACAGCCCAGTGTTCTATTAACATTGTTTCATATGTAAATGAGCTATGCTATGATTGGTTAACCTCTTAGAATGTGGAATGAGTAACAACCTCAGTAAATTGCTGACCATTGAATGGGTGCTATTACAATTATGGTGCTTTCTGAATGGCTTGTTTTTTGCAGATCATTTTCCGCTGTTTTACGGGAGCATGTGTACATTTTCAATTGAACTATTTAATTTTATTATTTTATTTATTGTAAATCCTGTTTTCCATTATATGTCCCATTTATATTTAATGACACTAAACATGTTTATCGGAGCAAAAGTGTGTAGAGGTGTAAAGGTGTAGAGGGAAAAAAATGCATTTGCCTCATATCGATATAAACTATTATTGCACATTTATATAGTTGCAATCACCCTCAAAGTTGTCCCCAAAAATATTTTCACTATTTACTAAAAGAAATGTCAGACGCTAGTCCCGAAATTATTCATGACACGAGTGCAGTAGTAATTTGAGTGTCCTCTTTTCCTTATCTTTCAGTGGATGGGAGCTGGTCGTGCTGGTCACCTTGGTCTAAATGCTCAGTGACATGCGGAGGAGGACACTACATGCGCACACGCACCTGTAACAACCCTCCACCTGCCTACGGAGGTGACATCTGCCTGGGTTTGCATACTGAAGAGGCTCTCTGTAACATCCAACCCTGCCCTGGTACACACACACACTTTATCACGTGCATGAACTCAACCTACGTGAACTCTCTCACACACACACACACACATACAGTCACACCTTGACTCCAACAGGAAATTACATGGCTTTTTTCCGGATAGGAACACTTTGTCTTGTACCTGCTTTCCTTTCGTCATGTCTCATGTCTAAAGCGGTCCGTGGAGGAATGAAAGAAGAGGAAATCAAAATGTCACACATCATAGAAAAGCAAATGGAAAAGCCGAGCTTGCGATACGAAGATATTATGCATAAGCTCACAGCAGGGAGTGCAATAGAGGAGGGTAAGATTAGGCGATTGATGACGGAGTCAAACCTCACACATTGATCCACGGAAAGGTGAATGGGAGAAGAGAGCTTGTATTCAAATGTCAGTCCATCCATTAGCCAGAAGTATAGTGAGGTTACGGAGTGACCTTTTATTTGCTGCGTTCAGGTCTATCTGTCACACCATTCATTACACGCTCGCGTGTAGCTGTACAGTGCAGCCGGGAGACGAGGGACGGGATAAATGAGGGGAATGCTAATCAGAAGACCCTGTGTGGAAGTTCTCCTAAGCTGAATTTCAGCCTTTTTATGCTCCAATGTATGGGTTTGGTTTAAATTAGCTATGAGGCCAAATAGATCATCAGTTCTCTTGTATGGTTACCACATGACTCAATTTGAAGCCTTTTCTGCTAGAAAAAAAAGGTCTAATGTTGTCTGGGGCCAAATTGACTTAACGGCAAATTTGCGTGCTGCCGCAATCTAATGCCGGATTCGGACTCTACGATGTCAGCCTGATTTTGACACGATCCATTTGACGTAGGGTGTCATGGTGATTCGTAAACGACAATGGCCGTCGGGACGCATCTCAAACAATGTGTCATAGTGGACAACAACCGACGCCACATCTCCAACGCTTCACGATAGAAAGACTAGCATGGTTTTTTTTTCCACCGATAGAGCCAAGAAGCTCTTCCGTATATCAAACATGGCCAAATGAAAGATAGGTGGAATTTTGCAATGGAGGAAAGGTTCATGGAGCTATGGCAACAATACTCCTACGTATGATGTTTCTTTGAGGGACTACCACAACAGAGTAAAAAAACATAAATTACACTCTTGTGAAGTCAGTCACTAGTTGCGCCTTCTTGATGACATCACACGTCTAGACGGCTAGTGATGATTGTTCAGGAAGCAACGTGTAGTCTGACATGTTTCTTGTCCACGACATGACAAGAATTTAGGAGTCAAAATCGCATTATCTGACACAGTGACTGTCGTAACAGACAAAAAAATGTGTGTAGTCTGAAGGCGGCATAATAGAAGCGCTTGATGTGAGTGGAAAGTTTTGTGGGTGATATACTGAAAACGCATAAATTCATTGTCATGTCAGTCAGGCGCTAAATAATACATGCTTTTTGGGGGCGGTAAATAATGGCTCTGATTTGACTACCGCAATCCTTTGTAAATCACCTTGCATGATTTCCCATAAATTTAGCAATCTGACAGGGAAACTCCTACAAATGCATGTGCAAAAAGGTCAGCCACAAAAATAACCATGTTCATGCCTTTTCATTCTAGTAAATCTTGACAGTAGTTTTTTAAGGTTTGCGCTGCTGCAGACTGTTAATCTGGCCCCTGGTTTCTTGGTTTTAAGGTCACGTTTACCATTGCTCAGCAAAATTTTGTAGAAAAAACTTTAGGTATTCAAAATATATAAATAAATTATAATAATAAATGTTTCTTGAGCTCCAAATCAGCATATTAGAATAATTTCTGAAGGACCATGTGACACCATTGCACGCATCAAAATGAACAAATATGTTATGCGTGGTTTTGTTAGCTCGCCTTACTACACCTACCTAACTACACACCTATCATGTGACAGTTGTAATTTAAAGCACAAATAACTACTCAGCACCTCTCTTAAAATCTCAGAAAATGTAGTTCAGTGTTTCATGAACCTTTAAGATGTTATTTTGCAGGGTTTTGTCACATTTAAGATAATTGTCACCATTAAAGTCACCTTTTTAAATTAAAATGAAGCCAATATATGTCCTGACTTTCTTGATTTTTTTTTACTTTATTTTCACATTTTATTTTTTAATACTTTTTAATCAGAATCACTTTGCCCAATTTTTTTCCCTATAAAAACTTTATTTTAAATAGTAAGAGTAAGAGTCCACATTCCAATTTAGAGTGATCTGTTATCAGAGGTAACTGTCTTCAGATGACGCAAAGAGAAATAAATAATATGAAACGAAAATTAATAAATGTCAATCTTAACACATAATTGCATTAACAATACTAAATAAGATGGGCACTTCACATTCCGTCCCCTCTACATAACTTTGCATCTGATTTTGACTTTTTGTCATCATTTACAGAGAGCTGGTCTGATTGGTCCGAATGGTCCCCCTGTGACTCATCAGGGTCTCAAGTTCGCCTTCGGCACTGTGACGTCCTGTTTCCCACCGGCAACCAGTGCTCTGGCAACAGCAGTGAAACACGTGCCTGTCTGCCCATCTCCAACTTTATTCCAGGTGGGCACACACACATATACACACCCAAACACTTGCCATATCGACCCCTGGACAAACAAGGATCTTCCCTTATTGACAAGAAGTAATGCGAGACACACCAAAACATTGATTTCTGCAGTGCAGGGATAATTAGCCTCTCATCCCCTGCCTTGTCTTAAGTGGCACGATCGAACAAATGCATTACTGTGATATGTTTCATGTAGCATTTGCATTCATACACTCGATACCTGAGATACTTCTGCTTTCAGTTTTACAAACTCAAACATGAGGTAGCTAATTGAAAGAAGGAACATATTATCTTTATAACTGTATTTAGTTATTATGTGATCAACCATTTTGTAGAGATGGAAAAAGCTACTCAGGGGAACTCAGGGGAGTTATTAACTCGCTTTCGCTTACATCGTAGCACAGGGAGTGAATTTTTAAGACTATTCTGTAAATCTTGTGTAAATACTGTCTGCAGAGTCCGTGTATCTTTCACAGAGTAACTTTCCATTACAGCTCATTAGAAAAGTTTTATACCTCATTTACTTCCATTACTGATCATAAAAATGTGTTGCAGGTGCCACTTTCCTTATTCAGCTCTTTGAATTTCGCAATAATGGGTTGAGTTTGAAATTTGCTTGCTTTAATGTTCTGCAACTTCTAAAGACTTCTCATTTATCAGCCTGACGGATTCATTTCCCATCTCCCTTGATTTTTTTTCTCAGAAACGTCTGTTGCCCGTTCAAGTCAGGAGGAAAGATGGTGTGGAGGTAAGCAGTGTGCAAGTAGTGTGCAAGCAACCTTGTTATCACTCTGCTGGGGTTTGACTGTACATTATCCCATTTAATACACGGCTACTTGCCAAATAAATAAATATATGGACATGAAATATTGATTTAAGTTAGTAAAGCTTAGCTTAGATTAGCTGAAAGCTTCCGCTAATAAAAAGCCATTTTTTTGTGGATTTGGTTTTCTTTTTTGAAATATATTAATACTTTTATTCAGCAAGGATGCATTAAATTGATTAAAAGTGAAAGTTAAGACATTTATAATGTTACAAAAGATTTCTATTTCAAATAAATGCTGTTCTTTTGAACTTTAGGTATCAGAAAATATATAAATAAATCACACAAATTAAACAGCACAACTGTTTTCAACATTGATAATAATAAATATTTCTTGAGCTCCAAATCAACATATCATAATGATTTCTCATGTATCATGTGACATTGAAGACTTTGATTATATTTCTATTGTGATTAAATTACATTTTTTAAAATTACATTTTATTCTAATAATATTTCACAATATTACTGTTTTTACTGTCAAATAAAAGCAGCCTTGGTGAGACTTTTTTCTAAAAACATAGTGAACAGCAGTGTATATTAAAATGAATTCCTCCAAGGTCAATTTTATAACAGAGAGAGAGATCGCAGAGATGAAAAAAGCAGCTATGTTTCCATGAACAGCAGTGAAACATTGTTTATTATACAAAAACATCTGACTGCTCACGGTCACAGTCGACCAATCAGAATCCAGTATTCCAAAGAACATAATCCTAGTTGCGACAGCAAAAATGATGTTCAACACTGATTGCAGAGACAATGTGCCTCAATCCTTTTTTGGGAACCATTAAACAAAAGCGCATTTGGAATGGTTTGTAATAGTACATTTTTCCCATTTATAGCAATTATTGGCTGTTCGTGCAGATTCACAGGGCAACAGCAATACTGACTGTAATTTACTCATGTTTAATTGGCTCAGGTAATGGATGATTGATATCAACTGGCTTTAGGATCAATGCTTGAATCCTCAGCCATCTTGCTTGCGTCAGATCATTTAGCCATTAACTGTTTTGCCTCTCTTGCCAGACTTCAACGTGTTCCACATGATCGCCGTGGGTCTGAGCAGCTCTATACTCGGCTGTCTGGTGACCCTACTGGTGTACACTTACTGTCAGAGATACCAGCAGCAGTCCCATGATGCCACAGTCATCCATCCCATCTCTGCCGCCCCCCTCAACACCAGCATCACCAACCACATCAACAAACTGGACAAGTACGACTCAGTTGAAGCCATTAAGGTGGGTGTTATTCACTCATAATATCCGGAAATGTTGTTTATTTCTAGAGATAAGACGATGGATCCAGTATGTGGTCTATATGTGTGAGTGACTCTGTCTTGTGTCTAAATCAATTCATGCATTCATACACTGCTTTCTCATAAGTAATTTGAAAAGTTTTGATTCAGTTTGTATACTCAGTGTTTGTGTGAGATTGTCTCAAATGAAATCAGAAACCGATATGCATCTCATGTCAGTAGTTTTCTGAGAATGTTATTGTTGTTAGGCTACTTTAACCCTGAAAAATGTGTAGGGTTTTTATTACATAATGCATAATGCAAAACACTGAGATTTAGACACATGGATCATTTTTTCATAAGCACTGCAAGAATAAAGCTCAACATCATTTTTCACATATAGTCAGAAGGACAGTTAATGCTTCATTAGACTTGAATACAAGACTCATGACTAATTACAGAAAGTGCTCTTCAGTTATTGCTTGTTCAGACACTTTTGTGAAGTTGCATATTTCATAAGCTGGATGTATTGCAATAGAATAGCATCATTTACACAATATCCCGAGCCCAGAAGGGTAATATAGCAAATTACTTTTGTTTTTACTGTCCTGAGACTGTAGAAAGTCACCACCAGCTCAGCTTCATCTCTACTGATTACAAGAATGAATGAAACTTCAAGGCTAAACAATATTATTGCCATGCACAACTTACTTGTCGTATTGTTTTTCTCTTCTTCTGAATGCTGTCAGTTTGTTACTGTAAGTATGGAATATATTTTCCCATACAGGATCTAAAGGCTACATGACATTAAAATTGGCCTTATTTACTTTCTTAATACATGTTACTGTGCATGATTCATCAATATGTTATTCCAAAGAAAAAACATCTTTATAATATTTCATCAAGATGATTTGAAAATACTTCTGAAATGGCTGACGTCACCTAGACCATGTTAAAAAGGAAAATAATGTTAACTAATAGCCAAAAGGCTGGTTTGACATTGTTTTAGGCTACTGCCTTAGGAAATCCAGTCATTTAAAGGTGCCTAAAGTTAAAGGGAGAGTTCACCCAAAAATGAAATAGCTGTCATCATTTACTCTCCCTCATAACAAACCCATAGGACTTTTTTTCATTTTTTCTCTCTAATTATTTTTGTTCAATCGTTGAAAGTCAACCAACCAAACCTTTCACACATCAAAAAGTCATCCATTTAATGTGTAAAAAGTTTTGGTTGTGTGACCTTTCAATGGATGGATAAAAAATTGTAAGAGAATGATAAGAGAGAAAATGATGACAACATTTTCTTTTTTAGATGAACTATTCTTTTACGCAATAAAAGGTTACTTTAGTAATAGTAAATAGCAAAACATTTACCATCGTCATGATGCTTTTAACTCTTTCCTCGAAATTACAGAAATTTCCGTCATTTGGGAGAAAACGCTTCTCCGCCATTGACGGAATTTTCTGGCTTTCTGTATCGTCACTGTAATACGTTAGGGGGCGCTATAATGCATTTTCTGAAAGAGTACTGAATCTCCTGATCAAAATACAGGCGAAAAAGAAGCAGAAACAAACAATATCATATGTAAGCAGATGCATATGCAAAATAACGCGTTCATCAACATTAAACAGCATATAAATCAAAACTGCCTAATGTTAATAAGTGAAATGTCGACCCAGGACGAGATATAGGACTGTGAAGCTTTAGGGGTGTTAATGGACTCGATTTATGTTTTGATCGGTCTGTATCTGATCTGGATGTAGTCTTTGACAAAAACGCATTTCTCAACAAGGACATCATGTCCTTGTTCTCAGCTTTTTGCTCAAAATTTTGCTTTTTTTTAGTAAACTTATCCATATTCAAGTGTTGATAAAAAGAATGCATGAAGCTAGAATAAAAATGTTGTTTAAAAGCAGAGGGTCTGTTCTTCCGTTTGACATATTGCATGTTCAGATATTCATACAACAAAATAAAACGCTGGTGGGGAAAGTGTTAAGAGTAAGTTGAAAAGTTTTTGTGTTTTTGGAGCTAAATAGCCATAATTGACCATTCTGGTATGAAACAGCATTTATGGATAAAATCAACTTAATTACTGTTTCATATTGAAATATGTCACATTAAGGAAGTAAAATGGGTTGCGAGGGCCGTTTCATGTTGACTTTAATGATAGCTTCACAAAAGGAGCATAACGACAGTGCAGGCCTTCTTTCCGCCTCCTGCTGCCCTGAGGATGATTGTGCTCCATTCCTCTTTTCAGCCTGACGTTTCCGTTCTCTTGCCTTTGGACGAGCACCACATTTGCCAGCCTTTGTCTTCTAACACTGGTGTAGCGCAAGGCCTGGAGATTTTCTACTAACTCTTGACCGGCATTACCATCCTCTCCTCTGACTCTCAGACCTCTCGCGAATCCCTTCTCCTTCCCCTGACCCTCGTGTACGTGGCAGGTGTGCTCGCCCATTCGTTCTGTCTGCATATGTCACCAGCATTTCCCATCATCCCACTGAGCAGATACTCAGGCTTGTGAGAAGGCAGTGTAATTTTGGTGTTGTGATTATGGCTGTCTACTACCATTTTGTTGCATGCCCCCCCCCCCCCCCCATCTCTTTTATTCTCTACCTTTCTAAATCGGATTAGTCTTTTCTTCTAAATTATTATTTTGCTTGCTTGTTATTGCCACCCCGCTGAGCTCGGTTTTAGCTTGCAGCTTTGTAACATTTGCTTTTAATTGTTCTCTTATTAGGCTATGCAGGGGACTTTGTGGTTTAACAAAAGACTGAATAAATATCTTTTCATCATTATCTTTAAATATCTTTTTTGTATTTTGTTATTTAATAACCATTTGAAAAGAAACATCTTATTCATGTTTTTTTAATATTTGTTTTAAATGTAATCTTGTAATATTTATGAACCTTGTCAGCTTACAGAAAGTTGTTTTTCTTTTTTTTATTTATTTGTATATATTTTATTTTATATTTAACGTTTTAATATAAAATCGTGTCACCTTAAGTCACTTTTCTGTTTTATACATTAAAACTGCTGTCTTTTAAAAAAACTGAATACACCTCTTATTTATTTATTTAAATAAACAGTTTATAATAAATACATTTCAGTCATTTTGATTGCTTATCTAATAAAAACTATTGTATTTAAAAATTGTCTTCTTTAAATTGCTGATACAGAGCTACAATGAAACCATGTTGAGCAAATGGGTGGCAGAAACAGCAAAAATCCATTTCTGGTTTTGTATGAAAAAAGTGTGTTCACTTAGCCATTTCCATGTTGTCTTGTTGCTGTGACGTTTCGACTGCTCTTTTTTTTCTGTGAATGATACTAACTTCCTTGGCCGATATTTTAAGTTAGTGATATAGTCAGCCAAGTGGATGTCTTTTGTTAAACCCTTTTCATGGTTTGACCATCATTCCGTCTCAAAGCAAGATTTCTGTTAAATTTTTCAAGTGATTTGTGATTTGATTTCTTCTTTGCCTCGATCCACAACCCAATACAGTCTGACTTTTCATCCATGCAAAAAAAAGAAAAAATCAAGTATTTTCCATTTCTGTCATCTCTGTCACTGAAACACCTTTTTCTTTCATCCACAGGCTTTCAATAAGAATAACTTGATCCTGGAGGAAAGAAATAAGTATTTCAACCCTCAGCTAGCAGGAAAAACATATACCAACGCATACTTCACCGACGTCAACACATATGACGACTTTTAAAAATGGATCTGTGATTCCAGTCATCTTCCCCATATCAACTTCAGCACCTAGTGATTTTTCTTCATGGGTTGCCTGGGTAAATAAAAAGACATTTTAACTGGAACCATCATCAAATGTCAATAAAGCTGTACAGAACCATTTTCAGAGTTAACAAGGACATCATGCTCTCCAATTGTGTGGACATCACTAAATGAAATTGAACAATGATGAACAAATATAGCAGGCGATTTGATTCAACCGTGACACCGATAAACTCTCGCTGCAGAGATGGCACATGGACGATTTGCATGATTCTCATTTAATGTGTTTTTCTTTATTGTTGCTTTTTGCATGGTTGGTCGCATACCAGTGTTTGTGGGCAGGGCCTGTGTCATAAATGAATGGAGCCTTCTTGGACTGCTTTGTCTCCTATGCCGAATCAGAAGCCCCTGTGCCTCACTGAGGACCTACAGTGGTCTCCAGTGCATCTGCCTGCCCTAAAATGGGGTTTTTCAACACACCATCCATATGTAGATACCAATGTGTCTGAAAAATGTATTCATGTATCTCTCATTATAGGGGCACTTGTTAGTCGAGCGCTTAGCAGTGGTGGGAATCTCTGTGTTTTTGGTGTACAATACACTTTTCATGACACATATGTCGGTGTAGCTTTTAAAAATGAGTCTATTCTGAAAAAAAAAGTATTTTAAAGTAACCCTGTTCAGTCACCAAAACAAGACATGAATTGTCATATTATTAACATTTGTCGTTGTGATGTAAGGTCTGCAAAAAAGAGAGAATGTGAAACATTTCAGGACCTTTTTATGTAAAACATTGAACATTTGAATATTATCAACATGTTTCTATTTGTTAGATGTTAAGTGGTTCAAGATTTCATGAGGAAATTAGTATTATCTGTAAAAAAAAACAGCTTTCAGCACAAAAACTGCTTTTTCAGCTCTATTTTCTTTCATTTTTTTTAAATATTTCAATGAATTTACTTATAACTTAACCATCCATCCATCATGGAGATGTGCTTGGGAATACACTTTTTCAATTTCTACTAATTCTTTTCTACTTGTAAAACTTTGTTTGCTTGTTTTATGTGCATAAATTAAATTGCTTCATACAAGTCACTGTGTTCGATCAGTGAAATGTTACATGAGTTGTTGCTTGAATTCACATAGGCCATTTCGTAAGTCCAGCTTTGGTTGTGAACCCTGCTTGTGGCCACAATGTTAATTGATATTCACACAATCAAATAGATTTCGCGACACTTTCAAAGTGAAATGTCCACTGTGTGGCGCTAAAAACACGTTCTATTTTCTCTGAAACAGATGAACATGCATGTGGCAACGTTTTATTACGTTGGTTGTAGGCTTTCTTTTACTGTCTATGGTTGTAGGCCTACGTACTGTAGCCTATCACTTCAGTTTGGAAATTAAATGCATGCGAGTAGCGCCAAAAGGCTAATGACCTCACGTCTGAAATTAACGTAGGCCTACTGGCCTCCTACCCTAAAACTAACAGATAGTGAGAAATTAAACAAAACAAAAACACTTGTTTGCTGAAGCAATTACCCATACCGTTTTAGCTTCCTGTGTGAGCTCTTGTGGAGTGTCGGGCGTGTTTCACGGACCTCAACTCTCCGCATCGAAACTGCAACGCTTCATCAGGTGAGCTAACAGTTAATCGAGTAAGTTAACGTTAACTCTGTCAGACTGATTATATGATGCATCAAAATGTATTAGTTTACAAATCATGCACTTTGGTAAAAGTGTTTTGTAGATCATTGTGCAAGGAACCGCTTGAAAATACATCTTTATTAATCTGTCACCTCTGCAACCAGGGCTCTGAACCTGTTCAAGGAACGGAAAAAAAACGGAAACTTTAACGCGTTACAAAAACGAAATCAAGTTGAATGGTTCTGACCAGAAACGTTTATTTAGTTAGTGATGGCAATTTCAAAACACTGCTTCTTTTGTTCCGAGTCAATGGTTCGGAGCATAGACATAATAAATACATAGACGCCCTATTGGCCGCTTTAGAGCGTTGCTGCAATACGTCAACGTGTCCGCCATTTTGCGGAGGGCAAGACTGCGCTGTGAACAAATGCAAGTAAACGGGTGAGCTGCGGTTTTCCTGGATAAAAACAATAACAACGTTTACATTTATCAGCCGATTTCAGTGGTTTGCACGTGGTGTACGTTACCATTACTAATTATATAATTACCAAATACAACCAGAAAAAACTGTTCAGTCTTGTTTGTGAAAGGTAATTCCCCGAGACCTGTTTTCAATTGTGTGGCGACTTGTTCAGCCCCAAGCAGCGCACGAAACAGGCATTTTTCTCAATTCCCATAATGAGAGGTATGGGCAAGTTGCCCTCCTTGATATGGCGGCGCCGTTGACGTACGCTCCAGCAGCCAATAGGGTGTCTATGTATTTATTATGTCTATGGTTCGGAGCGTGTCTCAAACTGCCAGAGTCACGTGATTTCAGAAAACGCGGTTTCATTACGTCACCGAGAATCAATGAACAGGTGTCTGATCAGAGATCAGGTAAACCCGTGAAACCCACAGTTTTATTCATTTGAAGACGTTTTAATTTGACATTAGTATAAATACAATTATTAATGGTAGTTAATAGTCTCTCATTGACCTGTTAAGCTGAGCCATTCATCAAACCCCGACAATTGTTAAAAGAACACTTATAGACACTTAATAATCTTATTAGACGATTAGATCATTACATTTAAAAGATTTTACTTTCAATATAAAATTTGCAACAGATTTGCTAACGGTGTTTTAATGCATGTTTGGCCCGGGGTTTTGTTGCATTTACACTGTTCTGACCACTAGGGGTCCCCGTGGAGACGGGTGTCGGATTGTTTCGAATCCTCGTTTGCTTCAACTGTTTCATTGTTCCACGAAGCCTCGATCTGTCCACAACTATTGGTCGAATTACAAACGGCGTTGCACCCTTGAAGGGAAGAGGACGCAAGTAGGAAAGTGAACAACTAAATTCCTTCACGAAGGGCACAAGTGCGTTAGCGAAGGGATAAGGAAACATGTGATGGTCACTTCAGGGAAGTCATTTAATAGTTTATGGTAATGTAACCAAGGGTGGCAAATCCTCACGATTCATTTTAAATTAGATATGTTCGGAGAGTTGGAGTTAACTTATAAATAGAATAACTCAGGTTGTTTTGTTGTGATATAGACACATTTCCATAATGTAGGCAAAATCATATTTAGTTTTACCAATAGTTTTATCAATAAATGTATTAGGTTCAAAACAATTTAGCTAATGCTTATCACATGATCTTATAGCTTATTAAAGTTAAGAGCAGATCAGGAACACGCACACATAAAGCATATCCTATTTTAAAAACTTAATTATAAAGTACACTTATTTGTATTATATTAACAGCAGTAATAAGATATTTCAGTTGTCGCCGCCTAGTTTTGTTGTGGGAACATTCCATGTGAAGCTAGAGTAAGAAAATCCTTTTCTTTTTTCCCTTCGCCAAGTGCGTTCCAAACGGCTTCATTATGTCACACAAATGCCCTGCTCGACCCAAAGTCCCCACTTCCCGGGCTCTGCCCTTCGGAGTGTGTAGGGCATAGGGATGCTCACTTCCGATTGGAGTTCAATATTTCAATTTGGCAGTCATTCAATCACACCGACAGACTGCAACAGACACTTCATCAGTGTTTGGTCTTCAGTCAGTGTCTGTTGGCCTCTGTCGGTGCTTGTTTTTGCCTATATGCTGAATCAGAATTAGAATGTCCGATAAGAGATACGCTGTAATCTAGTGACCGTCGGCATCTGACTGCGTCTGTCGGTGCCGTGTGAATTGGCCTTATGTGGATTCACTGGAGTTAGGTTTATCCCAAACTCTTTTTAAAGTTCTATTCAAGCTATTGTATTAAGTATTGGCAAAAAAAAGGTCTGTGACCATAATTTGTATGAAAAGGAATACAAGTTAACGGTGATTTATTGGCATAGTGTTCATCTCAGCAGTTTATAGGCTACGTTTTTGTAGATTTGCAAAAACGTAGGTATAGAGGCATGTTTTTCCAGTGAGCCTAAGCCTATGCTGCTGTAATTGGGCATCACCACCACCGTAGCCTTCTCTCGGTTGCCTTTTTTAACCTGTGTGAGATGGTATTATCATAGACCCTACATGTTTGTGTGAACTAGAGGTTTTGAAATCACAGGTTCCCCTGAGGATTAATCACAGTTTACTTTGACTCATGGTCATGGTTGCGTAACGCACTAGTCTGTTTCTGCAGGCTCTCAGGGTGCTTTGGTAAATATGTACTATTCATTTGGTAAAAATGGCATGCCTGAATTGCTTCATTTAAGACTTTTCTAGTCTGTAAACATGGTCTGAAATGACTAATGTGTCTCTCTGACCCAGCGCACACCTCATATTGACATGCTTGATGTAAAGCCACCTGGTTCGACAAACAACCACCCACACGGAAACACAAATTGGTCTGGTTTCACAGACAGGGCTTAGATTAAACTCAAAGGTTAACTCTGCTCTAAGTTAGGTGTTTTACTTGAAATAATGTTTATGTCATCACATATTGTAACATAGCAGGAGCTGAAGAGATGGCAGGCATAGAGTGGATTTAAATGCAATGGGGTTTTTATTTAAATAACAAACAAACATAAACTGAACCAATAACAAAAGAGCACAGGGAACCATGATGCATACCATCTACATCGACAACTAACATCCACTGACAAGGCAAAACAACAAGCTAACAAGACACACCTGGGAGGCTGGAAACAATCAGACTAATCAACAAACGAACTACAAATGTGGAAACAGGAAATACAACAAAAGTCCTGACAAGACATGGGAAACATATAACACGTATCTTTATATTCAAGTGGCACAGGGTTACCAACACTGGTGGCTGTTTTGGGGTTCTAACACTTACAATTACCTGCATGTCATGTGACCATTAACCGTCATCCGAAAACCGTGACCATGCAAATGTCTTCTTCATTTTTTTAAATATTAAATTAAATGTTCAGGGGGCTACAAATCATAGGGGTTCTGCAAAGATGCACTGACAAAAATATATGTAGCATTTCATTTACTCTCTGGATTCTGGATCATCCCTATGGAGCTTTTTCATATTTCATTATGTGTCTTAATACACTGGATAAATTATTAAACTCACATTTTTTACCAGAGGAAATAACTAATAAATTCAAAATATGTATTTTTTTCTCTCGCAATTTTACAATTAAGTAAAAAAAAAAAAGTGATTTTCTTTTAAATTAAAGTCACGTCCTTTATGACATCATCCTCCATGAAGTGACATCATGTTCTGATTGTTTTTTTTTTTAAATTTTCAATTATAAAAGACGATTAAAAAATATCAAAATAAACTTGTTAAATCTCTCATGTTCTTAGTTCCTCACTAAACAGCGTCTAACTTTAACTCTTTTTTTATGCTGTTATGCATCCTTTCAAGTATACCATGGTTTAAATAACAGTAATAATAAAGAAAGTTCCTGATCATGACCAGAGCATATTTCTGAAAGCATGTTTTACAAGTTTGTTAATTAAGAGTCTTGAGTCTTGATTATTTCTGAAATGCTATAAAGAAGATTGTTGAATGTTAAAAGACATTTTTTAACATTTAACTTACAGCAGAAGCAGTGAAAATCTGATTTGAACGCATTGAGCGGCTGTTGAAATCAATGCTGGTGCTCTGCTAAAAGCACTGTAGCCTGTGGGGGAATCATTACATTCAGATACGGACACTGCTTCAGTCAATGCCTGCTTTACCACCGCTCACAGCAGTGTTGCCAAGTCCACGGTTTTCCTGAACAATTGGGCTAGTTTTACACTTGCCATGTGGAGTTTTTCTGGTCAGTGGGTTTGAAGCAATTGGGCAGGTTTTTATTGTGCAGACCTGGCAACCCTGGCTCTCAGCCTGAGTTAGGCTTATTAATGCTAAAGCATATCACATTACAAAAACAATCACTAAATAAAATAGATATAACCCGCAAAACATGCTTCATATTTAAACCTGGTTGTGCATTAGTTGGCTTTTGTGTTGATTATCCTTCAACAATTTCTACATTAACTGCTCTATAAGGGGAAAGTTTGGAAATAAAAATAAATCGCATTACATGTATTTTGGAAGGTTATGACTGTTGTTTTTCCTTGCAAAATTCATGATAATTTTCTGTTCCTCTTTTTTCTTTTTCTTTTCCTTCCCCTATTAGAGTATGGTATTGTGTGTGTCTCTGTGAATAAATACATTTAGTAATAAACAAAAACAGCATTTTGACATGCACACAATAATCATCAATCACCAGTGTAAATAATGCAGTAAACCGTTATACAGTGAACAGTAAAGCAGTAGTTCACATTATTTATTTATACTGCAATGCATGCTGGGAAAGCATAGTACTCACCACAGGTTGGTAACAATATAAAACTTATATCTATATTTTATATCTATCTGTCTGTCTGTCTGTCTGTCTAAGGTTTCTTGGATAAATAATAAGTAAAAATTTTTAATGTGGAAAAAAACACTCATAATGTGACGTTTAATTTATAATCAAACTGATTTAGTTCCGTAGATGATGACAGAATTTCCAATTTCTTTAAAGATCTGATTAATTTCGTCTAATCTTCTTATGATTTCTTTGGATTAATGATAAAAAGCATAACTGCTTATGTTTGCTACATATTGAACATGTGCACTTCTATTTGATTTTAATTTATGTAAATATTGATGACATTTTTCATCTTTCTTGTTATTAATCCATAATTAATTTCACTATCACCTAATAATAATAATAAAAAACCCTGGCTTTCTCTTACAGTTCCTCCACGTCAGTTCTCTCAGATGTGCTGCTGCTGTGTTATAAAACACTTTCTCCAAAGCACAGTTTGTCTTCAAATATTTTCCAGGTAAGTTATCATTCTGACTCCAGTAAGATCTCAATGAAAAAGCTTATAAATGAAAAACAAGATAAAGGCCAGAGTTGTTAACCTTCTCGATGTGTGTGAACCCACATCTCTTTTGAAAAATTGGTGAGCCTCATGGAAATCATATCGAAGAAAAAAATCACAGTTAAACAAATGGGCTTAGGACTGCACAAAAACCATCAAGGCAGCTTAGTGTGCTCTCATTCTTTCACTCAAAGCCTATAGCTCAGATTTCTGTCTCTTTATGTGTTATGATAAAGCATGAGAACAAGAACTCACTGTGATTTCTTTAGCAAACAGTGTGGAAACTCAGCACAAATTGCCGCCTATTTGTTCAATACTTTTGTTTACATCCAGTTACACCCTGTTCTTCAAAATCCTACATAGATTTAATTCACTCTGCTTTTTCATGTATTCACCTTGCTTTAATTAGAGGTTACGACCTCCATTATAAAAGCTGCTTCGGGGAACGAAAATGACAGTAGTTAATTTACTCCTTCCCTTTGCGAGTGTACACATGTGCTTGTGTGCATAATAGATGTTATGCAAGTTATG
Organism: Meda fulgida; assembly: GCA_030578275.1. NCBI lineage: Eukaryota > Metazoa > Chordata > Actinopteri > Cypriniformes > Leuciscidae > Meda > Meda fulgida. The sequence goes on along the minus strand of CM060639.1, from coordinate 13,712,835 downwards.
TGGCAGCAAACTAATTATTGCCTTCACATTCCAGTGTGGTAAAGATTCATTTTTTAATGTCACACGTGCAAAATCTTTAACATGTTGTATTGCCTTCTCATGTAGTACACTGCAAAGTTAAAGGTCTTTATTCAGGCACATTCATGTTGTTCCAAACCTGTATGACTTTCTTTCTTTGTGGAACGCAAAATGAGAATTTTTTTTAAAGAATATCCTATTCAATCCTAACCTCGACATCCGACCTAAATAAGTAGCGATATCTGACTCATGAACAAATCATTCTTTTTTAATTACTCTGAAATGAATTGGACTGAAAGATTTGTTCACACATAGGACTGACACCGTTCTCAGTGGTTCACAGCCCAATGGAGAAGAATATTATAGTGAATAACAGCTTAAAGGGATAGTTCACCCATAAATGAACATCTGTCATTATCCATGAGACTTTCCTTTATCTCCAGGAACGCAAAAGAAGATACTTTTAATGATGTCTGAGAGATATCTGCATGTACCTCCATTGAAAGTCTATTCACCCGAAACTCTGACTCTTCAAAACATTCATAAAGAGATTGTAAAATAAATCCATATGATCAAGCATTTTAATCCAAGTCTCCTGAATAGACATGTTAATCAGTGAACATAAACTTTGATCCGTGAACATACATAGAGCACTTAAATATGATAAAACAGAATCTCAATCGCTCAACCGAACAAACCTCATTGGTTCTTGTGGAAGTTTAAACGTGCTGATGTAACGGTAACCTACAGTTTATCTTCCGTTTACCATAATTGGGTTCTATATGTACGTTTGCTGATCAATGTTTTCATGTGAATAAACGCCTAAATTAAATCTGTTCATCATGTAGATTATCTCTTCAGAAGACTTGGATTAAACCACTTGATTCATATAGATTTATTTTACACATTTTCAATGGACCGAAATCTCTCCGATCTCATTAAAAATATCTTGATTTGTGTTTTGAAGATGAATGAAAGTCTTATTGGTTTGGAACGACATGAGGGTGAGTAAATGATGACAGAATTTTCATTTTTAGGTGAACTATCCCTTCAAGGTATCGTTCACTGCAGTGCTTCACTTTTCCTTTAATTCAGCAAGGGTTCTTCCCTGAAGCGGTGTCAATGCCAGGCTGTTGATGATTGCTGTCAAAGAGGAATAATTCACTTGCTGTACTGAATACTCTAGCAATTTACAGTCCATAGCCTGGGCGCAGGGCTCATGAGAAATGGATGTTAGCTCCCTCTGCAAAAGCGCCTTATATCAGTGAGATTAGCCATCTTGACTCTGACACTCCATCTCTCATGCCTTTCATGACCTTCTGATCTTCTCCAAGATGGTTTCTACTGTAGTTCAGCAACCACGCTTCCTACATTTGTCTTCACTACCCTTTGCTACTCTCCTTTAACTAGGTCCAGGTCAACAAATTGTCCATCAGCTAATCCACCTGGAAACTGATTTCTCTGCGTTTGGGCAATTTCATTGTAGCAATTATCGCTGCTTCATTGATAACGATGACTTTGGTCCTTAAAACCTCACTGTCCTTACAGTAAAAATTAAATTAGCATTATCACTATCTGTTAGCGCTAATTAGCAAGACATTTTTGTCTTTTTATTGGTCATTTATTTTAGTTATCTTCGTTCACCTTCCCCAATGTCATGCCCGTTTTCAGATCATACGTTGTCTTGTCAGACATACTTTAAGTTTTCTTACATTTGCAACAACACTGTCATAATGTGATGTGCTTCCAAGTGAAACTGAATATCATGAAAAGAAAAAGAGTATATAAAATAATCATTTTGTTGACAGATTATTGGAACATAAATTTGAAAAAGTTTTGGAGATAAGAGCTGTACTTGAATGATTAGATCCAAGATGGCCGTGAAGTGAACTGACTTGCCTTGACGTAATAACATTCACTTATGATTCATGCAGAATAAGACCAGAAACATTTATCAAGAAGGCTAATAGAGTTCATTTTGATTTTATGTTGCCTTTAACAAGTTTTCTGCCCCTCTATCATATAGCACACAATCCCTGCCTCTTTCCAATCCTTGACCAGTGTTGAAGTGAGGCCATGAAAATTATTTTTCCACAGTTTTTAGCAATGTGTGAGGTTGCTGATGCCACCACTATTGTTGTCACCTACTGGGAAGCACAAAGCAATTTCTCGGAAACACAGACACGCTGTGAAGTGCGTGGTGTGAGGCTTAGTATGTTTGTGCGATGGGATTTGTCAAATAGAATTCTCAACACGGAGATGAAGGAGAGATTTCAGCCGCAGTGTACGGTTCCCTCGCTGCCGACTTCACTTTAAATATTCTTGACACAATAAGCAGCGTTGTCACTCAGTCAGCAGGGCCGCTGCTATAATAGAAAAATGGTCAGAACCGTATGCGGTTTATATTATGATGTTATTGAAAGATTTGCAGAGAAAATACTAGAAACGTCTGAGACCACAATCTGGGATTTGATATCTTGAAATAAAAAGAATGTTTTAGGATTTGGAGATATTTAAAACTAAGGCATGTTATCACAAAATAAATAAGATATATGTATGATTTCTAGGTCAAGGACATTTGTGACATTGATCATGTGACTCTTTGTACAGATGTTCTTGCTTCCATTAAAGCTAAAGATGCTCTTGGATCCTCTAACATCATGCTGGAGAACATAATTAGCAGGGTACAAAATATAAAATAATATTTATCATTTAACCAAGGAATCTTAAGATTGTCTAGAAGATTTTCTTTTTCTAAATTAATGCATTTTTACCCACTACAAAATATTTAATTTATCATTCAAGGAATCTTAAGATTGTTTAGAATATTTTTCTTCTAATTGAATGCATTTTCGATGTTTATAATTAGCATTTATCCAATACATTTTAAGATTATTTAGAAGAAATTAAGAAGAAATTGGTAATGGAGAACTCCACAAGTTTGAAAAAATGCATTAAATTGGAAAATCTTAAGATTTCTTTGTATAAATGATGATTAATGATTTGTAATGGGGGGAAATGCATTAAATCGGAGAAAAAAAACTCAACTTCTAAACAATCTTAAGATTCTGTGGATAAATGATAAATAACAGAATTTGTAATAGGGAAAATGCATTAATTTAAGGAAAAAACGATCTAAGCAATCTTAAGATTTTGTGGATAAATGATAAATAATTTGTTATGGGAAAATACATTTAATTCGAAAAATGACTTTTGCTTGTGTTTTATATTGGGATCCAAATTCATATTTTGACGATTCGTCACAAACATAATTTATCATATTTTTGGAACCCATATTTTGTCTTCATAAAGATCTGATTTCAAATGAATCTGCAAAATGGGAATGAGTCATTCTCATCGAGTAAAACAGTCATTGCTGAGGTGCGTGAGGTGAATACTAAAATAGACGAAGGTGTCTCTGAGCCAGAGATAGACAGATTATGTTAGTCCCCACAGTCCTCCTCGTCAGACATCTGGACCCACAGGTGGCTAAACAAGCCTGGGATTCAGCTGCAGGAAGCCTTGCTCCAAATCCCCGAAGCTTCCTCCCACCTCCAACCCAACCTATGTGCCAATCCCATTTAAAGAACTGACATTTTTGATTACCAGCTGCAGTGTCCATTTTCCCCCTCATCTATTTGGCTTTTAAAAAGGTGAATCAGAACAGTTGTGTTCTGTCTCTGCTGACACTTTGGCAGGCCACAGCAGCATCTATGAGCTCATTGAGGATTCAGCCATTTCCTTTCTTTGGAATGTTATCAATAGACGTTTTATGAGATGTTCTTTTCTTTCAGTTGCCGTTGAGAGTAATCTTTGTCAGTTCTTAAAGAGACCGTTGCCTGAAAATAAAAATTGTCATCATTTACTCTTCTTCATGTCATTCCAAACCTGAATGCCTTCCTTCCTTCTGTGGAACAATTTTTAGGAGAATATCCTGGATATTTAGATTTGGCGATGACAGATCTGCTTAATTTCTTCTAAACAATCTTTGGATAAATTATGTTTGTGACGAATCGTCAAAATATGAATTTGGATCCCAATATAAAACTTAAAACAACACACAGAAGGTGGATGAGACTTCAGTACTACACTTTTTTGTCGTAAGTCAGTGAAAGAGACCACCTATGTCTCAGTTTGAGTGTCATTTCTCAGAAGGAAAATTTCAAAACAAAACTAACGAGTAATCCATCATGCCTCTGGGTTTCAGACGTTGGGTTTGTTAGTGTGTCACCTCTGATATTGATCTCTCTAAAAAAGAGTGCTGACAATTCAAGTGAGGCACACAGCTTTCATCACTAGTCTTACATCTTGCTTAACGCATAGCTTGCATTAAATGTTCACGTTGGTTTCTGTTCATGAACTAGTTCTCTTTCAACGAAACTTCTATGCTGCGTCAGCTGCTGACGCTATGGGGATGTGCCCATCTCGGAACCTGGTGTCTGAGGCATGTGTAAAAACATGCCATACAATGGCCGACGCAGTGTGAAGACATCGCAAGGTGTGCCTCGGCATAAAACAAGGTTGCCTGAGAACACGCCATCAGATTCTTTGTCTTCCAGAAGCCGCTTATTTGAGTGCTGTGTGAAGATGGCGGTGTGTGAAGTAAGAACAAAGTATGGTAAGCAGAATAATGGCAAGCAGACAATTCAAGCGCTCTGTGTACCTTAATGCCTGGTGATGGTCACGAGCTGTGTTATTTGTCTGGACGTTCTATGCACGGTCAGCCCTTTAGGGGGCAGGATGCATTCATTGTGATGATTTCTTATTTTACGAGTGAAGTAAGTCAAGCCGCTGAAGATGAACGATATCTGCGGAGTCATAAGTGTGCAGTTCCGGTAAGCCTTCCCTTTCTCCCAGACCTGCACACTGAGATGTCAGGAGCGTGGAGACATCCATACACTGTCGAGGTGGTCCATTCGGCTTCAAGGTATTCGAATGTAGAGGGACTGAGCGAGCAGGGTTGTTGGTGGATGCCTTGGTTGGAAAGGAATTTAGTGTATTACCTTTCCACATCCTCATCACTGAATGCTCCCGCTTTGCCCTCTAAACCACATCAGGCGACATTGAGGTTGGTGGGGAGTGTGGTGTTGAAAGAGAAGAATGGTTGAGCAGGGCTGAGGCCCAAGCTCTTGCCCCCTTTTTTCATTCCCTTCAGCCCCAACTAGATCATCTGTGCCCTTTCCAGGAACAAGTTCTTGGGGAGAAAAGCAAAAGGTGAGTGTGGCGAAAGCTAGCTCTCCTTCTGAGGAACCGGGGGGGGAAATGAATCAAGTCACACACAGATCTAGGTGCTGAAAAAAGAAGAGAGTGGTTGAGCGGGGATGTGGTCTAAGCCTGCCCCCTTTTCATTATTTTACTCCTCCTTCCTTTCTTCTAGTCTCCCACCCCCCACCCTTCTTAAAAGCTGAGGCACACCTTGCGATGTCATTGCACTGCGTCTGCCATTGTATGGCATTTTTGTGCATGTGCCTCAACACACCGGGTCCCATGAAGGCACGTCCTCATAGCATCAGCAGCTGACGCAGCATCTCGTTCCCTTTCTCAGGGAACCGGGGTTACACGCATAACCCCGGACAACCTGCTGTGATGGTTGTTAGACATAATACATGCCATTTCAAATACGCTTCAGACACAACCTCTATATTTAATCTTTTTAGCAACATTCAACTGTTGCTCTTTGTGAAATAATTGACTTAAAACGAGCATTAGAACCTCCTTATTGATTTGTGAATTGTGTCTTATTGATTCAGTTGTTAACAATGTACATTAATTCAAACTAAAAAGGTTTTCAAAATAGTTGGATTCCACGGACACCGAAATATGATGACCCATTTACTAAAATATAAAGGCAGAAATATATTTTCATCTTAATTTATACTGTGTAAAATATGTAAATATCTCAAATATATAAATATGTAAAAACACTAATTTGAATATTAACAGTTGAAATTACCTTTTCTGCAATAAAATAACAAAAGAATTAATTTAATCTTGAGATTTTCATGGAAAATGTTTTTTAGAAAGTGGAATGAAACCATAATAACGTCAAATGCCTTGCTTTTCAACATTTATTTATTTATTTATTTATTACCTTATTTTAAATTTTTGTATTACTTAACATTTCTGCAGACCCCTAATCAGTTTGAAAACCCTTCTTTACCCATTACTCATAAATATCGTTAAAATTTTCATATAGATTACATTTCTCTTAGGCCTAAATTTTTTGTCCTCTAAGCCATAATTCACACAAAATAATTTTCATCTGATGGCAGATATTTATACTTATTTTCTCTTTTCCTTCAGGCAATCATTAGGTGCATCTCAGATGTCTGGAACAACAAATGCTCTGCTACTAAATCTGCAAAAGCTTGTTCAGCACTTGATAACATTAAACAATCCATAGATTTCTACATCTAAAATGGTCTCTTATCCATTTTTAAGGTTGTTCAAAACCGGCTATACCGTTCAGTCATAGACATGGTTTTTGTGATGTAACACTGTTGGGATTTTTTTTTTCATTGTAAATTCATATGGACCTATACTATCCATTCCATTGAGAATGCAATGACAAGACTCACCTTATATGAGCAATCTCCAGAGAGAATGAACATTTCTGTGCTATACTGTATGAAACACAGTAACCCTCCCCAATCAGAAGATTGTCAGTGAAAAATCAGCCACATCTTAAATACCATTGTGAGGCTGTTCTCTATGTCTGATGATGACATTTATTTTCAGCCTAATTCATGGAGATGATTGCCTCAGTAGATGTGCTGAAAGTTACCTGTCAAGTGAGATATAAATATTGCATGGTCCAGGCATGCTGTGCAAAACAAGGCGTTGTTCTGCAAAAAACTAGATGGGTCAGGCTATGTGGCTCTTTTGTCTGTTCCAGATGTGACCTAATATAAAATTCCCATATTAATCATGTAGGATCTGCAGACAAAAAAAAGGCTCGGTATTGAATTTTGTCAGTGAAGAGTGTAAACTTGGAAGATGCTTGTTACATTGATTGAGACACAAATGAAACAGGATTCGTTGCAGTTTTCAAGTGCTAACATATATATTATACTTTTATTAATTCTAAATATATAAATTATTATTTAAATATATGAAACTTATATTCATATTATTTATTATATAAATGAATTGTAAGCCTTAAAAATGGAGTTATGCATGCAAGGATTAGCCACTACTGAATTTCATCTGATGTAATATCGTGCAGGTATTCCTTTACTGAATAAGCAATTAGTTTAGTTATATTTGTTCAAATTAGATCTGCTTTGAATGATACCTTAGTGAATACAGCATAATTAGTGGTTGCATAGACTGAATTGTGTGAGATGTGGGTTTCTAACCGTAAATAAAATTGAAAGTGGAGGCAGGTAGAATGTCATAGCTGAGAAGGCAGTGGCTGGTGTTGGAGTGTATCACTTACATTACCCTCCATGTCAGAAATGGATTCTGTCATCAGCAGGGCTCATATCCACTGCTTTTAACATCAATACACCTCTCGGTGCTCTAAACGCCTTTACAGATTAATTCAATGTGAATTCGTTTCCATGAACACTGTGAATTTCTGCTCAGAGTTTTGGCTTTACATTTTAAATGGTGGTTAAATACTGAAAAGCATGCAGTATCAGTTATTGGAAATTTAAGAAGGGCTTTATAAATTCATTTGTGATGTTTCAAATGAGCCCCGTGCCATCTTTTAAAGACCTAACAATACAGTTTAATCGGTGAATGTACTGATAGTCTGCACTATGGCATTTCAGGGATTAGTGCTCAAAAGCAAATTGAGAACCTTAAACATGAAAGAGATGAAGAGTGAAAGAACTGAAGTGATGAAGCATCTGGCTCATCCCTCAAAACATTGTTGCATATGGTATGACTAAACGCTGTTAAATTAATGCACACTTTAATTATCGCTGACATGCTGCAAGACAACGCTGATTTTTCTCTGTCTGCCAAACAGCAAACTCATCTACATAAAACAGTGTTTGAACCATATGCAGTCTGGTTAAGTGTATAAAAGAATTACAGAATTGATCATCAAGGCTTTTATTCGCACTGCATGTTTAAGCACCTGTATTAACAGGTTACAGTATTCATTAGCAATGAGATTTTGCGTTGTTTCTGAGAAGACCTGTTTTGTTTAGTTCATGTATAAATCAGCATTTGTTTGAACAATTTGGTTGAATGAATGATTCCATGACTCATTTGTTAAGACCTACTTTATGACCTCCTTGCGCAATGACATATGCATGTTTATTTTTCAGACTAGTGTCTTTAGTTTGGACATGCATACAATTTTCAATATTGTTTATATTCTAACAGCATCATCTGATTGCTAATATCATTTGAAGACCGCATAATCTAGGCGGAACACTATCTCTACATTTGAATATTTGAATTTGAATAACCTGAACCAGGATATATTGATCATGTTAGGGAATGACTTTGACACTTCTGTAATACTAAGCATTCCCTGATATGTTCTATCTCTCAAATCAATTTTCATTTTCCACTATGTCCCCCGACCAATAATAAATTGAATCTAAACCTGAGTGTAATACAGAAACTGATATCATGTCCCTGGATAAATGTTTTCTCTTTAACCTTCCAATTAAATCCATGAATGTATTAAATGAGCTTTAGGACGAGTTATTGATTGCTCGGACTCTTCAAAGAATCACTACATTAAACTTACTAAGAGTTGAGAAAGAAAACATAGCAAGACACTGAATCGGTTGAATGTTACCCAGAATGCCCCTCAAAGAACATTCAAATGAAGGTCACTGTGCAGTGTTGCGAGGCAAGCGTGGCTGTTAATATTCTCAGCTATGGCATCTTGCTCATAGATAAACCCCTGATGATCCATCAGACATCCACTTTGACGAATGACTTCACTCTGCATTCATTAAAGGAGCTGGAGATCATAAGATGCAAAACCATAGGAAACAAAAAAAAACTGCAATATCGTTCAGGACACATGGAGCCCCATTAACCTCCTCTGCAGGTATTTATCTTTATTATCATCAAGCAAATTATAATTTGTCAACATAGTCCTGATTCCAGTAAACACAGCGTTTAACCTTAAGAACTTTACAGGATTACAGAAGATCAAATATTGTTTTAAGTACACTAATGTTTTTGTCAGAGGGAGTCTTGGGGGGGGGGGGGGGGGGGGGGGGACAACAACAAGATAAATGGTTTGAAACATAAGTTCTGCCCTCTATCTGGGAAATCTATAGTTTTATGTATGAATGATGACAGTAATAATGAAACCAATCTCCCTTTAATGTCAGTATAAACTTTTCCTTTTTTCAGTGGAGTGAGAATTTAATGTTCCTGACTTTCATAGTTAAATTTTGCGGAAATTGTGTGTTCTATCTCTGTGCTTTTAAGTTTTTCTAAAGGACTGTTCCTTGAAGCTGAAATCATTGTTTAATGTTAAGTTAAAGGACTTAATAGCATTTAGTCTTCAAAACTATTCAAACAAGCTGATGTCACACTAATAGTAATACCACTGAATAAAAGATATGCTGTTAAAAAATAGCTATAATTTCAATGCAGTTCTCAAACCTCCAAGTTTGAGCAAAAGTAGAATTTGAAAAGTCTGACTATGACAGCTTATAGTAACCTCCTGCACTGTATTTCTGGAAGCATATGACATACCCTTGTGATAAAGAAGTTTGCTTAATTGTATTGAATGTGCACTTGCAGTGTACTTCAAATCTTAAGAGTACATTTTTAAAGAAGTTGCCTTAATTCTAACGGTGTTGGAAGAAAAGGTTCTATATGGAACCTTAAAGGGTTCTGTCAGGTGCTTCATATATAGAACCAGTTAGGGGTTCCCCTTCATGAGAATTTTTTCTTGTAATATTATTGAAATAAAAGGCAGGTTTTGCGGAGATGTCTATATGATGTGCATGTTTATCTGGAAGATAGCCTATGATTTAGAATATGATGTTTATTTAGAATGTATGAAAATGCAATTTTCTGTTTTATGGTATTTTTATTTATTTATATTAAAGTCTGCATGAAATGGAAGTTGCGATAGTCTACTCTTCCCTATTGTGACGTATATCAAAGGGAAACGGCTTCTCAACCCGAAAAAAAGGAGGCATGGGACTTAATTTTGTCCATTGGGAATTGATTGGATGGTTGGATCATTTGCTAGTGGATCTCATTTGATTGGCATTTATTTTGATTAAAGATTATGAGGACACATGAATTTAAAAAAATATGTGCGTAGATAAATCGTTATAATAAACACTGCAATATTCCTGAAAAAAAAGAACTTTGAATTTTGATTTCATGGTGACTATTTTTTGTCACTATGAACTTTTATAGTATAAAAAAAAATTTTTAGGAAGCTTTCAAATACATTTTTATATATCAGAGAGGAAAGACACATGTTTGAAACAAAAAGTAAGGACTTTTTTTAAACTGATCTGTGCCTTTAAAATCCAACCTATATTTCTCCCCTTTTCACAGTCACACACTTCTCTTTTTCGCTCCCACACCATTCAACTCTTTGCTCACCAAAAAAAAAATGTTTCTGGATCTGTCCAGAGAGTATATTTGACACCTTTCAGAGAAAATTGAGATGCTCTCTCAGCAGTAGAGCTCTCTCCTCTGAGGGAGTGCATGTAGCTGACTCAACCGTTACTCTATGAGAACATTAACAATGGACTTTTTATACACATATATGCAGCTTGGAGGAATATGCTTACAGGACTCTGCTAACCACAGGGTCCAGTTCATTGAGAAAGAAGAGAGAGCAGGTGGTAGAAAGCCAAATCCGATTGACATTTTTCCCTGATGAGTAGACAGCATGATGAAAGCCCACCCAAAGCCTCACGTCAAGTACCACCAGGACCAATACTCCTCAGTCATTCTTCATTAGGTTGACTTGCTTTCGTTTTGGTCATGTGGCAGTGAAGAGCCAAAGAAATGTCTGTGGAAAAGAATTGGACTGAGATGTGATTTGTTTGCCTTCTCAGTCAGGTAATGTTTAGCCCCTTTCCTTCATCTGAAAAATTCCCTTTCTCTCTTTTTGTTCGTTTATTCTGGCCAGCGGCCAGGGTGGTAATAGACTAGGGAGTTGTGTTTCATTGACCGCGCTATAAAAAAATGTAAAGAATGTTTGAATTCGTTCTGAAACAGCAGATCTGGTTGGCTGGAAGCCATGAGCACTACATTCAGATAATTTGTTTTAAAGAGCATCTCCTCTCTCTCTCTCTCTCTCTCTCTCTCTCTCTCTCTCTCTCTCTCTCTCTCTCTCTCTCTCTCTCTCTCTCTCTCTCTCACTCTCTCTGTGTATGTTTAGGTGTATGTTTCATTATTTTTAGCTCCTGTGTTTGTTTATATCGATTCATCCTCATTTTCCTCATCCTGTCATTTGAAGTTTTGACAGCACTGAAGGTGTCTGTCTTATACTTTACATCAGGGGGAGATACATCTCGTATCTAATAAAATGCCATCCAAATGAAAACAGATTGTGAGGCCAACCATGCAGCACCTTGGGCCTCCATTAGTGGGTTGGCTTGCTGAGCACAGAAGACGGATGAGACTATTCATTTTCAGTGCCGAACGGCCTCACTGCGTAAGTGGAGCATGCAGCAAATGCATGCTGTTGAACACATCCCCAACACCAGCTAGTTTTAGGGAAATTTAGTTTTGTAATGAGTGCTAAAAAAGAAATGATGTCCTGAATAGGAAGATTTGTTGCATATGTTTTTTTTTTTGGCTGAGAGGTTGGCATGTGGGGCCGGTTTCAAGCTTGTGGCATAAATGAGAACAAAGTTACTATTTTGATTATAAAATATTTGAGCATTGCACCATTAAACTTTGTTGAATTGTATCCCTGCATATGAACTAAATGTTTACTCTACACAGTCTGGTGTTTTATATCAACTGTTACTCTAATTACATCAATTAGCTCATGATGTATACCAGCAGTAGTCAAATGGTGGACCGCGGTCCAGTTCCGGACATAATTAAGCAGGACAACGGTGCGATAGACGCCACAAGCGCTTAAGGTTGTTTACTGAAATGATATTTTGGCGCATGTCTAATTTTTTATCTAGTGGCAAATGTGCTTCATTCAAGCCCTTTCCGCTCCGTGCGTGTTGCTTCTCTCTCCCACTAAAGATGTGAAGCGCCACATTAAGAGCTGAAGATGACGCGGCAATTTTAACAATAGAAGCAGAAACACGGTGAGCAGCAAAATAGATGCTTTTGCTAAAACGCTGCAGAAAACAAGAATGCTGACGGTTTAACTAAACCAGGTTTGTGACAAGTGAACACATGACGCTTTAGACGTTTTGTTTTTTTCCATAAATTTAGCATTATTAATCAGCAGCATATTAAGAGCCTTTCATAATAAACAATGTTATTATTTGGAAATGTATTTATTAGATGGCAATGGAAGTTTATTACTTTGAGCAAAAACAAAAATGGTCCATAGTTTTCTTAAAAGGTAGGCTAACCCCTGCACCCCTAGTATGTTTTCTCCGATCCAATGCCTTATGTGTCATACACGTAGGTCTCTAATTGTAAAAAAAAATATTATAATAATAGTCTGATAAAATATCTGATCTAACCTTAATATATTCATATCCAGTTGTGAGAAATATTTACTTTTTTTGGTAAATATTGGTAAAAATTCTTAGACATCACTGCTTTGGCTTTGATGACTATTGTGAGTGTTTAGGATTAGTTTCTTTTACAAAGTATACAGCTGCCCCAATGGAAATGTTTAACTTTTGTTGCAAAAAAGAATTTTCCGGACCTCCACTGGGAAGGAAATGCAGAGACCGGACCGGACCTCTTGGAACTGTAATTGAATACCCCTGATGTACCATATGGTGTTGATACTTACACTTGTTTACATTTTAAGAGAGAACTTTATGTGAACAACTCTCTTGATAAAGACGCTTCAGCATGAAACTGATCTAAATGGTTTGTGTTACAAAAAATATACATTCAAAATTAAAACAAAATGTTTTAAATGGTCAGTTCTGATAGTTTCTTGTATTATTATAATTATTTATTATTGACCATTATTCATTTTTTAAAAAAAGTTTATAGTATTATCCTAACATTCTAAAGTTTGGCATCTGTTAGATTTTTTAAATGTTTTTGAAAGAAATCTCTTATGCTCACCATGGCAACATTTGTTGGTCAAAAATACAGTAAAAACAGTAATATTAAAAATATCAATATATCAGTCTGGCGAGTAAACTAAAAATTGTACTAGCCAATGGCGATTATATTGCCAAGGTGTGTGTAGAGGGCTGTAGACCAACAGCATCAACTTTGTGTCCAAATTTAAAAAAAAAAAAAAATTACTGCACAGCCTAAATAGAAATCTTTGAATAAATGAATGAATGAGGCATTTATATAGCGCTTTCATATGTACTACTGAACACCCAAAGCGCTTTACAATCCTTTGTTTAGTGTAGTACTTTAGTATCCGGGAATCTCAACGCAGTCTCATGAAAGTGCGTATCAATACCACGAATGTTATTTCTCGTGCCATTTATAGGCCCCAAATGGCTTTTGCGTGTATATGCTACGCACTGAAAACCCCTTGGGTAGGATTAGGGGGAGGGGGGGAAGGGGGTGCGTGTGTATTACACGCCATAAAGTGGGTATCATATCCACGCAAAAACTGCATATCATATACACGCAAAAACGATTTTTGGCGTATAAATGGTGCGAGAAATAACATTTGTGGTATTGATACGCACTTTGATGAGATCGGGCTGGGGAATCTTGCTGTTTCATTGCAAAATAATATTCATTGTAATTTTGGCTTCAAAGGTTCGCTATAAAATACATTTCTTCATTTAATAAGTTAAGCATTATGTTCATTTCAGCTAATTTCATGTGTTTTCTTGTTCTCTGAAGTCTCAGCTATTGCACTGCCCATTTTGCGAACGAGAAACTGATTAAATTTCCCATTCTTGCTTGAAGAAAGATTTATAAGACTGTCTAAATTATAATAACTTCCGGTGATGTTAAGTCTGGTTTCTATTCCTGTTTTAAATTACAGCTCGTATAGATTGCAAACGTAAAAGTTAGAGCTGTTGAGTGCAGTGGTGTTTTTAATCTACTGCTGTGAAGTCCAAGCAAGACCAGATACAGCCAGATTTAAAATATTTAGAGCCATGGAAATACTGGATTCCTATAAATCCAGTTTTCATTAAGAGTCCTCATTATCTACTGTAACTAGCTGTAATTAGAAGGGATATTTACTTGAATTTTGATGCAGTGTTTATTACAGCCATAAATGCTTTTGTCATTGTGGAATACATTATCACCACCCAGTCACCAGAGAGTTATTCTGTGCGCTTACCAGGTTTGAAAATGTAATTTACTCTCTTTGTCCCTTAGTGGCAATCAAACCTTAATTTTATGCATCACAATTTGACCTGTGATTAACAGCCCTGATCGAAATGGGCCATCCATAAAGCGTAAGACGGGGAACATCAGATGCATGATTCGATCAGGTCTTCTAAAACTGACTTCAAAGAGACTTCGTTTTTGTTCATTTATAGTCAAATGAAGCAAAGCTTCACCTTGAATGTATATCAAGATTACACATTGTAGAATAATGCAAGCAGTTGCACAACTGTGATGTTATATTATAAAATAGTTCTTCTAACTTCTGTTTTTAGTTCCATCTGCTTCCATTTATTTGTGATCACAGCAATGTAAAGATCACAGCAAGTCCAAAGGCTTACACATTTAGAAAAATACTATAAAAATATAATTGTCACATTACTTGAGAAAGCATTGGCACAGATTTGAGCACAGAACGCATTACTTTTAAAATTTACAACAAAATATTTGAGTTACTTTTTCAAATAAGTAACGCAATTTTTCCCATTTAAGACAACTCGAAGTGCAGAGGCGCTGTGTGAACGTGATGGTTATTTTAGCCATTTACTCATCTCACTTGCACAAAAAAAGATTCAATATTCCTTAAAAATGAATACAATCAGTGAAATGCAGAATCAGAATTCTATGCAAACCTCCAATAACTAAATATGTTAAATAAAACCATAATTTTTTATTAATTCAATCTCACTTTATTGACCAATGTGCTTGCTTCTGACCTTTAATGATCCGTTATCCAGAATGGCAGCACAGCTGAAAGGTTTGTTTGAGCTGCGCTTTGTATTGTACACACGTGAATTTGCATTTCCTTCAGCCTGAGGGTTATTATTAAACTTTTGGTTTGAAAGGGTCTTTACATTTGCCCAAAAATATAACTTTTTTTTGTTATGAAAAAACAAGCCCAGCCCCGGTGGAAAAAAAGGAGCGCAAAAGTAACGTAACGCATTACTTTTCTAAAAAGTATCTAATGTAGGGAGTAATGCAATATTGTAATGCATTTCTTTTTAAAGTAACTTTCCCCAACACTGGTGGATAATGCTACCAAATGACCATGGTATAAGCGGGATAATTCATGACTGTGCATAGCTGTGCATTAAACAATTTGAATGTACTCTACGTCATGCATTAAAATAGTTTAATGCATAGCTAGGCCATGGGTTATCCTATACTTTGATATACTGACAAATGCTCAGAGCTTTATATTAAGCGCTTCAAACTGAATCTTACACGGCTACTGTCAGTTTTCGTCTGTGTAACTTACTTACCTGTATATGTTATAAATTCACATATTTTAATTTTGCATAAAAGGATTATCCTTACAGCAAGTGAGTCTGTTTAACTTTGCAGATTCCCAGGAACATGTGCGTCAAATAGATGGAGTGTATTAGAATGAGAGTGCGATAGACCGTAGACTTATTTAAAGACAGTTTCCGCCACAAAAATAAAAAAGGTAACTTTTTAATCGACTTTAACCGACTTTTTACCTCACGATTCTGACTTTTTTTCCTTACAAATCTGAATTTACATCTCGCTATTCTGACTTATAACACAATTGTGAGTTTATTGTTTTAGTCTGTGGCGGAAACAAGCTTCCATAGTAAACAACCGTTTAATAATAATAATAATAAACATTGTTTGTTTTTTCCCCTGCTGTTTCGTAAACACTGAACTTTGGCTTAAAAACCAAGGTATGCATACAGAACTGTCATTTTTGTGTATACCGTTACACCCCTCGTGTGTTTGTGTTTTGTGTAGGTCAGTATATACATATTTGTCAAATTTAGTCAAATTTTTAAAAATGTCCCCTCTCAAATAGTAAAACAAGACATGTGAGAACATGGTCTTCGCTTTTTAACAGGCTCATTAAACAGGCAAATCATGTATACATAAGGTTGTGTGATGGATAGATTTAGCACCGTATCTTCTTTTCATCATCTTTTCATCTTTTTATCTTTTTGTACTTGAAAGCCCTACAGTTGTATACTTAAAAAAAAAAAAAAAACTAATTTAAACCTGAGCGGACCGGCCCACTGCTGAGATTATGCTATAGAGGAATTTTTAATTAGGATCTTATTAAGACCTTGACAACAAACATGATTCGATTTAGAATCTGCATGATAGTAATTATAGCTCACACTTCTGCATAAACTTGACTGAGTCAAGGACTTTTCTGAAGGGACCTTGAAATAGCCTTTTGCTTGCATAAGTTGCATGTGAAACTTAACTGTCCTTAGTTCATTCAACTACATTCAATACCTACATTCAAGAACTTCGTAGAGGTTGTTTAACTACGAAAGGTAATTTCTAGAGTTGGGTAGTTGGTTGTGAAGTCACATTTTTTGTTAGCTGGGAAAGTGCTATATAAATAAATATGTTCTAAAAAAGTTTTGCTAACGTTCCCATTAAGTTATTAAAACATAATTTCGGATGTTTGAAAGGTCCAGTTTAAATGTTTTTAAAAAGTTTTTGGGGGGGGTTATACGAACATTAATTAAACCCTCCATTTGATAATTGTTCGAATATTATTGGAACGTTTCGAATGTTTTCCAGTACTAACATTTAAAAAATGTTAGATTAATATCCAACTAAAATGTTTTAGTCCATGTTCCTTGAATGATAATATAATAATAGTTTTGTGCTGACATTTTGAGAACATTAAAAAGACCTTACACTTTTGAACAAACGTTTTGTGAATGTTACTGGAAAAATGTTTGTTCATGACCTTGACCTTGTCAGAACCTTAGCCAAAGTTTTGAGAACATTACCTGTTAGCAAGGTTATTGTTTCAAAGGAATTACACATTAATAAAATGGGGAAATAACTGTTAATGTTGTAAAATGTATCAGTTATGAAACGCATTCAATTTTGGCTAAAGTAGTTGTACAGAAGACAAGTGTCATTATTCAGCTCAGTTTAGTTCAGTGTTGTTCTAATTCAGTTCAATAACTGTGTCAATGTTGCAAAGTTCAGCAATTATGGAACAAGTTAAATTCAGCTATATAAGCAGCTTGTTTTATTATTCAGTTCAAGTCAGTTCAGTGTTGATTTAATTCAGCAAAAGTGCATGTTGCAAATTTAGTGTCATAATCCAGTTAAATTTAGTTTCCATCCAATAGTGTCTGCTAAATCTGAATATTAATTGTCTTTTAAACAGCCCAAAAAATAAGTAAAGAATATCTTTTTTATCTTTTATAAACAAAATCATTGTGAAGAAACATTTTAAGCAAACATGTCTACTTGTTTCTTGGCCGTTCTCTTTAAGAGTGTCAGTGAGATTGAAGATCTGTCATGCTCTAACCCCTGCCTGGTGATTTATTGAAATATGTGGCTAATGTTCATTTATAGGGCAAACCAAAGGTCATGTTCATAAATCTGCCTCATGATTAGCTAATATTTTTCAATTAACAAACTTTAATCACTTAAAACAAAGTATGCCCGCAATGAGAACATTACATTCTCTACACTACATTAAGTATTCGTTTTTATGATGTTGCATGGGTGTTCATCTCATTATTTTTTTCTGGTGTTGATCAGAAAGTAACATTTTTAAATTTACATTTATTCATTTAGCAGATTGTTTTAACATTATAAGAAAATTGTCATAAGAGTAACCCATTTAGTACACAATGCCAAGATTAGTAAAAAAAAAAAAAAAAAAAAAAAAAAAAAAGATATGTAAACTTCATAGAACATAATTTAATGCAGAAAATGAGAACAATCAAAATAAAATGATTTTTTTCAATGATTGTTTCAGTTTAGTGATTCATGGACTTTGAGTTTGGTACTCCTTGTTTTTCCTTTCTGTTTCCTTGTCTTCTAAGGATGTTGCATTTGTTGTCATATTGATTCATTTGTTGATTGATTAGTTTTCCTCAGTTAAACAAAAACATTCTTAGTTACCGGCCCTAAACTTGAATGGTAGAGATTAAAATTTGTAAATATCTATCAAGAAAATTAAATGGAAAAAAAAATACTTTTCCAGAAGCTGTTGAAAAAGTAAGTGTCACTAATGTGATGCATGATTGATTTGTACAGATGAGACATACTTTAAAATAATCAAGTTGATTGAAATTAACAGTCGTTACCAATGCATTATAATCCATTGTATATTTATCATTACTCTGCTGTTATCTCTGCTGACTTCCTCTAATGGAGGTAAAGCGTTTCACCCCCTACAAAACCAAAATACTATGCTACAGTACAATTACCAGATGATTTATTAAACTGCTGTTGTCCACTTTGGGTGTAGATAACAATCATTAATCCAATTAGTGATGAGCCACTAGAGCCTGGACGACCCTGGAGAACAGGTTTCGTCATTAAAATGATTAAGCCCACATATAAGTGTCTCTTGCGCACATTTATCAGTGATGATTAAGGAAGTAGATAAGATGAATCTTGTTTCAGAGTGTTTTTAGGTGGTTGGTTAGACGTTGAAAAATGCAGATGCTCATTATGGATAGTTTTTGCTGTTACAAATGGAGAGTAAATGATAAGTGCCACTCAAGCAATTTCTGTTTCACCTAAGCACTAAAAGAACCAAATGCAGATGAAATGCCTTAACAAACCAGACTAAAGTCAAACATGATTCAAAAATGGTAAGTAAAGACTGCTGTACAACTCTACAGAATTATTTAAATGTAAATGTTTAACAGTGGTGCGCACACATTTTAAAGCAAATACATCATGCATTATTTTAAATAATGTTGGGGAACCATGAATTTTCCTACAATATTAAATTTGTATATTGCTTTACATAATCCTTGTCCCTGTTTGTTTACTGTGTATGTACTTGCTCCAAAAGTTTATGTTGTGTCAACATTTCTTTTTTGCCCAAAGGCCTCAAGTCCAGTTGGGGTCAAGGTGGCCCATAGCCCATGGAAAGCGGGTCACAGAGAGTAATTAAAGTACCTTGTAATCTGTAATGGCTTTACTGACTGGTGGTGTTTGTGGCATTTCTGCTGTCCAGTCTAATTTCTTTCCTGGTAATTTTTTTTTTCCCGTCTGTCAAATTGCGGGTCAGAGACATGAATGTGTGAGGTGAGGTTAATGTTCTGACTTCTAAATGGCATCTAAAAGGATTTATTGAGCCGACAGGCTTCTTAGCACCTGCCAAAAGGACAAGAACGGCTGGGCAAAGAGGGAACATTATATACTTTGCAAGCAGAGAGAATGTAACATTAAAGGGGTTCATATCGTGACAATATTCCTTGATTTTCTGAAATAAGAGTTTGATCTATTATGAAAATATACTGTAAAAACTTCCTGGTTCATTATAAAGTTCTGTAACTTACTGATGTCAGACAAATAAATACACTGACACATGACCACTAACCAGGGTTATTATAGTTAACCAAAACTAAAGCCATAAAAAATTGTTGCTTTAAATAAAATAAACTGTGTATATATATATATATATATATATATATATATATATATACACTCACCTAAAGGATTATTAGGAACACCTGTTTAATTTCTCATTAATACAATTATCTAATCAACCAATCACATGGCAGTTGCTTCAATGCATTTAAGGGTGTGGTCCTGGTCAAGACAATCTCCTGAACTCCAAACTGAATGTCAGAATGGGAAAGAAAGGTGATTTAAGCAATTTTGAGAGTGGCATGGTTGTTGGTGCCAGCCGGGCCGGTCTGAGTATTTCACAATCTGCTCAGTTACTGGGATTTTCATGCACAACCATTTCTAGGGTTTACAAAGAATGGTGTGAAAAGGGAAAAACATCCAGTATGCGCCAGTCCTGTGGGCAAAAATGCCTTGTTGATGCTAGAGGTCAGAGGAGAACGGGCCGACTGATTCAAGCTGATAGAAGAGCAACTTTGACTGAAATAACCACTCAGCAAAGCATTTGTGAAGCCACAACACGCACAACCTTGAGGCGGATGAGCTACAACAGCAGAAGACCCCACCGGGTACCACTCATCTCCACTACAAATAGGAAAAAGAGGCTACAATTTGCAAGAGCTCACCAAAATTGGGCAGTTGAAGACTGGAAAAATGTTGCCTGGTCTGATGAGTCTGGATTTCTGTTGAAACATTCGGATGGTCAGAATTTGGCGTAAACAGAATGAGAGCATGAATCCATCATGCCTTGTTACCACTGTGCAGGCTGGTGGTGGTGTAATGGTGTGGGGGATGTTTTCTTGGCACACTTTAGGCCCCTTAGTGCCAATTGGGCATCGTTTAAATGTCACTGCCTACCTGAGCATTGTTTCTGACCATGTCCATCCTTTTATGGCCACCATGTACCCATCCTCTGATGGCTTCTTCCAGCAGGATAATGCACCATGTCACAAAGCTCGAATCATTTCAAATTGGTTTCTTGAACATGACAATGAGTTCACTGTACTAAAATGGCCCCCACAGTCACCAGATCTCAACCCAATAGAGCATCTTTGGGATGTGGTGGAACGGGAGCTTCGTGCCCTGGATGTGCATCCCACAAATCTCCATCAACTGCAAGATGCTATCCTATCAATATGGGCCAACATTTCTAAAGAATGCTTTCAGCACCTTGTTGAATCAATGCCACGTAGAATTAAGGCAGTTCTGAAGGCGAAAGGGGATCAAACACAGTATTACTATGGTGTTCTTAATAATCCTTTAGATGAGTGTGTGTATATATATATATATATATATATATATTATATACACACACACACAGGGCTTGACATTAACTTTTTTGCTCACCAGCCACTGTGGCTTGTGGTTTTTCAAAGTTATTAGCCACTCATAATTTTCACTGGCCACAATTGACATCGGGAAAAGCTGTTGTTGCTTTAAGACATGACGCACGGACCCATTATAGTATTTTAAATAGCCAATATACTTGTCTTTATGTGCAAGCACTTTGGGTGTGAGCACAAAATCTGAGGGAATGAGTATTATGCTCAATATGCACAATCCCTCACCCTAACACCAACAATATTCATCCGGAGCAAATTGAACAAGTGAGTAAAGTGTTTGTGTGTCAACCATAGACTGTAAAGGGTGTAAACTCGCTGTCGGACAGATTAAAGAGGGAGGACGAGTTGCTGGTGCATCCTGCAGAAGAGTTTCAGATAGTTCAGTATCGATATGAAAAAATCTATATTTTTGACTACACTAGATTAGACCCGCCAAAGTGGCTAGTAGGAGTGACTGTGTTACACGCCACTGCTGAAATCCACCCGCATTTGGCGGGTTGGCGGGTGTTAATGTCAAGCCCTATATATATTATTTTAGTATGTGTGTATATATATATATATATATATATATATATATATATATATATATATATAGTTGCAAGTTTAGTTGAACTTTAATTTACTAAAATAACTAAAACTGAAATAAAAAAAATAATAAAATCTATATAGGCATATTTTAGAAAAACAAAAACAAAATTCTAAAACTTTAACTAAAACGAAAATGCAAATTATAAAAATAAAAACGAATTCAAAATACTAATAAAACCTATAATTGCATCTGGTGAATGATACATCCCACGGATGCGCTGGGACAAATCATCAGTGATGTATCCTGGGTTCACTGGGTGTTTCGGGTCTCACAATATCATACACCCTCGCCCAATCAATCACCCTCACTGTCGGGATTGATCAAACCCTGACTTGCGTCCTAGCAGCGTTAGCCCACGGGTCTCCCCTATTTATCCACAGCCATCTAGAAGCTCTCTCTGCTGCTTCTGTTGCAGCCCTGATGGCTTTTTTCTTCAACGGCCCGCTCATACCCAGCCGAGTGTAGGCTTTGTAGAGAAAGCGTCCAGCAAAACCCCTATATCCTACTTCTACTGGGCGGCAGTGTGCTCTCCACCCCTGCCTCCGGCATTCTTCCACAAATTCCTGGTATTTGGCATTCTTCCTCTCGAATGCTTCTTCCAAGTGGTCTTCCCAGGACACAGTCAGTTCTATCAGGGAAAACTGTTTCATGGCATTTGACAGAATGATGTCAGGTCGCAAAGATGTCACTGCGATATGTGCCGGGAACTTGAGTTGTCTGCCTAGATCGACCATCAGCTTCCAGTCCTGTCATGTAGTGAGTAAGCCTTCAGCAACTCTTTGCTGTGGTTTGGACTTTTCTCCTGCCTTTATGAATGACATGTACTTTCGGGGGGGGTGGTGGTGCCTTCACTTTGTTATGGCTGAGGAGACCCAATCGGCCACTACCTTCAGCACCTGTCGCCAGAGGTATCGGCCATCCCCTAGGGCCTTTGGGCAGCTGCTCAGGATCTGCTCGAGAGTTCCTCTCCCAGAGCAGTGAGGATAGGACGGAGTATCAGCCTTGCCCCAGACTTGGAGATTTGGGAAGGGTATCGTACATGGCTTGGATCATGAATTTTATGTGCTGGGGCTCTGCCCGCCAGATGTTTGTCCAGGTAAACTTTCGCTCCATCGCACTCTCCCATCTCATCCAAGCCCCCTGCTGTCTCATGCCTGCAATTCTACTTGATCTTATTCTCCCACAGCTGCTCTCACTTCCTCCTGAACAAGCCACCTTCTGTCCTTGGCCTGGGCCATGCTGTACGATGTACATGGCGATGGAAAGCTCCCGACGCCTGCTCTTCCCTTCTCCATTGTCCCCACCCCTACCTTGGGGCCTCAGCCTCGCTTCTGCCACCTCCAGCTCCCTAATGGCACTACATTTCCTGCCAGTGCAGATTTCAATGCTAGCCGCTGAGACTTCTGGGTCTTTTGAGTCTCGGTACTGCAGTGCCTCTCTAGTGTGGAAGACCTTGAATTCTTCCGTGATGCTTTTGATGGAAGCTGCAGAATGTTGTCCCTTCCTTACAGAGCTGCGCTGCTGATGCTGGGTGGCAATCCTATCCACCTGTGAAGGTACCCGCTGATCTTCCTCTCAATTGCCTCTACTGATGTGACTGGCACATCATACACCAGCAGAGGCCAGAGAATGCGGGGATGGATGCTGTGTTGTTAAATCCAGGACTTAAATTTTCCTGGCAGCCCTGACTTGTCTACTAAGCCAGGTCTCTAACTCCTTGATGGAGTTAACAGCTGCCACATCTCTAAGGCTCTGATCAAGGAGTTTTCCCAAACTCTTGACTGGCTTCTCAGTGATGGATGGTATCGTGGTGCCATCCAGGCTGAATTGGAACTTGTCGGATACCCTGCCTCGCTTCAAGACAAGTGACCTGGATTTTGTTGGTTTGAAGCTCATTCTCGCCCACTTGATAATCCTCTCAAGACCTTGAAGTATCCATCAACTGCCTGATATAGAGGATGTAGTGACAGTGAGGTCATCCATGTAGGCCCTGATGGGGGGCAGCCGCACACCAGACCTTGTTAAGGGGCCTCTACACTCCACCTCTGCAGCCTTTTCTACCATCTTCATGGCGAGGGCGAAAAGAGTGACTGATATTGTGCACCCGGTGATAATGCCCTTCTCCAACTGCTGCCAACTTGATGTTACTGGCCCAGATGTGAATCTCAATCTGAAGTTGTATAAATAATAGTCCAAGATGAGGTCCTTGATCTTGCTGGGAACGTGGTGCCGGTTCAACGTGGTCTCTACCAACAAGCATTGGTACTGCCTCCCTTCTGCACTGATGTTTCAATGTAGTTGTTCTTTAGCAGGAATTCATTCAGTCTTCGAGACACGATGCTGAAGAAAATCTTGACTTTAATGCTATACAAAGAGATGGATCTGAACTGCTCGAGGTTTGGGGATTTTTCTTCCTTAGGAATCCACACCCCTTCAGCATACCTCCATTGCTTGGCAACGACCCCTCTGCGCCATATTGTACGCAACAGTTTCCAGAGGCATTGGAGCAATTCTGGGCAGTGCTTGTAAACCTTGTACGGTACTCCGCTCCATCCGGGAGCTGAACTGGCTCTGGCTGCTTTCACCACTTCTTGGATCTTTTTCAAGCTCGGCTCCCTCATATCAAGTCAACCACTGGGGCTGGTTGGTCCAGAAGGGCCCTCTGGTGTTCCAGTTCTTGTTTTCGCTGAAGATCCATCTAAATGAGACTAAAATAACACTGCCACTCACATTTGAAACACATTGCAATTATTTATTTAAATTATTTAATTAAATAAAATATATTGTATTTATTTATTAATGTACTTTTAGAATATTCTCTAAAATATTTCCCTAAAATGTCAAAGCTTTTACCCTCTATACATATCAATAATCTCCAGAAATATATCATGTTAAATACCAATTTTTGGTAATTGATACTATTTTAGACTGGTCTCATAGATAACGTTATGGAAGGAATAGTTTTTATTGGGCAATAGAATAGAAGTTGTGCACTTTTCTTTTCATAGCCGGCAATAAATGGTTTTGCAATGTTATCAATATTTCATTGTAGAAGTTACAAATCTTCTCAGACACAATGCTTTGCTGAAGACTGCTCTCTCACATTCTCTCTTCTTCCATTCTTTATTTTTCTTGCTGTAAATATAACAAGGACTGTATGAGTCAAGGAGTCTCTGAGTCCCAGACCTTAATTAAAGCTGTTTGTTTTGTTTTCATCACATTCCATCATTATGCAGTGAGAAGAAATAGGCACCAAAAGGGAAAAGGAGATTCCTGTATGCATTATGGGGGTTCATGTCATGCTGGATTTCATTTTTAACACAAGTATAATAGTCTCACTTATCAATCTATGATAATCAATCATATATTAAAACCCATATCAGTTTTTATAAGGTTGAAAAAGACCATATGCTTCAAATTGCTGCCTTTGTTTAACCATAATTTGTCTTTCTGAATGACTTTTGAGAAGTTCAATGTTCTAGAGCTAACCTTGTTTAATTGTTTTCATTTGAGTGAGACTGAAATAATTATATGTCTTGAAATTATCCATAATGTGAGGATATTCTTCACCATTTTAAACCAGCGAGGCATGTCAGCGGAGAAATGTAACCTGTCTAGATACAAAGGGAATGACTGATGGGAGATTCAGCACAGATTTCTTTATCAAGACCATGTTTTTGAAATATTATAAATGTCCATGTTTTTGAAATATTAAACAAAAAATTATTAAATATAAAAAAGGGTGGACACCAGGCTTGTGCGTCATGCAGAAATGAATTGAGAATGCCTTTTTGAGGTAGCAAACAGGATAAAGAAGTGTAATTCTAATAAAATTAAAAATAATTATTTTATTTGCTATACTTGTTTATTTTATTTCAATATATTTTATAAATTAGCTTGTATGAAATATATAACTTTTATTGAAGAGGACATATTATGCCCTTTTGCTGTCTTGATTTAGTTTTTGGGGTCTACTAAAAAAAGGTTTTAAGGCTTAAATGTTCAAAAACACATTCTTTTTCTCTATGGCTACATTCACACTGTCAGTCCAATTTCGATTATGTGTGTATCTGATTGGAATCTGAGCTAAGATTATTGATGTCCACACTGTGTATCGCAACTGTTCAGATCCAATTTGTGCGTCCATGCAGCTCTTTCGTTTTCTGGAATATCTGCATTGGTTTCTATGGCAATGACGTTGCGTTGATAGGCATATGCCAAAAACAACAACAACTGGTCAACCGCTGTGATTGGTCAACCGCTTAGAGTGCGTTTCGGAAATGTCATGCCCCTTACCATAACCTTGAGTTTCAACACTACTAACGCAACTCAACCAGTCCTTGCCTGTGCTTTCTGCTCAGTGATCTTTTTGCTTTGTAACTTTGCAGACTTTTTTCAGGCTCAAACAGCTTTATGTGGCCAATTCAATTGCAATTCATATCAGGAATGGAAAGGCAGCCATTTTTTTTAATTCTGAATTTTGCAGAACACTGTTTAACACCATCCAAGGTAAAAATGATCAATGCTCAAACTATCTAAGTTTTGAAGAGCATGAACTGATGGAAAGTCGACCCAACAGGTCACAGCTCACCCACTCTACAGCCTCCCTCTGATAAAATAAATCCAGCTCTTATCAGTGCTAAGAGACAAATTCTTCTCAAACATCTGTCTGCATAATGAGGTGTTTGAGACAGAGTTCATCGTGGCCCAGTTTCAGTCCGGCCTGCCTGCTTAATGACTTGCAGAAACATGAAGAGGGGAAAAAAGAAAGGACCATGGAAATGAATACAATTGGAACCTCTCAGACTCCTCCAGGCTTGTATTTGAAATGTGTGATTAATTTCCGGGGGGAAAAAATCAGACGTGAGAGACTTGGTTGGAACTGCACTTTAATTTAATGTCCCCTTCACCCTAAAAAATATCTAGTCACCGGAACTAGCAGTTAATGTAATGAAGTACATTCTATATGCGTTGAAAAACATTAAAATCATTAATCATTAATCATAAAATCATTAATCATGAAGGCCTGATCTGTCTATGACACAATATCTATTGTAATTGAAATTTCAGTGAGCACAACTGGTCACAAACACCCCAGAATATGCTTTTGTTTTTTATTTACTAATTATATAAATATATATATATATATATATAAATATATATATATATATATATATATATATATATATATATATATATATATATATATATATATATATATATTTAAATTACAGCATTTTAAATAATAAAAACTACAATCACTCTATGTACAATTTAACTTTGGTGAAATAAAGTCCCTTAATTTCATCTTTGACCTTGCAGACCCCCCTCACGCTGTGCTGTAAGAAGCCTGAAGTTCATATTAATTAGCACTATTAGATGAGTTGTCTATCTAATCCTCCTCAATCCACAAAGAACGTTCTTCACAATATGCTCAAAACACCATAATTAGATCTTTCTATTAAGCAGCCATCTATATGATTAAGGCGCAGGAACTTCCTTATTGCTAGTGACAGGTATTATCAAATTAAGTCAAACATATCCTTGTCCATATTAATAAATACAGTGTCCCTGAACCCTTCCATGTCAGAAGATTACATCTAAGGTCAAAATAATGATCAGATATGTCAGCAAAAGTTCCTTGAAATCAACTAATATTTACTTTTTATCTACTGGCTTTGAGTATACACAAAAACAAATGCTAGGCCAACATTTCACCAAATGCTGTCAAAATTCATCTCAAACAGCTGCTTGAACTACATTTTGATTGAATAATGTTGCAGATTTTAGGCGCGAGACTCCAACATGAACAAATACAGTAATGTATTCATTTTTGATTTTGTCTGAGTTTTAGTTGTGTAGTAATGCTAAAAGCTATTGTTTTATGTTATAGTTATTGTAATAACATAAGTAAGAATAAAAATGTTCACTGAGAGGTTATTTGTGGAACCAAAAATGGTTATTCTTTGGGATCACTGTGAAAACACCCTTTTTGGAAACTGTTTTTATAAGTGTAGGCCTACTGACCTGGCCAAGTTTCTCAACAAACAGTTTTATACAATGTATGTAGCAGGTGATACTAAAGCAACAACACACATATGATCCCTGAGTGGATATGTGTTTTTCTTCAGCAAATCAGTGAAATGGAAACTCAATATAAAGTAATATGAAGAATATTTTCATGCAGAGCTACATGTTTCTTTTTTTAAAAACAATGATTGTATGAACCTGCAGAAAGAGGGAGTCGGTGAGGTGTAAATTTTACCTCTGATTATGTAGGTCAGCCCGTCCGCTACAGGAAAGTGAATTTACCTGTTTTCCGCCCTGTGGAAAAAAGCAAAATTAGTGTGTCGATCAATATGAGCCACATAACAATATATGCTTTAGTCATGCCAGTCCCTGTGAGAAGGCCATTATACAGATTGCTTACAGTTCATTGCTCTTTTGCATTGACAAGTCCAGCAGCGCTTATGCACGATTAAAAATAAGAAAATCCTTTTCATGCTCAGGGCCGGCTATCTCCATTTTACTGTCCTCCGATGATTTCATTTGACCTCATCTGCTGAGATGGCAATGTCCTTGCATGAGGGAATGATTGGTCAATCCATCTTATTTTGACTGAATGGTGACCAATGAATGATGGCAGAGCTGATATTATTCCAAAATGAGGAAGCAGAGCTCCTCTTAACGTCAGCAATTACCGTGTTATCATCACCTGCCCAGACGGTATAAGGACTTATGGCTTTAATCACAACCGATGCTCTGAGTGAGTCTAACCAGAGGCTATTTTCCACACTTCTTCACCAAACGCTTTATAGCCAGATTCAACAATGAAGCACTTAAGCTCGGATCTAATGACCGCATCACACATAGAGAGAAGGAAGGTTTAATATCTCCATTTCTTCTTTCTTCCTGTCACTTTCTATAAAGCTTTTCAATTTAAGAATACGGCCGGGGTGTTTTGTCCCGCCTGGCAGTGACTCTCCAAGAACTAAATTGATAAAAGATAAATATTATGAAATATATCAAATAATGTGTAAAGCACTCTTCTTCTTCTTTTTTTTTTCTTCTTTTTTTTTGCAGTAATTCTGGACATTTCTCTGCAGACAGCATCTCTTTTGCCTTCATTAAAGGGATAGTCAATGTGAACTCATGAGTATTAATTGCTGTCGGGTAGAAAACTTGTATCTCCATATTTCGTCATTTTTATATTTTTTCCATAAATTCATTACTATTGGTCACCCACCCCGCCTCAATCTTGAATTAAGTGTTTTGGACCTCCTTTGCTTGCTTGCAATGTAATTGTAAATAAATAACTGTTTCTATGAATAAGTACAGTATTTTCAAATGATCAACCTCATGTCGAGAAGACGCTGTGCTCTACAATGTGAAGGTAAAGCCAGTTTTTTTTTTTCACTGCCCAAGGACGAGCATGTGAAGAATCAGTGGTTAAAATTCATCTTTACCACGATACCACTGCAGTATAATCCTAAACTTTTGCTGTGTTCCCTTTATTTTACTGACGACTTCTTCTCAAATCTCGGAGTTCAATGCAGGATTCGCACACCGCTTGCTCTTGAAAGATGGTGTTCAAAATACTTAGTTTTGAGTTTATATTGTGTAGGTCTCCTGCTAACTGGTTAACTCACATTATTACTGTCTTACTGAAATACTTCTGCTGATCAGTTGTGGGCCACTATTACCTAAAACTGTGTCTATTAATGCAGATTGTCTGTCGTTCTAACTACTTTGAGGAAAGATTAAGCATGGACCAAGATTTGTTTTACCAACGTTTGTTACATCAGTCATTCATGCTAGAGCTCGGCTAATGTATACATTGCATACATGCACTGTTATTGATACAGTTTCCACGTGTTCACTGCAATATATTAGAAAAATACTCAGTAAATAAGTAAAATAATCAGTTTGTTGATGGACATGCACTGCAGTAATGCTGATGGTGAGGAATTACAGTTGCAACGTCTCATAATGTGCCTCAAACTAAGTTGCGTATCACTGAGAAACGTCCTGCTAGAGTTGTCCTTGAGATGGAGGTTCGGGTTGAATGAATAGTTCTTCCAATGTTTCATCATCGGACTCGCGCTCAGATTGATATGGTAAAATCGATGTCATTGTTTGTTACTGTGTTTAGTTTATGGTGTAGGAAGCCTCAGGACACGCAGAGCTGACGTAGTTATGGCAATGGGTGTTTTTATTTTCTACGTGCGCGCTGTATGCGGTAGACCAATCACAACAGACTGAGCCGTCTGGCCAATCAGAGCAGAGTAGCTCGCGGAAAGGAGCGATTTAAAGAGATTGATTCATCTGACAAGTCGTTTGAGAATCATTGAAAATGTGGTGATGTGCAAATATATATTATGAGGAAATGAAACAGTTTTTTGACCTTTGATGGATGTAATCCTCTTGTAGGAGACTCCAAAACAACATTAGGAAACTTTAAAATGGCATAATAGGGGCACTTCACTATACATGTAGATAGTGAAAAAGACACAGTGGAGTTGACATTTATAGACATTCTAAAATCTATTGGATTTAGACACATATCAGGACCCACTCATTGTCGTAATCATATTTTAGATTTAATATTGACACATGGAATCGATTTTGATGACATTGAAATTCTGCAGCAGCCAAGGCTGCAAAACCATCTCCCGGTTACAAATACGGTGAAAGTGTTACATCTATCATTAAAGATTGCTTTATAAATAATATTCTAATATCGGATCGCTTAGAAGAACTCGATGTTGCAACAGAAACTATAGACTCTATTCCAGCACTTTGGACATTGTTGCTCCTTTGTGCTTAAAGAAAATTGAGGAAAACAGTCCAGTCCAGGTATTTCGCATTGTGTGGAGGGACAGTGTTACTGCGTACAGTTTATAAAGGCTGTAAAAACTGATAGATCTGATTACCTTTTCTCTGTAATTCTTCATCGTCAGTTAGGAACCTGGGTGTGCCCTTTAATACCAATCTTTCATTTGAAAGTAGGCCTGTCACAATTATGAAATTTGGGAGACGATTAATTGTCTAAAAAATAATTGCGGTTATGCCGATTAATTGTCTGTTTTAGGGCTTTGACGATTATGCCGATTAATTGTATGTTTTAGGGCTTTGTCATATATTTTTTGTGTGCTTCATTCATTAATTAATTGTGATGAATTTAATCCTTTGTAAGTTATTATTTTGCAGTGTAAGATTACGGTTTACACCTTTAAATATTAAATAAATGTATTCAATAGCTATGATCATTTGCAACAGTGCAATCAGCAGCTAAAGTAATTCTTGGAAAAAATCTGCACAGTAATTTTATAAAATCTAAACTAATAAAAACTAATTTCAAACTACTATTAGTACTCTTATAAAATTAATTCATGTATTCATACATTTAACAATTTTATTTATATGAATGTAAAGAGTTATATATATATATATATAATATACACACTACACAAAAATAATATATATAATATACACACTACACAAAAATAATATATATAATATAGATAGGACAGAACAGAACAAGATAGGCTTTTAATAATTTTTCAGTGCAAAAAAAACATGATAATAGCGTTTGTTTCTTCACAGTTTTAAATTCCAGTTGCGTTTGATGCCAATTCATAGGTCTTCTGCTGTGTGTGATCTTACAGGCACACGGTAGCGAGTCGTTTAGATACAATAAAAGCAAAATAAAGTAATTTTATGCAAATCCACATAAGATTTGGGATAGCATAGGATTTTTTTAGGATTGGGACAATCAAGTATTATAACTTATATATATCATATTGGTGAGAGTTTCCTGTCGTAACCGGATGAGGCACGCTGTTTAAATTCTGAACGGAGAATAATTGACAGCTGCAGAGTAGGGAAGACGAGTTTCCGTGAACTTTAATTTAACGATGTAAATATACTTATGTCCCTCACATTAAACTATGGAATGGCTCCAGATGACTTTGAATATATTGCTGGTAAACTTAATTAGTGCTTGTCTATTTCTTTTGGTCCATGACTCCCCCTTATGCCGTACGCCTATAGAAGAGTGCAATAATCGTGGTTGTCTGAAACAATCGTGATTCGATAATAAATAATCATGATCAGACGGTTATTTGGAACAATTAACTTGTGCGTTCATGACCTCAAGACTAGATTACTGTAATTCTCTAATGGGTGGTTGCCGTGCACGCATAATAAACAAACTCTAGCTGGTCCACTAGAACCAAGAAGCATGACCATATTATCCCTAATGATTTTTTTATGCACTTAAACTATCGGATAAGAATTGAAAAGAATGATGACATCACTGTTTTCTGCAGAGCTGCTTTATAGGTGAATTGTACTAATTTCAGAATTGATGATCTTCACACGTTTCTTGAATGACTTCAGCTGCACAATAACACTATTATAAAGCTTCTTTACAGCAGAATTGGACCATTATTTTCCTGTTGATCACTGTAAAGCTGCTAAAACGCGGTAGAAATAAAGGTGACTTGACTTGTTTCTTATTTGAGTTTTTTAGGATTGGGATCTAAAATATATTCATAAAATGGTAAATCTTATATATATATGATATAAAATATTTGTAAATATTTCTATAGTCGTAAATTCGTAATGCTACTTAAATGTTAGATGCTGTCAGTACATCCATATTGTATGTTTCAGTATAAAGTATATTTGTTCCAGTAAATGTTATCTACCTTTTTAACAATGACACCAGGCTGGGATAGTCCACCCAAAACGTCTCGGTTACGAATGTAACCCTCGTTCCCTGAGTAGGGAACGGAGACGTTACGTCGGATGACGACGAATGGGGTTTCGCTTAGAAGGCCTATCAGCTTCGAGTATTTAAAAACGAGCCAATGGCAAAGAAATGCCATGGGTCTGCGGAATTTGCATGACGTAACTCCGCCTCACCTCATGTGGGTATAAAAGGAGGACGCTGGCAACATGCAGTTATGTTTTCTCGCTGAGGAGCCAAGACTGAACTCAGGCGATCCCCGCGGCACAGCGGAAGTGGCAGGAAGACGTAACGTCTCCGTTCCCTACTCAGGGAACGAGGGTTACATTCGTAACCGAGACGTTCCCTTTCGTTGTCACTCCGAGTTACGTCGGATGACGACGAATGGGGTTACCAGTCAAATCACGCCACCTTCACAGCTGTCTTCCAGCGCCCTGCGAAAATCTGAGCCCTCGAGATATTAGGACGAAGGACTCCTATTTAGCACAGGAATACCAAGGTACACTGGGAAGCATATCCCAAGCTTTTAAGAGGAAATATGCAAATATCACCAACCCAGTGGGGGGGGCATTTGAAAATACACATATGGCCTGAAAGCAACATATGGAGAAACTCTGAGGTGTCCAGCCGCAGGTGGAATATTTCAACCTCAGGGGTGGCAAGGTGGCTTGCCGAGGGAAAGACACATGCTCAAAGAGGCTTACAGTGGAAATGCACGTGTGGGGGTAGCTCATGGGAGGGACCATGCACACGGAGGCACCTAGCCGACGCCCAGGCAATAGACACTGGCGCTAGCCTCAGGGGTGCTGGAGGAACTCAGGGCTTTCGGAGAAGCTCACCTGAGCAGAATATTGCACGTATCCAGTCCGCGGAGTGGAATGGCGAGCAAGCGAAGACACCTGAGCGGGTCCGGAACTAGCTGTTTGAAGCGAGAACACGAGAGGACACTGGCTCCACTCGGAGATTATAGAATCTGGCGAATGTGTTAGGTGTCGCCCAGCCTGCAGCTCTGCAGATGTCTGCTAGCGAGGCGCCATACGCCAGCGCCCAGGAGGATGCCACACTCCGGGTGGAGTGGGCGGTCACACCAAGGGGGCACGGTCGGCCTTGCTGCTGGTAAGCCAAAGCAATGGTGTCCACTATCCAGTGAGACAACCTCTGCTTTGAGAGAGCCTTTCCCTTCAGCTTCCCACCATAACAGACAAAGAGCTGGTCTGAGGTCCTGAAACACTGCGTCCTGTCTACATAAGCGCGGAGAGCGCGTACTGGACAGAGCAGTGCCAAGGCTGGGTCTGCCTCCTCCGAGGGCAGCGCTTGCAGGTTCAACACCTGGTCCCGGAAGGGAGTGGTAGGAACCTTGGGCACATATCCAAGCCGGGGTCTCAGGATCACGTGAGAACCGGCCGGCCCGAATTCCAGGCACGCTTCGTCAATGGAGAATGCGTTCAGGTCCCCGACCCTCTTGAGAGAGGCCAATGCAATCAGGAGCGCTGTCTTCATTGACAGGAACTTAAGCTCCACTGATTGCAAAGGCTCAAAGGGAGCACTCTGCAGGGCACTTAAGACCACTGAGAGGTCCCAAGAGGGAACGAGAGGAGAGCGAGGAGGATTCAGTCTCCTCGCCCCCCTCAGGAACCTGACGATCAGGTCGTGCTTCCCTATGGACTTACCTTCCACTAAGTCGTGGTGAGCGGCAATAGCGGCAACATAAACTTTGAGGGTGGAGGGAGACAGCCTTCGCTCCAACCCATCTTGAAGGAAGGAAAGCACGAAACTGATCGAACAACTCCGGGGGTCTTCTCGGCGAGAAGAGCACCAATTGACGAAGAGGTTCCACTTCAACGCGTAGGCATGTCTCGTGGACGACGCTCTAGCGGAAGTGATGGTAGCCACCACCGCAGGTGGTAGGGTACTCAAACCTGCCTCGTCCCGTCGAGGAGCCAGACGTGGAGGTTCCACAGATCGGGACGAGGGTGCCACAGGGTGCCTCGTCCCTGAGAAAGGAGGTCCTTCCTCAGAGGAATTGGCCAAGGAGGTGCTGTCGCGAGGAGCACTAGTTCGGAGAACCAAGTCCGGGTGGGCCAGTACGGCGCAACCAGAAGGACTTGCTCCTCGTCCTCCCTGACCTTGCGCAGGAGATGCGCAAGAAGGCTCACTGGGGGAAACGCATACTTGCGGCCCCGCGGCCAGCTGCGCGCCAGTGCATCCGTGCCGAGCGTGCCCTCGGTCAGAGAATAAAACTGGGCGCAATGGGATGAGTCGCGGGAGGCAAACAGATCTATCGGTGCGTCGCCAAACTGGTCCCAAATCAGCTGGACCGACTGGGGATGGAGTCGCCATTCTCCAGGGAGGGGCTGAAGCCGTGACAGCTCGTCGGCAGCACGGTTCAGGGCTCCGGGAATGTAAATAGCATGAAGGGACCTCAGATGCTTCTGACTCCATAGGAGGAGGTGGCGAGCGAGTTGCGACATACGGCGGGAGCGTAGACCACCTTGATGGTTGATGTACGCTACTGTGGCGGTTTTGTCTGATCGGACTAGTACGTGTTGACCCATGAGCAGCGCTCGGAGGCGGTGCAGAGCAAGGCGTACTGCCAGCAACTCGAGGCAATTGACATGCCATAGGCGCTGGGGTCCTGTCCAGGAGCCCGCGGCAGCATGACCATTGCACATGGCGCCCCAGCCCGTGGTGGAGGCATCTGTTGAGACAACAACATGCCTCGACACTCGTCTCAGGGGGACACCAGCCCTGAGAAAACTGAGGTTCAACCACGGGGTGAAGGTCTGACGGCAGCTCGAAGTCACTGGAACTCGGAGCTTGCCTTGTTGCCATGCCCACCTCGGGACTCGGTCGCGAAGCCAAAGCTGAAGCGGTCTCATATGAAGCAATCCGAGCGGCGTGACCGCGGCTGCAGATGCCATATGCCCCAGGAGCCTCTGAAAATGTTTCAGTGGAACCGCTTTCTTGCCCTGTATTTGTCTCAGACAAGTCAGCAGTGACTGCGCGCGCTCGCTCGTAAGCTGCGCGGACATGGCGACCGAGTCGATGTCCATACCGAGAAAAGAGATCCTCTGCACGGGGCAAAGTTTGCTCTTCTCCAAGTTGACCCGAAGGCCCAGACGGGCTAGGTGCCGGAGCACAAGATTCCTGTGTTCGCAAACCTGGTCTCGAGAGTGAGCTATAATCAGCCAGTCGTCGAGATAGTTCAGGATGCGAACCCCGTGAACCCGAAGGGGAACAAGGGCTGCCTCGACGACCTTCGTGAAGACGCGAGGAGACAGGGCTAGCCCGAACGGGAGAACCGCGTACTGATATGCCTGTCCCTCGAACGCAAACCGGAGGAACGGTCTGTGACGAGGGAGAATGGAGACATGAAAGTAGGCGTCCTTCAGGTCGATCGCTGCAAACCAATCCTGGGGCCGCACACACTCGAAAATGCGTTTGGCGGTGAGTATTTTGAACGGCCTCCTGAGAAGGGAGCGATTCAATACTCGCAGGTCCAGGATTGGTCGTAACCCACCGGTTTTCTTTGGGACAATGAAGTAAGGGCTGTAGAAGCCGGACTTCATCTCGGCTGGAGGGACAGTCTCGATTGCACCCTTCGCCAGCAGAGTGGCAATCTCTGCTCGCATGACCGGGGCGTTGCCACCGACCAAAGTGGAGCGGACTCCCCTGTATCGGGGAGGAGACCGTGCGAACTGAATCGCATAGCCGAACCGGATGGTGCGGGCGACCCAGCGGGACAGTTGGGGAAGCTCTAGCCAGGCTTCTAGGAACTGCACCAGCGGGGTCATGCGGACCACCGGCGTCCCCCCGGAGGGGCAGCGAAGCGGAGTAACTGGCCCGGACGTGGACGGCATAGCGATCCGGTGCGGGGGCGCAGTTAACATCCGCGCCCTGACAGAGGAGGCCAGGGAAGGACCAGCGTTCCACGGGGGCCTGCTCTGCCAGGGGTCTGGCGACAGAGTGGGACAGGGACGAAACGGCCCGTGGGCGGCACGCCGTGTCAACCGACTCTGGGACAGAGGGGGACGAGGAGAGCACGGCTGGTGGGCGGCGCTCTGTGTCGTCCGAGAACTCTGTGTGCTCAGGGGTGAGAGGTTTGTTTCTGTCTTTAACCACATTAGGGTGCTGCCCACCCGTGGGTGAGCAGCGGGGAGTGGAGAACAAAAGATTCTCCCCCGGCCCTCCACCGGG
The DNA here is from genome assembly GCA_030578275.1 of Meda fulgida. Classification (NCBI taxonomy): domain Eukaryota; kingdom Metazoa; phylum Chordata; class Actinopteri; order Cypriniformes; family Leuciscidae; genus Meda; species Meda fulgida. The sequence goes on along the minus strand of CM060639.1, from coordinate 13,676,159 downwards.
GGAAGGAGTGGCCCTGGTACCATCTCCTGAGAAACAAACGTCATCCCTGAGCAGCCCGTCTCAGGAGCGCCGCTTGGCCCGGCGCTTGGCGGGGGGCGGGGCTGGAGAGGGCTGTGGCGCCTTCCTGCGGCTTCCTCCTCGCGTCGGCCTGGGTGAAGGCTGCTGCTTTGGCCGAGCGGGAGGGGCGGGAGCTTTAGGAGGGCGCCCTCGGCGGGAAACAGGCTGAGACGTCTGCCCGACCGACGACGAGGCAGCAGCGGGTCGGCGGGGCAGAATGTGTTCAATAGCCTCAGTCTGTTTCTTCTGCAGTTGAGAACTGTTGGGCAAAGTCCTCAACTGCGCCGCCGAAGAGGCCGGCCTGGGACAGGGGCGCATCGAGCAGACGAGTCCGCTCGGAATCCCGCATGTCAGCCAGGTTCAGCCACAGGTGTCTCTCCTGGACCACCGCGGTGGACATCACCAAACCCAGGGAGCGCGCGGCTACCTTCGTCGCCCAGAGAGCGAGGTCGGTTGCGGCACGCAGCTCATTGAAGAGCTCTGGGTCTGTCCTGCCCTCGTGCATGTTTCTGAGCATCTGGGCCTGGTAGACCTGCAGAGTGGCCATAGCATGCAGAGAGGTAGCCGCCTGTCCCGCCGCTCTGTAAGATTTCGCCGCCATAGACGACGAAAATCTACAGGCCTTGGATGGATGCTTAGGCTCGCCCCGAGAAGAAGCACTCTGAGGACACAGTTGCATCGCAACAGAGCGTTCAACCGGGGGAAGCCCAGTGTACCCACGGGCGGCCGCCTCATCGAGGGGAGGAAAGGCGGATGGGATCAGCGAGCGGTCCCGGGAAGACAGGGGGGTCTTCCAGGACTTCGAGATCTCATCATGCACGTCCGGGAAGAATGGTATTTTGGGTTTGCCGTGGACCACGGGGGTCGGCAGCCTTACCCAAAAACCAATCGTCCAGCCGCGAGCGCTCGGGACAGGGTGGAGGCCTCCACTCTAAACCAATGCTCGCGGCTGCCCGGGAAAGCATGGCCGTCATTTCCGGATCCGATTCAGGCACAGCCGTATGCACACCGGAAGGTGGCAGCTACGCTGAATCTTCACTTCCGGAAGAATCAAGCCCACCTTGTGATGCTGCTACATACATGGCATCCTCCTCTGTAGCTTCAACCGAAACTCGCGGGCCACCCGAAGGTAGACCCGCGGGAATCGGAGGCTCACTAGCGGGCACCGTCACTGAAGAGGGGGGCTGGGGTCGCGGACACATAGTCGGCGCCTGGTTCCAGACCGTTACCCTCAGGTCACCCTGGCCACCAGCCGAAGTAGCACTCCTCAGGGGAGCGTTAGATCGGGGTGTGGATGAGGGGACTCTCACTCTTGCGAGTTCATTGAGTCTCGACCTTAGTGACGCGATGGTCATGTTCCCGCAGAGAGAATATGACTCATCCACGAGCGCTGCTCTAGCGTGATCCATGCCCAAACACACTAGGCAACGCTCGTGCCCATCAGAGTCAGACACATATCTGCCGCAACCAGAAGTGCACGGGCGAGGCATCTTTAAAAAGACGTGCCGCGTGCAAGCTCTTTTATGAGAGAGAGAAACACTCTGATGTCGAAGCGCCCGGGGAGACACGCACTCTCTGGCAAACCACTGCACAGATAAGCAGGAAGCGCGCGCTCGCTGGATATCGCCACAAACACCAACACCAGAGGAACTCGTATGTGAAAAGCTGACAAATTCAGAGATGGCTTTGTGGAGTGAAGAGAGGCTCTTGGCTCCGAAGCGAAAACATAACTGCATGTTGCCAGCGTCCTCCTTTTATACCCACGAGGTGGGGCGGAGTTACGTCATGCAAATTCCGCAGACCCATGGCATTTCTTTGCGATTGGCTCGTTTTTAAATACTCGAAGCTGATAGGCTTTCTAAGCGAAACCCCATTCGTCGTCATCCGACGTAACTCGGAGTGACAACGAAAGGGAACTGAATATTCTGTAATCATTTACTCATCCTCAAGTCGTTTCAAACCAGTCTGACTTACTTTTGCTGAACAAGAAGATATTTTCAGAAATGCCTTTTTTTTCTTTTTTCTCCTTTCTCCTTCTTTTGTCCAACAAATAAAAGTCAATGTGGTCCAGTGCTGAACCCCATTCACTTTCACTATATGAGCAAAAACTGTTTTTCTAATATCTTTTATTATGTTCGACCAAACAGGTCATACAGGCTTGAAACAACATGAGAGTTAATTGGACAACATTTCAGAAGTCTAAATATGGTTCTTCACAGACCCGGCCTAACCCAATCAAACATTTTAAACAACATTCATTTATTCATTCCACTGGTGAAATAAATACATTCATATATATGCTCTGAGTTCTTGAAAACATCAACAGTTGGTCTGGTAATTACACCAGAAGAGCGCCCAGGGACAAAACCAACACTAGCTCTCTGCAAATCGTCAATAACGTATTATTATTTATTTGGAGCTTCCTGCACTTGTGTGAACCCCAGAAGCATAATGATGTAATGTCCATCTTCAGTACATTCAGAATATATACCTTGTGTACTAATATCTAGCCTCTGAGCATTAGACCCAGAGTCAACAACTAATTAAACATCTCTAAATAGAAACACCATGGCCTCTCTCCACGGAAGGGGATGTTTTTCCTCTCCTCATATTCATATCATTAAAGACATTAAATGCATAGGGAAGGATGCTGATATTATTCAGACCCAGTCTTTGCAGACTTCATGTCAAACCAGAGGATGTTTGAGTAAGGTGTTGGGTTCCAGTTCGCATGGATCAGTCTGAATGTGTCGGATAAGATAAAAAACCTGAGGCTGTTCAAAAACCTGCAAGTAAATGGCGGGATTAAAGCCATCTGGAAAGGCTCGGTGTCATAAATCACAGTCTCACTGATGGAGTGCCACAGCGCTGAGACAGGAGTAATGCGTTCTTTACATGCATGTGCAGCAGAGCCAGTGGGTTAGAGTTGAACATGGTGCCGGTCCCAATACAATACAAGCCACATGACTAGCTGCACTGCAGCTACACTTGACAGAATTTACAACCCCCATGTTTTCTAACCCCACTGGTATTTTAAAAGTAAAAACTGGATTGGTCTTGATTATTGGTGAATCATGTATACTGTAAAATAATACTTTATATTTTAGCCTCAAAAATACACATGCAAATATTTATAAATAAATAATAATCTACCACATTCCATAGCGTAAATGATGGTGGTGGAAATTAATCCTTTTTTTTTTTATAAAGTAGCCAAATCCATCTTGATAAAGATAATTTCATAGAGCACCTTAAATACAGGAAATGACAATCACTTGTGACAACTGGAGATTCACCCGTTGTAAAATGCAAAAGACTTCAGGCTTCGGATCGGCAACAGAAAAAAAGAGACCGCAATCGGGCCCAATGCGAAAACAAGGATAAAAATCAGAAGGGCATTAAATGTAGTCACGCAAAGCTACATTTGTTAACATTAACAATTTGAGAACAAAGTATAATTTACACGGTTTGACGTGATATGATAAGCGATCGTTAGATTTAATCAGCACGATTTACTGCAGTGCTTTCTTCCCTTGGTCAGAACAAAAGTGGACTTCCTTCCTTCCTCCAGGCTTTTGTGTATTCCCAACTCATTCGCTAATTTTTTTAATGAGTACAGACTTTTCATTTTTACATAAAGCTAGAATTACTAGAGATTAGTTTTACAACTAAAATTGTCTCACTCAACGGGTTATCACGAAATCACAGATTTTCCCTTTAATAATTTCAATAGTTAGTGTACGATAACTACTGGATTATCAAATACCTGGATATAAAAGACTTGCAAAAAGGCTTCTCTCTCAAGAATGTTTTTTTGTTTAGAGTTTGTGCCATAAAACCGTTTTAGCTCCTCAGTGAAAAAAAAACTGCATTAACAAGACAAATGATGAGAGCATTAACCCAAACCCCCTCAAAAACATTCTGTCCTCTTGGTTTCTTTATATGAAGCCTACAACCACCATTTCAGGGTCATTACCGCTGCACTCATTAAATGGAAAATCAATTAGCTTTGTACTGAAGGCCTTTTAGTTAATGTGAGGAATAATTGACTCTCCTATCGCCCTTTTTACACCGCAATATCTGAGATGGATGTGCTGTACATTTCATCAACTGAGATTTTTTTTTTTTTTTTTTTTTTTTTTTTTTTTTTTTAAATGCTCAGGACTCATGTTTGCTTTCAAGCTATTTGCCTTTGATGAGCAACTTTAACCAGTCTGTTAGGTTTTTTATGTTGGTGTTCTGGACTTGAACAAAATGTCACATTGACACAGTAAATCATTCGTTTCTCATGGAATTGAGTCAACTATCCATGGATATCAACAGTGAAAGCTAACACCATTCATTTTATAAGCTTATGTGGAGGGAAAAAAACTTGTTTTCTAGTAAATTTATCTAAACATACTTTGAAAAAAAACAAATATTTAGTTGTCGTGAAGAATATGATTGGCATGTGAATAAGTGTTCAGACTTGATTTAGAGAATATTTATTTTTCTTATCATTTGTTTTAAGAATAAACCTCACTCGATTTTTATTAGATTTATGCTTAAAACAGTGCATTCAAATATTTGGTAATGAGGTAAGAAAAATAATTTTCCAGATAGATCAATTAAAACAATCTTAAAACAATAATATTAATTAATATTTATTATAATATATTATTATTCATATTTTTTGTGATAAAAACAAAAAATGCAATAAACTTTTTACTGGAAAACAAAAAATAATGATTATAATTATTTTTGACGTGGACAGGTGAGCTGCAGCTCTTTTCTTTGTAAAATTGGAGGCTATTATTAGTGGAGTATTTTACCTTTGACCTCTTTTTTAAACAAAATAGCACAATAATAGTTATAATTATTATATAGAAATCTCTACTGAAATGAGTTTTGTATAGGTCTATAGAGATCATCAAAACCCTCTTCAACTCTTGGCAGACTTGATAATGTCATTATCCTTCTACTTACTGTGGTGATAAATTGTCAAACCTAACAATATAATTTCCCAGAAACGGTCAACTATCATGGACATGGACGTACTAGGATAGAAACTGTGGTGGGCTGAAGCAGAGGTTCCTCTAATGATAATCATTACCTCTAGCACACAACTTTCTGCTTCATTTAAGCCATTCTTAACAGGGAGATCTATCATATCCAGCAGCATGATGCAAGTTTGTAGCCTTCGTGATTTATTCAGATTACCATTTCACTTCTGTGCACCCCAGTCATAAAGGCACCTTGAACCGTTATAATTAAGAGCATCTAATTTCGAAGTAAACCCATCATTAATGCAGCACGTTCATTACGGGATTCATTTATGCGCCTTGCAGTGCTGTCCTGAGAGCTATTCCCCAGTACAGATGCAAATAATACCTCAAAAACAAGCAGAGAGGCTCATGGGATTGAAAAGAAGGAAATAAAAAAAAAAGACAAAAATCTGAAGATTCAATATGCCCTCACTCTTTTGGCTTTGTCAGTTTTTGACAGGGTCAGCTAAATCAAACTTCACAGAGGATTTGATTTTTATTTATTTTTTACAGTGTTTGTACAGGAAAAAAAAAAACAAGAATGCTGTTTACAAAGATAAATAAATAGTTTACACTTTCTGTCATTAACTCACCCTTCTGTCATAAACTCACCCTTGTGTCACCCAAACCTGTATGATTTTCTTTCTTCTGTGGATCATAAAAGAAGATATTTTGATTTTTTTTTTTTTTTTTTTTTTTAGCTATACAGTAAAGTCAACACTGGCCCCATTGACTTTCAGTATATGGACAAAAAAAAAAGTACATAACAAATGTATCACAGTTTCCACAACCAAATATACAGTGCAATGCTGGGATCTTGTCGGCAGAGCAGATTTTCTCACTTAACCTTCTTTTCCTTTTATAAACATGATTACCAGTGGATGACAGTTAATACATATTTTTATTTCTTTACTGTACTTACATTTTTAAGTATCTGTACTTTATCATACTTTTCCAGTATTTTTATTTTGGGAAACTTTTACTTCACTACTTTCCACTGCATTATATCGTAGTTTTTACTTCACTTAGCTTAGTTCCTAGTTATTTCAAACTGAAGATGCAAGAGCAATGTCTGATTCGTGAACAAGCTGATTCTTTCCAATGACTCTGTTGAATTGGTTCACAAATCACACTGAATGATTAATTTGTGAATCGGACTGATCAGATTGCAGCATTTATTGAGTCAACAACTCATTGATTCAAATGATCCGATCAAAATAAGAAAAGGCTAAGAAACGGGATATTGTCAGAGCTTGAATGTGTGCGTGACTGAATTAAGTTGCTAATGCCTAATTTTAGTATTGATTGTTGTAAATGAAAATCCCATTTAGGTCACAACTGTCAGTTATTTGTGAAGTAAATCTGCTGTAAAAAGGCAAGCTGTTGTGAAGCCCACTGAAATGCTTGAATCTGCACACTTGTGTCACCGTCTGTACAGCCTTTTTTAAATAATGCAAATTAATATCCATGCATCTTCCCTGCTGCTGTAGCAGTTTCACATGATATATGTTGGCATTGCGTTCATCTTAAAATGTTAATGCATTTTTGCCCCATGTGACGTCTTCACATATTAGCTATACACAAATTCATTTCCTAATTTTTAAAATACTATATTTCACTTGTTTGCACACTTGAATTATCAGTAACTTAAATTGATATTTTGATACTCTATAGTACCAAGTTTTAGTAATAAAATAAAACGTTTGCCTATTTGCAGATCAATACATATTAAATGTCTGCAATAATTTTATTAGTGCTGACCAATGACTTGTCCGACTAGTGCTTGCTACAAAAATAAACATGGTTAATCTATCAGTACTTTTTCTTTTAATACGTATAGGTACATTAAAAATCAAATACTTTTGTACCTTTACTCAAGTAAAACTGAAAATGAGACTGGAGTGATATTTTATTATGGTATCTACTTTAACTCAAGTACTTGATGTGTACTCTGCCTGCCTCTGATGATTACCATACATTTATTTTGTTTTTTTTTTTCTGTGTAAAAACATTATTCACTGCAATTTCAATGTTCCGATAACATTTCAAGTGCTTGTTTTAAATTTTAAGTGCCACACTTATAAATTCATGACTGTCCCAAATCACAGTGCCATAACTCATCGCTGTTTAGTCTGAAAGCTTGGAAACCCTCTTCCCGCTCTCAGACGACATAATTCATTGGATCCCTAAATTCACAACCGATCCTAAAGGCGTTATGTTCATAACTTCATAACCTCATGAGGTGATGGATTCTGTAATTCTTCTTCCATGATTACACTCTCATTAGCCTGCTGACCCTCCGGAGTGTCGACGCGAATCATCGCCTTCAAGAGTCCTCAGTGTTTCAGTGTTTACCAGATACCAGCAACACAGACAGAAAACTCTTAAGTCTGTTCTTTATGCAATAACACTTGAGACAAAAGTGGTCTGAGACGTTTGTAAAGAAAGGTCATAAAGATGATTAATGGCACCAAACTAGGGAATACAAAAAGAAAACTGAAACAGAACTGATGTTTAGCCATAGAATGATTTCAAAAAGATATGTAAAGCTAGTATATTTGCATACTAGCTTAACGTGTCATCGTACACAGGTATGAGGAGAAATCGCATGAAAATCGTTGATGCTTGTATGGTTGCGGCTCACATTGTGTGAGAGGAATTACGAGCAGGGTCAGGTACTTTACGATTACCTCCCGATCATTTTTAAACATGTTTAAAAAATTTGGGGAGTCAGCCCGATTTTGACCAGTGCATAGGTTGTTCCCTATTACCAAATCATACACAACCGAGTCACATAGGCTAGATCTATGAATATTATTATAGCCCAGTGGCTGCAACTCTACACACAGTGCATACACTGACACACACTGCCTCTCTAGTTGTTATGTTGAAAGGCATTGCTGTGCTATTCTTTGCTTTTCACCAAATCATTAGCACACTCGTCTTTTTATTTTCTTTCTTTGCTTTTCACCAAATCATTTTCACACTCGTCTTTTTATTTTCTTTCTTTTTTCTATCCAAAGCAATAGCAGCAACATTTAAGCATGAAAGTTTATGCGATTGCCGCCGGCTCTCTGTGCAGTACAGTCATGCCGTGCAACAGCTGCTTTTGACACGATTATCAGGTTAACTGATTCGTAACGTGTGCAATGGCTCACGACCTCCCGAGTGTCCGAACTCGCTCAGTGTGCGCCTGCCTTAAGAGTTAACCTACTGTCAGCCAGTCACTGTCACAAGAAAATAAAAGCCTGAAAACGTGTATTTTTCTTCCCTATTGTGACGTATATCTGAGCGAAACGGCTTCTGGACTGAAAACAAATGTTGAGTTGGAAGTGATTTCATCCTTTGAGAATTGATCAGATCATAGGAAGTTGGGCGTTTTACATTTACACAACAATGTTGTACTAAAAACGGAAAGGTTTTCCTTTGTGTAACAAAGGATAAACAACAATCTTGTCAAAAAGATCTCCATTCACATAAATCCACGAAAATTATTTAAAAAAAACCTGTATTCTGCTGCCAGACCAGTAGTTGGCGATGTCACTGTAAAGAAACACTATGTGCCTATAGACTGAACACGTAATATGCATGTGCATGAAGTCACTGTTTTCACATATGCCTATAGTCAATAACGGTATCTTTTTCAAAAACTTGCACTTTTAAACCCGTATAAAAAGTTTGAAAACGGTGTTGTGTAAATGGCCCCTAAATGAAGGCAGATCTGAATGGCAGTTTGTAGTCAGTTGTGGAAGACATTTAGTCCCACCTTCCACCGAGACACGTCATGAAGAGAACAGACGTCATTTAGAGGGGAAGGGGAGGTTATCGTTTTTGATTAATTACAAGTGCACATAAATAAATAAATAAAAGATTTGCAGGGATAAATCATTTAAAATAAACTGTAACATTCTGAAAAAAAAAAAAAAAAATTGTCATTTTTATTTCATGGTGACTTTAATTCCCAAATACTCAATCACATTTTTTTGATACGCATTTTATTTTTGTCTAATTAAAGACAGATATAGTGATATAGACAATTAACATGTTTTTTTACCCAGACAGATTCGAAAAAATAGTGGGCAACATTAGATTCACAACTCTGTGGACTGGTATACATGCTGTAGATGCCTGAGATGAATTTCAACCCTAAATAGCAAATTGTTTGTTGGGAAGAAAATTTATGATGCTATAGTCTCTAATCTTTAAAAAAAACTATTGGCATTGGAAAATACAGAAATGCTGCAGATGATCCTGGATTTGGCAGCTTCTGACAGTTTTCCCATCCAGTCTGTCATGTTTTGGTTTCTCGTGTCTAGCGTCTTCCTGTCTTCTGAGTCTGATGCAATATGCACATTTTACCTGAGCTGTATCGAAACCCAACACAAATGGTCCTCAAAAAATTAAACGGTTATGAGGGGCTCCTCTTTATTAATTGCATAAAAGGCACAGTTAAACCGTTTTGACCAAACCCATATAGTCTAAGCGTTTCACCGCACCCTCAGGTTATTCTCTAAAAGCATTTAAAAGCCTTGAGACTTAAGGCAGTTGAAAAGTAGTTAAATGAGTTTAGCTATCACTCCAATGGCAGCTGTGGTGCATATTTGAATTGAAACAGCCAAAAAGGAGCTTGCACATCTGTCTGTGAATAAGATGCTATTTGTTTGTGTACTATAGGATGAATTCAGTTTGATTGGGACAATTTTTGCCATTGAGATGTGACCTATGTGTTCTTTCTTAGCTCCAGATGTCCTGTAGATATCGCTTCTCCTCACGGAGTCCTGCTACTATCTTCATAGCATCCAGTTTATCGAGTTGAAGTTCATTTCCCATGATCTCCAGTAGTGTGTCATTCACATCTTTTGCCATGTTCTTAGCATCCCTGTAAAACCGTGAGATATTGTTTCATTCCTGGTGAACAAAGTGTGGCAGTCCACAATAATAAATCGTAAACAATGGTATTTTGTACCCACCCACAGACATAAAGACAGCCTTTGTCTTTAAGAAGGATGCTGGCAACATTTTTAGCATGGAGAAGCAAGTTATGTTGAACATATGTTGGTCTGTTAACTGTTCCCGCTGTATCAGGCTCATCTCTGGAGAAGCACACGATCAGATGGCTCAGGGTTCCATTATGCACAAATCTCTCCAACTCCTCTCTGGAAAAAAAGGAGTAATGTGCATATTACCGTGTTTCACTTTTATTTAATCAGTCAGTGGTTGTTTTTGCAGTGGTTAAGCTAAACTTGTGCATTAAAACATACAAATGGTACAAATGGCAGATTAGATTCTCTCAGATTTTGCAGTGGTTAAGTAACAACAATGGAGCTCATTAGTGTGTTGCATTTGAAACTCAACTTTCATCTCCCTCATCCATCTGGCAAGAAAGTTTATAAAACCTCAAGGCTTCTGTTGTAAATCGTTTCTGAAACAGCTTTTATTTCAGCTCTGAATAAATGTTTGGGTGCTATTTCAACCAAAATGAGAGATGGAAAAATGTGAAGTTAACGGACCGGGTCAACCTCAAGGTTTGTGCCCCTTTTCCAATTGATTGCTCTGCTTGTCTGTTACCTTGAATGTTCACTTGCCAAAGCCAGGCACTTTCACACATTTTTGGGTGAACTATAGCAAAAAATAGTTGTACAACTTTTCAGGCATCTACTATAGATTTCCACCAAAGCTAAAGAGAAAAGGAGGATGATTAAGTCATTTAAACAGATGGATGAAGCAAGCGTTTGCACACATCTGAAAAATAGGCATGTTTAAATGGATAAAACAAACCTGAGTTCACCACGTACTCTAAATATCACCACTTAAACAGTTTCCAATGATCTGAATGCAAAAGAACATCTTTTTTTAAAGCTTTTAAAGAAAATCGTGACTTCAGTGACTTAGAAAAGTAATGGCACATTGAGTTAAGTTGTGCTGTTTAATATTTTAGAAACAGTAATACACACAATACATTTAATCAGGATTTTTCGATGAATAGAAAGTTCAAATTAACAATTTTTTAAATAGAAATCCTTGTATATATTTATTATTTATATATTCTGTAAGAAAACCGCATAATACAAACTATATGATTACTGCAGGTTAAATAAGCAAAGCCAAATTATGAAACTACTTGTCATTAGCAATCAGGTATTTTTATTGTACATGCTTCATGGCTTTGTTTTTTTTTAAGGTTTTTGAGTGCATATGCATTGCTTACTGGGTCCATCTGGGAGCCACATCCATCTAAACTGGTCCAGGCGAGCTGACTTTCTGGTCACAGATATTGAATGTTTTTGTTGTTTTTTTAAAAAACAGACTTGAGTGATCATTTGTCCTTTTTCCAGAATCTAAGCCACCCGCTACCCCTCCTCATGTAATCCAAATCCATAAAAACAAAGAGACTCATTGGTGATGGAGGGGCTAAAACAAGCGTTCTTTGTTTCAACAACAATGATTGAAGCTGATTTCACCCTTTTAACACTCACATAAGTATCATGTTTGATTAGAATTGATTGCAGACGCCTTGTTTTCTTTAGCAAGACTGCCTGATGGCCAGCCTGTTTGCTTTTTGTGTTTCAGTGAGTGCAGAGTTTTGCAAGCCAGGTTCAGTCACTTTCTCATCTCAAATGCCACTGGCACTTTCTACTTTGCTCATTAAAGCATAGCAGACAATGAGGGTGAACAACACAAAACTCATTTCATTGATTGGCTTAATCGATGCAGAGGGGGAAAAAAATGATAAATGAAACCAGAGTGCGGACACACGTGAATAAGAAATGTTAAACAATCCTTTGATGTTCAGGGACTAGTGAAGGCAAAGATAGATTGAAATGGCGTGTCAGGACCTTGACTTTGAATCTTGTTTTTATTAGCTCTTGTGTCAAGTAGAGCCAAGCACGGATACAACGTTGTGTGCCGCCCCTCGGTCACAACACACACTTAATACTCACCAATCCAGGCACCAATGTCATTACTCAGGACCTTGCGTGCGAATTATGACTGTGTGCCTATGGGACAGCCAGACCCCAATCATCTTATATAATGTCTCGTATCATATGGCCCATACTCTCAGAGGGAGCACTTTAATTTCATTGCTTTCCTAATCATTACTCTCAAGGACAGTGCCACATGAGCCTCTGGCTGATAGCAACCAAGAGGAGACAAGACGCCAAGATCCTGTGTAAAGCTGGCAGATCGAGTGAAAAATACTCTCAGGTTGCAAAGGGGGCAGGGTGGAAGAATTGTTGAATGTCTGTCTGCACTGCAATTCATTTTCTAAATCAAAATTTTTTTTCTTGGTTTTCAGTGAAAAATATCTAAACATAGATAAAACAAAATAACTTTACCTGGGAAATAAACTTGTATCAGAAAATACTGCTTTTTAGAGAATATCTCTTGTATCTTAGCATATAACTAACAAAATATAAGTTGGCAATAGGTAAAAGTTAAGTTCAAGATGTTTTGAACACCACTCTAATAATAAACACAATTGCTTTAAGTACATTTATATCTTTTTAAAGACTTATATATGAATGTTTATGTGAATAAAATCCTAAATTCAATCTTTTCATCATATAAAGCGATCGGCAGGATTCCCACACCTTGGTTAACTTTAAATTCAAGGACCTTTCAAGGACTTTCCCGGTCCAATATGTCATGACAGCATACAACACAAAGTACCTCACGTGGGAAACACTTAACGTACCACGTAAATGCACATAACTAACGTAAATAAAGCAAGCTAGTATGCATAGGCCACGGAGTGTTGGCGAAATAACAGATTAGAGGACCGGAGGGAATAATATGGATTTTTTTCCAGAAAACTTCTTGCACAAAATAAATTCAAGCACTTAAGGACCTGTCTCTATGTATGTTTATTTTCAAAAACTATCCAGGGCCTTGAATAGTTTTTTTTTTTTTTCTCAGATTCACAAACTTTCAATGATTTCAAGGACCCGTGGGGACCCTGGATCGTGTCTCTCAGAAAATTTGGATTTGGACTACACCGCACAATTCATATGGATTAGTTTTACGATCTCTTTATGAACTTTTTGAAACTTCAACGTGGTAGTTGCATAGCTGTCAATGGAGGGAGAGAAAAAAAAGATCTTCATTTGTATTTCGAATATAAATGAAAGTCTTACAGGTTTGGAACGACATGAGGGTGAGTAATTCATGCCAGAATTTTCATTTTTGGGTGAACGGTCCTTTTAAGGCCGTTTTGAAGTTTATTCTGGAAAATAAGACAGACAACAGATTAATAAATTTGCAAATACACTCACCTGAAAAGAAAGTCTTTGTCTTTGTGGCGACATCCAAAAAAGAGCCACGTCTCTCCGAAAATTGCTTCCTGGTTCGTCTCATGTTCTTTCTCTCTGTCAGGTCAAAACAGTATTGCAAAATTTAATATGATGTCTCTATAAAATTAAGTGTTCTAACTCAGTGGTTCTCAATCCCGGTCCTGGGGACCCACAGCTCTGCACATTTTAAATGTCTCCTTTATCTGACACACCCAGTTCAGTTCATAGAGCTCTTTCCTAACGAGCTGATGATCTGAATCAGGTGTGTTAAATGAGGGAGACATACAAACTGTGCACAGCTGTGGGTCCCCAGGACCAGGATTGAGAACCACTGTGAAGCACTATTATAAAATAGCCTATATTTAAAATGACTTGGTTTTTCATGCTGATGATATCTATAGAGCTGGAGGGCCAATGGCCAAAATAATGCCAATTAAGGAAGTCAAAATGACCTAAACTTTACCAAATCAATACTAAAATAAATAAAGCAATAAAAGCCTTTCTGTAGGTTTAATAATACCGAGTGCAGACTCAATTCAGTAGCCAAGGGCTGTCTTACTGACAGGCGGCTGCTCTCTAATGCTCATATGCATATTTATGCGTTTATGCCTCAAGGTAATATGTGCAAATGGTCAAATGTTCTTATTTAAATAAAATGTCTCTTGGTGAGTTATTAATGTAAAGAAGTAAATATAAACAGTTGGGCAGGTGGGCGGGCGGGGGGGGGGCGTCTGGTTTGTGTCAAAATATGCGATCTGTGCATTAAGCCTATTAGACCTGCCACAATCTATTGTTTATAATAATAAAAAACAAATACAATTAAATTAAAATAATAAATTAAAAAACACCTGTATCGACAATAATAAGATGAAAACAAAGTTAATAAAATTTAGAGCAGAGGGCGTTCTTTATTACTGAAAAATCACTTGAATGTAAGCAATATTTACTTATGTACGCACTACGATTCAAACGTTGAAGATTTTTTTTTTTTTTGATACAAGTCTCTTATGCTGGTCAAGGCTGCATTTATTTGATACAAATACATTAAAAACAGTAATATTGTTAAAATATTACAAATTAATTATTATTTTTAAAAAAGTCTTTGAATTTTCACCAGCCATCACTCCATAATTCGGAGTCACATGATTCTTCAGAAATCATTCTAATATTTATAAAACATTTCTTATTATTGTTATTATCAATGTTAAAAACAGTTGTGCTGACTAATATTAAACCGTGATACATTTTATCGAGTTTCTTTGATGAATAGACAATTCAAAAGCGACAGTAAAGACATTCATAATGTTACAGAAGATTTCTATTTCAAATAAATGGTGTTCTTTTGAACTCATATGTTAAACTCATGGTAACCCTATCATGCCAATATGGGTCTTTGCCATTATTAATTTGTTTATATATATATATATATATATATATACAGGTCCTTCTCAAAAAATTAGCATATTGTGATAAAGTTCATTATTTTCCATAATGTAATGATGAAAATTAAACTTTCATATATTTTAGATTCATTGCACACCAACTGAAATATTTCAGGTCTTTTATTGTTTTAATACTGATGATTTTGGCATACAGCTCATGAGAACCCAAAATTCCTGTCTCAAAAAATTAGCATATTTCATCCGACCAATAAAAGAAGTGTTTTTAATACAAAAAAAAAGTCAACCTTCAAATAATTATGTTCAGTTATGCACTCAATACTTGGTCGGGAATCCTTTTGTAGAAATTACTGCTTCAATGCGGCGTGGCATGGAGGCAATCAGCCTGTGGCTCTGCTGAGGTGTTATGGAGGCCCAGGATGCTTCGATAGCGGCCTTAAGCTCATCCAGAGTGTTGGGTCTTGCGTCTCTCAACTTTCTCTTCACAATATCCCACAGATTCTCTATTGGGTTCAGGTCAGGAGAGTTGGCAGGTCAATTGAGCACAGTAATACCATGGTCAGTAAACCATTTACCAGTGGTTTTGGCACTGTGAGCAGGTGCCAGGTCATGCTGAAAAATGAAATCGTCATCTCCATAAAGCTTTTCAGCAGATGGAAGCATGAAGTGCTCCAAAATCTCCTGATAGCTAGCTGCATTGACCCTGCCCTTGATAAAACACAGTGGACCAACACCAGTAGCTGACATGGCACCCCAGACCATCACTGACTGTGGGTACTTGACACTGGACTTCAGGCATTTTGGCATTTCCTTCTCCCCAGTCTTCCTCCAGACTCTGGCACCTTGATTTCCGAATGACATGCAACCACTGAGCAACAGTCCAGTGCTGCTTCTCTGTAGCCCAGGTCAGGCGCTTCTGCCGCTGTTTCTGGTTCAAAATTGGCTTGACCTGGGGAATGCGGCACCTGTAGCCCATTTCCTGCACACGCCTGTGCACGATGGCTCTGGATGTTTCTACTCCAGACTCAGTCCACTGCTTCCGCAGGTCCCCCAAGGTCTGGAATCGGTCCTTCTCCACAATCTTCCTCAGGGTCCGGTCACCTCTTCTCGTTGTGCAGCGTTTTTTGCCACACTTTTTCCTTCCCACAGACTTCCCACTGAGGTGCCTTGATACAGCACTCTGGGAACAGCCTATTTGTTCAGAAATTTCTTTGTGTCTTACCCTCTTGCTTGAGGGTGTCAATGATGGCCTTCTGGACAGCAGTCAGGTCGGCAGTCTTACCCATGATTGCGGTTTTGAGTAATGAAACAGGCTGGGAGTTTTTAAAAGCCTCAGGAATCTTTTGCAGGTGTTTAGAGTTAATTAGTTGATTCAGATGATTAGGTTAATAGCTCGTTTAGAGAACCTTTTCATGATATGCAAATTTTTTGAGACAGGAATTTGTATGCCAAAATCATCAGTATTAAAACAATAAAACACCTGAAATATTTCAGTTGGTGTGCAATGAATCTAAAATATATGAAAGTTTGTTTTATCATTACATTATGGAAAATAATGAACTTTCTCACAATATGCTAATTTTTTTAGAAGGACCTGTGTATGTATATATATATATATATATATATATACACACATATATACACACATATATATATATATATATATATATATATATACACAAATTAATAATGGCAAAGACCCACATTTATTCAAGTTCATCTAAAAAAACTGACATGTTTATTCATATATAGTATGTTTTAGAAAAGAAATTGTTTTAATAACAAAGTTCGGGAGGAGCACGTTCAGTTAACTAACACGAGTGGAGTGCACTCAGCAATCAATGATAAGAGTTATATATAGATTCAGCTCTCACCTCAATCCATTGACAGTTTAGCAACATCCCCCAACCGCCCCTTCTCCACACTTCTAGTCCTAACCACTTACATACAGGGGGAGTACTCTGGGTTCGGGCCGAGCTCGGAGCCCTCCCCCCGGACAGCACGCCAAATACGTATTAAACCTTATCCACTCTAATTGTCCTTCTTTCACGAGTTCACACTTACATACAAGGAAATGCTGCTGATAATCTCAAAATGGAAAAATATTAGTCGATTAATTTACCTGACTGATCGCTTCTTACAAATTTAATAATCTTCTGTATTTTTTATATGATCCAATTCATAGTTTCACGATGATGAAACCTTAAAGTAGCATGTGGCGTTTAAATACTCTTTTAACTGCTGTGTTACCACAAAAACACAAAGTCACTCTTTGTAGAGAGAGGACGTTGATATGTATCTGGATGGGTTCTTTAAGAGCAAGTCCTCCAAAAGATCTGGCTGTGTTCCCAGAATTCCCTACACTAAGGTGACATACAGGTACCAGGCACTATCTGTACACTGCACCTGCTAAAGGTTGACAGACTTCTCCAAAGAGATAAAAGAGAAGGCGTCGCACAAACACAATCTAAACAGTCTTTGGGCCCTGGGGAAAAAACAGCACACTGTCTACTCCACAGCATCTTTATTCCAACATGATAATAGAGGAAGAGATCTGTTAGAGACGCATTACACAGGCCAGAAGCAAACTCCAGTGTTTACTCCTTTAGCCATCTCAGCCAACCTAAATAAGGCATTCAAAAATAGGTCTGAAACTTTCAGAGGTATTAAAAGAAGTGGAATGTAGAAACACCCAAATGACTTTCAGGGTGAGATGCCCTTCATCATGCTGATATCACTCAAAACACTGCAGTGAGCAGAGTTTCAGACACTAAGCTCTCCCCATCTGCCGAACGTACAGTTTAATTGCGATTAGATTACTAATGAGCCACAAAGTGGATGAGATGACCACAGGAAAACAAAACAGATCTTCTCTTCAAACATCTACAATCTGTTCTTTTTCATTTCATGTCCTTGCCTCAGTGACCCATCACATGGAATGAACAACTGGCAAGCAAAGCAAAACACTCACTTTTGAGTCGTGCTGTCAGAAAGTTGTTATTGTGATGCATCTACATTTAATTAAGTGGCATGTTGAGCAACAGGCAGTCAATAGAATACTAATGTTTTGTTTACTGACTGATGTTAATGAAATAAAACATGCATCTTTTTATACTCCAGGTATATGGATGGTTTAGAAGTTGTGTAACATCAATAAACAAAATGATGCCTATAAATTAGTTGCAAATAAATCATGTCCCTTGAAGCAAGTCAGTTGTGCTTGTGTACTTGCCTACCAAGATGGCTGCCAACCAAGTAATTCTACTTGAATGTTGAAAGACCAAATTATACCTCACATAATTCTAACAATTGTGACTTACCGCCTTACAATTGCAAAAACTTCTGAAAATTGCTAATTTAAAATCAATCTATACCTTACAACTACAATCATTTCTCAAAATCGTGACTGTATACCTCACAGTAGTGACTTTCTCACAACTGCGATTAGGGCTGTCACGATTCCTTGATTAAAAGCAAGTACTCGTTTAAAAAAAATCCTTGATTGCAATTTACCCGTGCCGATTAACTGGAAAATTATTAGAAAGTGGCGCGTTCCACGGACGAGAATCCATTAACTGCATTGTTAAATCATAATGTAGCATAGGGTTATTGTGAATTCAATGAAGACTGCGATTCATTAAATATATATGCACTATTTATTTACACGGGTGTGTAGGTTACATGCGTCTCAGAGCGGCTTCGTTCACAGTAAATGCTGCTCCACATGAACTGTTATCATTTAAGTGTGTGGAGCGCGTCTAAAACTCCATCTCTACTGAGAATTTGGTTTGCTTATAACATGTATATGGGAACATGTGTGCTATTTGATCAGATTTGTAAGGTAAATCATTTATAAACCTACACCAACACAGAATACATCAAAATAATTCTAAATATTCAAACTATTCATCACAATTTCAAAATAAGTTTAAAGCCTCTCTCTGATTTTGCATGTTTGGATGTCCACATATTCTTGTTCAAGAAATTACAATGGCTGTAGCATTTCTATCACCAAGAAGTGGCCAAATATTAAATGTTTGGCCAATATTAAACAAGGATTTGAGCTGTAAAGTGCAACAACAACAATCAAAGGCACTGGCACCCTCTGCAGGCATTTGCTATAATACGTAATGTACATAAGTGAATTATTTATATTTATATTGTGTATATTACATTATGTATTTTAACAGTATTGTTCAATAAACCCATATGAGAACATGCTTTTGATACTTTATCTTAACCAATTATTATTGCCTCATTGTTATTATTTTAAGTCATTTTAAAGGCTATTGTTTTCTAAGGTCTATTTTTATGACCACAAAAAAAATTAACAACTGATTGTCAAAATAATTGACTGATTACTCGATTACCAAAATAATCGTTAGTGACAGCCCTAATTGTGATTTTTATACCTCACAATTACAACTATTTCTCACAACTGACACTTTATACCTCACCTTTAAATTGTACTTTTATGCCTCACATTTGAAACTTTCTCAAAATCGTGACTCAATACCTCACTGTTGCAGCGATTCTACAAAATCATGTAGAAAAGAATGAGCTTCCACACAAAATCAGCAATACAATCTGGCAAAAATTATATTCACATTCATTCTACAGCAAATAAACTACCAAAAAGGCAACTGGCTCTGTTAACTGACCCTTGAATTCCTACAGTTGCCAACTGTGCATTAGTGATTTCTCCCATTCATTTAGCTATGAGTGGTTTGTCTGCACCCCCTTACACAGCCTCTAAAATGAATTCTCTACTTTCTAGATTTCCTAAAATACAGTTACACTGTTTACAGTTAAACAATTACAGCCACTAATTAAAGGGTAAATGAAACAGACAATACATGTAAAATGTTCTTCATTGAGAATAATCACTTAATGCATTCTTTTTATCTGAAATTTAAATAATAAACATAACCAAACACAGCCTGCCACATCCATTTCCCTGCAGTCCCACTCTGCAGGAAATTATATTTTGTGAGACAGGGTTAACGTTTTGGTAGCTTCTTTTGGTCACGCCCACCTGCTCAAAGCTTGGCTCAACTGAGTTTGGCATTTGAACAAACAGAGGGTCCACAGTAGAACCATTAGCATCTGGGAGTTCAATATCCAATCTGGAAATGGGCTTCAATAAACTAGCTTTAGTGGAGCTTTATGCTGCCCCAGAGGGGCCGGTACCAATATGAAAAACCTGGATTCCATTTTGTAACACCATGCAGACCAGCTCCCCTCCTGAATACAAATCAACTGTACTGCGACATCGAGGACGAGATATCCCCATCCCTAAAAAAAAATGACAGCCTGCAGTTGAGTAGAATAGGAGCTAAAGCAATAAGCTGGTACCTTTTCATATGTACAATGAAAGTGAGTCAGTGGCCTACTCTGAACATTCACCTTTATAAATCATACTATGTAATCCTCCTCCTCACTTTCCTCTGTCCCTTGCCTTCACAATGCAGCGCATAGTCTCATACGTAATATCACAGCTAATTGCAGTCACTCAGAATAACATTCTCTGACCTGTGACCGGCACACAAAGTGTGAACAAAGAAATGGATGTGCAAAAGCATTTAAGCCCCTTTATGACATTTAAATACAGTTTTACTTTTTCTACAGAACATGCAAGTGAACTCATTGCCAAGACATTGGTATGTTGTCAAGTTTCTATGTGGTTGCTAATGTGTTTTGGGTGGTTTTCAGAGTTGTTCTGAGTTATATTTATTTAGCGCATTGCTATTCTGGATGGTTGCCAGAGTGTTGCTAACCAAATGCTACAGTGTTTTGAGGAAATTTAGTACGTTGCTATGCAGTTGCAACAGTGTTCTGGATGGTTGCCTGAGTGTTGCTAACGAACTGCTATAGTGTTCTGAAAATATTTAGTGTGTTTACAGTGTTCTGGGTGGTTACCAGGCATTGCTAAGTCAAGTCAAGCAACCTTTATTTATATAATTCTTTTTACAATACAGATTGTTTCCAAGCAGTGGCTGAAGTGTTCAAACTTCTTTAAGGGGGCTTTCACACTAGCACTTTTGGTGCGCACCCGGGTTCGAATGACGTCAGAGTTCGGTTCGTTTGGATCATATCGAGCAATCGAACTCGGGTTCGGAACAGGCAATCGAACCAAGTGTGGAAGCCCCCTAAAAACTATGCAGTTGCTAATATGCTGGCTAATCGGGCCACAGCAATAATTATGTATAGTAAGTCTTCAAGTCTTCACCTTAAATAGTGCAAACTGTATGGAGCGCTCATTTGAGCTATTTATAGAAATGTTTGTGTAAATGCATGTTGGTTTTATCTGTCCTTTTAATCGTATTTACTGATTTGTTTTAACTCTTGTTCTTAATCATCTTGTGCATTTATTAATCATGTGTAAGAAAACATTAATAAAAAATGGTACGCTCCAATTAGTAAGCAGTTTACTAATTCGATTACTAACAGTTCAGTCGCAAGAAACTACTTCACCTATAATTGTTGCTTTTGTTTTGAAGGCAGTCTTATAGTTATGTTCAATTAATTCTGTAGACGTCAAATCCTTTCTGCCTAAAGCTCACTGGCAGCCTGCAAACAGATGAATTGGCTTTGTCCTTGTGTGAGATTCTTGCCCAGTCTCCCACTTTCTCCACAGCACAATACATTTCCGGCTGTCTGCCTGCTGCCATTGATTTACAGATGAGGAAAATCGAAGCATCCCATGCTGTTTGCTCCTAAAGAGGAAACGCCGAGCTTTGTGACACAAACAATGTCCTGCTGACAAAATGGTGATCGTTATCTTTAATTGAAGGCTGGCATCAAGTGTAGCTGTTTTTAGGAGAATCTCAAGTTAAGAAGCGCATTGAAACAGTTCAACAGCATACATGTCCATGACTAATCGCTCTTGTATTCTTGCACATTTGCGGATGCTTGCATCCAAGAAAATGTTTTTGTATTTCAGAATAGAAATGTGTAAATTGCTGTCATATCATTGTCTTATAACTGAGCAGGCATTTTACGTAGAAATAATAACTGTGATAGAACTAAACTTTTTCTTACTGTTAACAGACAGTTCAGAGAAACTGTGATTTTGGTTTGAGTAGAGTATGACACACACTGAATGTGAAACTCAGGGGTGGATTGGCCATCGGGCATACCGGGCACTTTCCCGGTGGGCCACCGTGCTTTTTGGACCAATACATCTCATACTTTAAAAAGCTTCTTCTTTTTTTTTTTGTCTGAACGGCCCATAAAACTCTTACATCTGCGGCCCATTCGTTTAGTTTTGCTTAGTTGATGGCACTGGAATCTTTGTGCCGGTGTAATGCATTGGACAAAAAAAGTCAGCGTAGGTTTATTTTTTTTCTCTCACAGACCGGCCCATGAAATGCATAGATCAGCGGCCCATTGGTTCTTTTCTTGATTGACACTGGGCTGGTCCAATCACATCTTTAAACACCTCCCCATCTGGGCTCTGAGCGAGCGTGCAGTGTCAGTGTATATCTGTCAAACTAGTCCGAGAAATTGAGAAGAAACGCAAGGAATGTGCAGAGAAATAGCGTGAAAAAAAGAAACGGGGATAGTGAGGAGGATCAGGAGATAAATTAGTGCGTGTAGAGAACTGTGGTAAGCAGAACTAGGCTACTTTCAGAACATATAGGCTATGAGTGTAGGAACCCATTACCCAGTTACGCATTATTTCCACATCTGCATATTTGAGGATTATGCATTTTACTAGAAATTTAATGAGACACGTTTGTAAACCATGTTTTCAGTGCATTTGTTTTACAATATATGGCTATTACTGTCATGGATTAATATTATAACTATTATTATGTAGTAGTGTAATGTTGACATACACTATTATCACAACTAAGAGTTTTGAGTTTTTCTTTGTTCAATTTGCAAACTGATATGGATTGAAGCCCTTAATTTTGAACTCTCAAAGTGCACAAAGTATTGAAATATGTATATATCACAAGATGCATATCGCAACAGCTTGCAATAACTGGAGTCATGCACAAAAGACAGAGAAAATCACTCACTGCTCTCGGCTGAATAACTTTTGTAGTTTTAATAAGTATTGGTATATATTTATTTAATTCATACAGTGAAAACTTGTTTTAATTTTGTGTGAAAGTAAAAATAAAACAGTGAAAAGTTTTATTTTTTACATTTGATTATTCAGTTTCTGTTGTTAAATAAACCTAATGTAGGCCAACCTGAAACCCTAAACCCTGTGGTTTACACTGATGTTAAAATAACTTCTTATGCTACAATAAAACACTGCTGTTCACTTTCAGAAGTTGTAGGGATGTTTTATTGTCACAAAAAGAAACACGTATGTAGGTTATATCATTATATTTTTAAGATAATTTAAGTTTATTTTACACACTTTAAGCATTATCCTATCGCATATTGAATATCGCATTATATAATGAGTTTTTCTTCAATATCCAGAGCCGCCGTGCACAGGCGTGTGCAGGAAATGGGCTACAGGTGCCGCATTCCCCAGGTCAAGCCACTTTTGAACCAGAAACAGCGGCAGAAGCGTCTGACCTGGGCTACAGAGAAGCAGCACTGGACTGTTGCTCAGTGGTCCAAAGTACTTTTTTCGGATGAAAGCAAATTTTGCATGTCATTCGGAAATCAAGGTGCCAGAGACTGGAGGAAGACTCTGAAGAGTTAATTAGTTGATTCAGATGATTAGGTTAATAGCTCGTTTAGAGAACCTTTTCCTGATATGCTAATTTTTTGAGACAGGAATTTGGGGTTTTCATGAGCTGTATGCCAAAATCATCAGTATTAAAACAATAAAACACCTGAAATATTTCAGTTGGTGTGCAATGAATATAAAATATTTGAAAGTTTAATTTTTATCATTACATTATGGAAAATAATGAACTATATCACAATATGCTAATTTTTTGAGAAGGACCTGTATATATATGCCGGAGTACATATTCAAGAGCGTGCAAAAATTGGTTGTGTTTATGATATACGTATACATATGTAGTGGGCCAGTCTGGGCCAAAATGCCAGGACCGATTTTTTTTTTGTCCCAGTCCAGCCCTGGTGAAACTGGAGGTAATACAAGGAAACTACCTCACAAGATGATATGCATTGTGATACATATGTTGTGATTCTTGACTCCAATGTATCACAAAATCATAATTAGATTTAAATTTGCTGTATTAGTTTAAATGGTATTGTGCAGTTTGCTTCACTTTTGTCCAGTAGACAAACAATAATTATAATGCTATTTTTATTAATACTATACAAAAAAATACTACAACTATGTATAATATTAATTTATGTATGAAGAGAAGAGAGAAAATACTACTATAATATAATGTAAGGAATATTTTTTTTTTAACTTAAATATTAAAAGAAGCAAATCTGTCATTGATCTATGGTTTGGGGCCAAACCAAACATGCTCTGCTGCCTTAACCAATGACAGCCTCAACCTTGATGTTTTGGAAGGTGATGTGGTGTTTGAGGACAACTTTTGTCATTCATCATTAATGTCCCATCCCACTCTCATCGTCCCCCAGACATATCTGAAACATTCATCAACCACGTTCGGCTCGGACACTAGCCCCTGTGATTACCTGTGACCCGTGTGTCACTCACAAACTATTCCTGTGCACACACAGCAGGCATCACATCACCGACCGGCCCTGCACCAGGGCAGACGGCTTCATTCATATGTAGACCTGGCTTGTCACTCTTCATGGGCCCCTGGCACAGAGTATAAATCACACACACTGAGATGACAGGCCTCCACAAGACACCTTTACAGCCAGATCCTGAATTTATGTCCTTCACCAGGGTCTTCAGAAACACTATTAGGCATCACAGATAATGTGACGGGGAGCAGGTCAATAGCACATTTACACTTTCTCTTCCTCCTTCAATCCTTTTAGATTTATCCTAATCACCCTAGAGCTGTTTTATGCTACTTTTACACATGAGAAATCAATAAACTTCCTTCCTCTTTTCCTTCCTCTTTTAAAACCTGGTTTATTTTTTTGAAGATGTGTGATAAAAAGGTTGTTTTTTAACACTTACTGCTCTGTGGAGCATGGAGAGCTACCTCAAATAAAGACTATAATTTTTGTAGACATGTAAACATTTTTTGTAGCCATGTTTGTGTCTTTACAATGTGTACAATTTAATTCAAGTTAAATTAATTTCAACACCTTGTTTCATTCATGAATTAATCAGCATTTTCAAGCCTGCAACTGATAGTCTGCAATTACAGGGTATGTTCAGTTTTAAAGCCTTGTAGGCTCTTTAATAAGCTAAATTATCCTAATATGGATGGCGTTTTGAAGAAACTCTGTTTTTAAAGGCCTATTTTTAATTCTCAATTAAAACAATTACAACATTACTGTAACCAAGACAACATCTGTGGTTTTTATCTAAAAAAAAATAAAAAATAAATAACAGTGACAGTCAACAGAGAGCTTACATATCACTTATGTAAAGCTTGAATGATCGGGATCGGTATTGGCCGATCGGCTGCAAAAATCCTGAGCATCCCTTCTTCACAGGAGTGCCGAATTACAGAGATCATGCAAACATATCCAAGTCGCTATGATCAAATGCTTTCTTAACTGCTGTTTTCTCACAGCTCTCATCAGTTGTGTGTTTATTTTGTAATTGTGAGGACAGCGGGAAGCACATATTTGCATATACATCTAAACGCCTCAGCAGCTGTGGGATGCTCACTAGCAGTTGTAACTTTTTCTGCCTATTTTAAGATTTAAATTATTAGCATTTAGTATCACTAGTATTAACAAAGTAGTATCAGCTTACTGATATCAGCAGAATTTTGGAATTCACACAAAATATGGCATAGCATTTCACACTCCACAACACAATTACTACTTAAAATTTCATGACATCTAAAATATGTCAGGAAAAAAGCCTTGATTAACCTTCAAAATGTACCTTTGTTGAAGAAATCCAATGAAGGGGGCCACACCTGTCCCAGGGCCCACCATCAATACAGGAACAGAGGGGTCGGATGGTAAGTGGAAGGTGCTGCTTTCGCGAGGTCTGACATGTACCTGGACGTGACATTTAGATCCAATCAATTCTAACCGGTGATGGGATGTCTATATTCTATAATCCTCCACACATCTATTTAACCTTAAACCAAATTCCAAACATTTTGTAAATAGCATCTCAACCAAAAGCTTTTATGTTGCTGTTGTTGTATTCTGCTGCAAGGATTAGTACACTTTCTCCAGAGCTTATTTCTGCCCAGCTTTTGCCTCAATCAAACAACCCAATTCAGCCAAATCCTCCCAGGGACTGTGAAAAGCTAATTTGGAGGTGAACGGGCTCGCTAATGTGTAATGCCTACAGTGCTAACCTTCGGCAGGGCTGATGTGCCTAGGCACTCTGAAGCAGGTACCGTCCCAAGGGGCTGCAAGATTGAGGAGACGTGATCAACCAGCCAGCCTGTGCACAACCCCTTCCTAGCTGGATGCTCAGGACATGCAGGGAACTCCACAACATTGAACACGAAATGAACTTTCTCAGGGTGCTGAAGGCTGGAGCTGAGGAACGAGACAGAAAATAAGAGACTAAGTGCTAACAATCTAGAAACAACCCTGAACATGAGCAAGTCGGTGGACCTCATTATCTCTCTCTTAATGGCCTGCCTGTATCGGGCCCTGGGGACCCCTGCTGACCGGACTTTAATATTTCATAGCCCTAATGTTTCGGTGTATTCTACTAGCATCAGCATACTGAACATGAGACATTAGTGTAGATGCCCAACCACTTACAAGCCAAAGGAGATGTGTATGAAAGTGGCAGGCAGTTCTGAAAGGAATGTCCTTTGCATTCAATGTTTGACTTTGATCACAACAAATAAAGTATCATCAAGCAAGAGTAAGTGCCGCATTGAATTCATGTCTGTCTATAATAAACCACACAACATCAAAGGAGGATAGAGACAGAAATAATGACCTAAAACCTGGATATGTCTCTGCTTTAATTTGTGCGTCCAAATATAAAACACAGGTGTTTCAAACAAGGTCTCTTACCTGGCAGCAGAATAGGCTCTGGGCTGAAGCTTTGGCAAATGTTCTGTAATAAAGCAGAGGAGAGATCAGAGATGGAGATGGCATTGTGACCTTGAGGTTATTCGACCGTGTCTTGAGTTTCTCTTTTAGGGCTACCCCTCTCTCTTACCCAAGCCTTTTGAGTTTATCTATAGAGAGCCAATTCCTCAGAATAGCTAAATTCACAACACAGTTTAATTTAGTCTGTCTTTTTAGGACAATCTTGTTGTTAAAAAGCAAGTAAAGTAGAATTTTGAACATATAAAGTATCTTAATATTCAGCAAACAATCCTAAAAAAAAAAATTGATAAGGAATGTTTTTGAGCACCAAATCAGCATTTTAGAATGAGTAATAATGCTGAAAATTCAGCTTTACCATCACAGGAATAAATTACATTAAAAAGTTATTTTAGCTAAAATCAGCACCCCTGTCATATCAGTATAGCCTATATCATTGACCATTATTATAGATATGGATGAACTGTAATTTCGGCATATTTTTGTCTTAAACTGCCCCGTGGCCCATAGAGAAAACAGGTGGGAAATGTGAACAGGCACAATTTACCATTCAACGATAGAATCTTCAACATGCGAAAAAAGGGGCATGCATGTGAAATTATACAGGTTTAATTGAATCTGATTTAAATGCAAATGATGATGGATGATATAGACAGAAAAAAGTACAACTGAATTACACACCCACTTAAGACTCCGGAAGCATATCACAGTCAAAACTCTTGTATTAGAGTTTCCTAGTTGTGCCTTAAAGTCACAAACCACAGAAGAAATCCCACCCTTGGTTATTGACACATTAATAAAGAGGGTTTTCCTATTCTTTCCTATCCGGAGGCTGTGAGGGTATTTAATGCAACTTCTCATATTCTACATAAGTACTATTGTTTCTACAAAACAGAGAAGTTTCTAGTCCCTTTCCTTACGGTTTGTTTTTCCATTCTCAAATTTTGCAGTGATACCAGTTGCAGGAAGAACCTACAGTAATCGCTTACAAAAAATATTACAATGTTCAAAATTTATAATAATACATTTTAGTTATTCCAAACAAATGTGTATGTGTTTAATTAATATTATTGGGTGAAACCAAATTCAAAAATAGTAAAGTTCAGTGCATTACTAAGTTAAGACCTCATACCATTAGTTACATTATTGCAAAAGGCATTTTTACACTTAAAAAAAATGTCCCTTGTTAAAGGGATAAATTACCCAAAAATTAAAATCCTGTCATCATTTACTTACCCTCGAGCTGTTCCAAACCGGTATACATTCCTTTCTTCTGCTGGACACAAAAGAAGATATTTTGAAGAATATGGGTAACCACATTGACTTCCGTAGTTATTTCCATACTGTGGAAGTCAGTGGGGTTCCATCCACTGTTTGGATACCCATATTCTTTAAAATATCTTCTTTTGTGTTCTGCAGAAGAAAGAAATTCATACAGGTTTGGAATGACATGAGGGTGAGTAAATGATGACAGCATATTCATTTTTTGGGTGAACTATCCCTTTAAAAGCACATAGGTAGTGGTTTCTCTACTCAAATAAAGTGTTTAAAATTCCCCTTCATCAGTCAACAACTGACATACAATTTTCTCCAATTCGCTGAAATGATGAATCAATTTGAAAATGTTCATTTCAATCACACCATATGTGGATGCCGAAGGTCCTCAATGTTATCAATTAATTACAATCAAACATTCAATACAGTGAGCAGCTGTTGCAATTACAGCCTCTCGTCAGTGCAAACAAATGCATCAAAAAGGCACATGGTGTTTTGGTGAAAAACTGACTTTAAATGTCAGGAGAGAAACAGTTTGACTAATGACAATGATCTTACTATCAAGAACACACCAGTGCAGAGTGATTTTAGAAATAAAATGAATGTGCTGTCAGACACTGCTGAACCAGCATCTCTGTCGATTTGTGCCATGGAGAATGACCATGTTAATCCTTAATTTGCCAAAATCGCAGTAATATTCATGCAGATTAAAACTTTACATGTACATACATCCAATGCAACAATCCACTGGCCATATCCGCATAAATCAGTGAGGGTCACTGCATTATGATTACCCTGCAATTCGCCATATCTAAAGCATGCTATTCAATAATAATTTCAGCTATAACAGCTGTTTCTCAAAATCAGGGTGACTGCACATTTCTCACCTTGATGGATAATTTTATTGCATTTCACAGCAGAGACTTACTGTACAAAAAAAATAGATCCACCAAATATTTTTAGAAGAATTATATAAGGTTTATTATTGCAAAATATCATCTTTGTATTGTCAAATTCAATTACATGGCACAGTGATTTCTTATAGTGTGCAAAACTTACACTACCAGGCGGAATCAACATTTATTTTAATTTTTTTAAGAAATTAATACTCTATTTGGAAAGGATGCATTAAACTGACCAAAAGTAACAGCAAAGACACTAATAATGTTGTGATTTATATATAACAAATAAATTCTGTTCTTTTGAAAGTTCTATTTAAAGAATCCAGAAAAAGATGTATGGTTTCCACAAAAATATTAAGCAGCACAACTGATAATAAATAAATAAAAATCTTGAGCAGCAAATTAGCATATTAGAATAATTTCTGAAGGATTCTGTGACACTGAAGACTGGAGTAATGTCTGGAATGGCCATCACAGGAATAAATTGCATTTTAAAATATATTAAAATAGAAGTGATATTTAAATTTGTAATAGTATTTTGCAATAGTACTGTTTTTACTGCATTCTTGTCAAATAAACACAACCTTGGTATATTTTCAAAAACTTTTGATATGGTTTGAGTCAAAAGAGTGTTTTTAAAAGAGCAATCTTATGTCTTATATAGACAAGCACATTGTTCGCACCTAGCATCATCCACTTAAATTGCTGTACCCAGTAATAACACATTATTATTTTTTTCCCCCTTAAAATGGCACTGAAGGCCTTTATTATAATTAATGAGATTAGTTATCTTAATTGACAGCCTTCATTTTTAGTTTATATTTGCTGAATTTATCATTCTCCTTGTGTGCCCTAATTTGCTTTGGTTAGAATCTCAATACAGCTATTGCAAGTTAAAATTTTCTTCTTCTTCTTTTCCAGAGACTATACTTTCAGTATTTTGCCTTTAAAAGGAGAGCAAAAAAGTAAAGCTGGACCTCTGATCCGATGTTGCTTTACTGCCACCTGGTGGTACCGACACTGCAAACACTTCCAAACATCAAGCACATTCACCATGCAAACTTATGCTGACATGGAATGTATGAAATGCAGAAAACATCCCTATTCCAGTAAATTCAAAGCAGATCACATCTGTTTACTGACCGAACAGGAGGCTGAGCGGAGGTAGGCAGGATGGGAAGGCCTGAAGGAGATCCAGCACACATACGTTGGTATCCCTGATAAAGCTGTTGTAGTCTGCTGAGCCTTCTTTGCTACACAGTTCCAGAAGCCTTCTTTTCTCTGAACTGCTCCGAGTGAAGTCCGCCAACGCTCGCACAAACGCCTGAAAGCACAAGAGAACAGCATAACAGGGTCTGTCCAGGAACTTCAGACTACAGCCCCATGAAAGCCAAACAAATCAACCCCACCGGTACATCAAAAGTAAGCGCTAGTGCTAAATCAAAGGTTCAGAACTTAAACAGCACAGAAACTATAACATTAAATAAGGTTAATAACAAAAAATTACTTTTTTTGGAATGCTCCTTATCTCCAAACCCCAGGTGAGAATAAACTGCAAAGAGCTGTTCTGTGGGATGTGAAGTGGAACCTTTGCTGCTGTAAAAGAAAAGAAAAACTGCCTATGCATTTATTCAACATTTCAAGTTGTTCAATCTTAATCTAGTTCTCTGACTTGTGGGTAGAATACATTATTTTATCTCTTGCACAGTTTGAGGAAAATGTTTCCCGTATCACTGATTGAGTCAACAATGGCTACAATACCTTTCTTACTGCTGTTTTTAAGCAAGCTGACTTGAACAGCACAATTCCTTTGCATTTGCAGATCCAGTCTGAGCAGCAACTCTTCAACTTCACTAGCTCTGTTTGGACAGAGAATATCAAAGGAGTCTCCAGGCTGATAAGCAACATCCTGCTCCTGGAGAGAACATTTACATTTACTTTCACAGAGACCAAAACAGAGGAAAACATAAACATGACTA
Organism: Meda fulgida; assembly: GCA_030578275.1. Lineage (NCBI taxonomy): Eukaryota > Metazoa > Chordata > Actinopteri > Cypriniformes > Leuciscidae > Meda > Meda fulgida. The sequence continues at coordinate 13,645,150 of CM060639.1, read as the reverse complement.
TTTGACTGATCCAAAACTGTTCTAAACTAAACTTTTAAGAAGGCATTACTGCAGTTATCGGGGTAATCTAAATGTAAAATTGGATGTGTGTGTGTGTGTGTGTGTGTGTGTGTGTGTGTGTCTCAATATATATTAGACATACACATAGTATAGATAATATACATATAATATAATACAATATTATATATATATATATGTATATATATATATATATATATATATATATTTATATACACATACACATATAGATATACATACACATATACATAATGTTAGATTACTTTTGTCGTCATCATCTAACGCTCAATGAAAGGTAATCTTAAAAAAAAAAACAATTTGACTAACACTGTTAAATGTAATCTTTAGCAAATTCCAAAAATGTTTAATAATAATGTTGCAATGCCTAAATACACTTGTAGCATTTAAAATGATTTTTAGTTTTTAGTGTACTTAGGAAAATTATTTAGGCAATTTAGAATATAATTGTATTATTATTTATTAATTTATCTGTATTAAATGTATTCTATACATTTCTTTGTTATCGGTCATAATTATAAACAATTATATATAAATACAAATAATTTGTTTATTATTAAAATAATTATGAGCTCATTTGTATCAGCCAGAATTTTAATATTGGTGCATCCCTTCTTAAATAAACATGAATAAATATGGACTTACCGAAATATCAAGCTCCAGTAAGATGGAAGATTTCACTGCATCATCTTGAGTTAATTTAACTGCTTTTGAAATGGACACTTCATGATAACCGTCTTTACCAGATGGGACTGTCTCCTGTGAACGGAGGATTTTTACTAGCACAATAATATATACAGTTAAAGAAATTACATTTTATATTATACCATCTATACCAGACAGTGGTTTTCAACCTTTTTGACTCAAATGCCCCCTATTATTCAAAGAGCCCACCCAGTGGATTATTCATAAAATGCATATGTTCCTAAATCCATGCTTACATAAATTGTTGCATTTACGCAAATGGTAACAGAAACTGAATTCTGTATTTCTTGTGTTTCATGAAAAAAGACCCATGGTATTTAAGATGAATCTCAATAAATGTTGATTTTCCATGAAGTCCATACCCCTTCAGATGACGCCTGCTCCAAAACAACCTCTAGATATGAAGGGGGAAGAGCAGGAACTTTAAGAACGGACTCTGACAACGGTGGTACAGATTGCTTCAGAGATGCAACCAACGTGGTAGAGTGAGTCTCTGCATCACTGCTGTCAGATGGAACAGTTTTCTCACTTTGATAATGTACTTCACTCAGCTTCAAAAGATGAAGATCAACTTCTAGATCTGCCATGTTTTTTTCCTGGCCGGATGCATTTTTATGATTATTGTCCTGTGTACAGTCACTACGGGCAGCGCCCGTTTGATTTGAAGCAGACATGCCGGAGAATGTTTTTTTCAGAGCGTCCCAGAGTCCCTCAATCCAAGGATCCACCACTACTTCAAGTCTGGAAAGAAAAGAGCCCCAGAGTTTGACAGGGCAATATATCAGAAAATCTGCTTTTTTATATTGTTATTTAACGTTCATGCTTACCCAGTGCCGTCATCTGCATGCCCAGTGGCATAGAAATGTTTAGCACCAAGTCGCTGCAGAAGGCTGTCAATGGTCTTGCCTCCGTTGCAGAAATTTGCATAGTTTGTGTCTCCTAGAGCTGCATATATAACAGCGTTAAAAAAGTGCTGATGAGTGGAGCTCACGCTTGCATAACAGAAAGACCATCTTACCTAACACTGCATAACGCAGATGGGAGAGGTGGTCGTGCGGCAGAGATTTATTCTTGATCTTTCTCACAAACTTCTGAGCAGTGTCTGGAGGATCACCATCACCGGTTGTTGAAACCACAAAAACAACTGGGCGGATTTCACCGTCCACGTTGTACTGAGGATGCATGGGAATGCACAAGTTGCATCAGTCAGTTCTGATATGTGACTGTCCCATATTTGATATCCATGAAAGTAGTGGTGAGAAACATACCTTGTCCTGGTTGCTTAAACAGCTGATATCAGCTGTTAATCCATACTCAGCTGCTTGTTCGCAGATCTCTTCAGCTATTGACTGAGCCTGACCGCGCTGAGATCCATACAGTATCAAGAAGCGAGCAGCAACTTCACACGGCATATTATCATAACTGGACAAAAGGGAGTTAAGATGTTGAAAATAATTTCTGCATGTTGTGGAAAACACTCTTAGAAAAAAAAGGTACAAAAGCGGTCACTGGGGCAGTACTAGTCAAAAAGTTCACCTTTGTACCTTATTTACCCCTAAAGTGTGCATTAAAGTACCTAATGGTAGATATTAGAAGCTTTTGAAAGGGTACCGTCTCAAAAGACTGTATATAGTCCAATTCTATGGTTTTAAGTATCAGGACATAAAAAAATCATCTAGTGTTAGCAGGTCTTAAAAAGAGGTCAATACAACCTCAAATGAACAACAACACATGACATATTACACAGTGTCATTATTTGTTTAACAAAAATAATGCCAAAATGGAGAAGCCATGTGTGACAAACTAAGTACACCCAATGATTCAGTTGCTTGCAGAGACACTTTTAGCAGCAATAACTTGAAGGTATCATTTTCTGTTTGACTTTGTCAGTCTCTCACATCGTTCTGGAGGAATTTTTACCTGCTCTTGACAACGTTGCTTCAGTTAATTGAGGTTTCCGGGCATTTGTTTATGCACAGCTCTCTGAAGTCTGGATTTTGACTGGGCCAGTGCAACACCTTGATTATTTTCTTTTTCAGCCCTTCTGTTGTAGATTTGCTCTAGATCTGTTGTAGATCTGTCGGACAGATGGCCTCACATTTGGCTTTAGAATACTTTGGTATACAGAGGAGTTCATGGTCGACTCAAAGACTGCAAGGTGCCCGGGTCCTGTGGCTGCAAAACAAGCCCAAATCATCACCCCTCCACCACAGTGCTTGACAGTTGGTATGGGGTGTTTGTACTGAAATGCTGTGTTTGGTTTGCGCCAAAATGTGGCGCTGTGCATTAAAGCAACATCTCCACTCCACATCTGTCCAAAGGACATTGTTCCAAAAGTCTTGAGGTTTGTTGAGATGCAACTTTGCAAACCTAAGCTGTGCTGCCATGTTGTTTAAAGAGAAAATAGGTTTTCTCCTGGCAGCCCTTCCCAACATGTCAATTTTGTCCAGTCTTTTCTCTAATTGTACTGTTATGAACTTTATCATTTAACATGTTAACTGAGGCCTGTAGAGTCTGAGGTGCAGTTCTTGGGTTTTCTGCAATTTCTCTGAGCATTGCATGGTCTGACATTTGGGTAAATTTGCTGGGACATCCACTCATGGGAAGAAGGCAACTGTCCTGAATGTTTTCCACTTGTGAATAACCTTCCTTACTGTACAATAACAGACTTCAAATTGTTTGGAAATGGCCGTAAAAAGTTTCCCAGAGTGATGGCAACAATTGCTGGTCTAGATCATTGCTGATGTCTTAACTGTTGATCTTAATACACACCTGAATGCTTCAGACCAACAAACAGCCAAAACTTATGGTCAAACTTTTAAACACACTTGCTGATGATCAATTAATCAAGGCATTTGATTAGCAGCGCCTGACTGCTACTTACCCTCTTCATTCCTATGGAAGCAATAAGGGTGTCACACATGGCTTCTCCATTTTGGCCTTGTTTTTGTTGAATAAATAATGATATGGTGTAATTGCATGTGTTGTTGTTCATCTGAGGTTGTATTTACCTAGTTTTAAGATCTGCCAAGGACCATATACATATATACATATACATATATGCATATACATATATACATATACATATACATATATACATATACATATATACATATATATATATATATATATATATATATACCCATATGATGTTTATGGAGCAAAAACATGATCTTTCACATTTAACTATTTACATAAGCCATGTAAAAACGCAAAAAAAAATCATACCAGTCTGCTATTTCATTACAGTCGACAGTGCTATATTAAATACATCAACAACTATTTTAGACTATCCAATCATAGAAACAATTGTCAGTCACAAATGTCAAATGTGAGCGGTGGGATTAAATTGATAGAATTTACCTTGAATTTACAAATGACAACTCCAACCGCGTCTTCGCCCGAGAAACAAGTATGAACTGGTGGAGCAGGTAACCGGATACTACGTTACTGTGGACTGGCACATGGCCTTGCAGAAATAAACTATTTGTAAATAAAAGATATAGTAGTCAATAATAAACCTCAATATGTCTAGTCAATCTGTATGGAATATAAATCTGTGGCTGAACTCGCACTATTTTTTGGAGTTATCGCGATAGTAGGATGAACCATTAATAAAATGCTTACATTTTAATAGACATTGGTAGATATGTTTCTTTCTTTTTCGTTCATAAATTATTTTCTGAAGTGTTTTAAATTTTATATAAATACTGACTCGATGACGCTCACAAATTTTACCCAAAAATAACGTTGATGCTATGACAACCTCCACTTGGTTTGGTCCGTCCCGCCCCAAGATTCTTCCAGAAGTAGCCGGCAGATCCGCGCGTGGAGGTGCACGGCTAGAGGATACAACTTCCTTGTATAAAATCATTTTTAAAAGCTGTGCATTCCTCAAGGGTGGAGATTAAAAATGTCCACAATGGGGACCCTTGCGTTCGATGAATATGGAAGGCCTTTCCTCATCATAAAGGACCAGGACAAGAAATCTCGCTTGACTGGCCTGGAAGCCCTGAAGGTACAAAAGCTAACGGGCTAACGTTAGCGGGCTCTCTAAGCTTTTTGACGGTTCATTTAATCATATCTATAATCCAGAAAACTACAAACTGTTTCATGTTTTAAACTTATTGGTTGCACTGTGCTTTTGTAGTCTGACTTGGAGCGAATGAATTCCTTTATTGCGTATTCTATTGTCTAATGCGATCAATAATGTGCCTCATGTCTAGCAGCGGATGGTCCATGTGCTTCCTCTTAACTGCGTTGATTCATGATGCGCAAACAGGGAGACATTAAGTAATAATGTTTTTTATCCACGAGAAAGCTGTAATTGTCCCTTGACTTTACTTTAATTGTACGCAAACTGCTTATTACTTTTTTAGAATCTTATCAAGAGTAACGTTATTGTTATTTGTGACGCACCTTACTGTCTATCAGACAATATGAGATCATGGAGTATCAGAATGAATCTAATGTGCATATATTGTATTCTAATAATATTCGTCCATTTCAGTCCCACATCATGGCTGCAAAAGCAGTTGCAGGCACCCTGAAAACATCATTGGGGCCAAATGGTAAGTCCTCGGTTCTGCATGCAAGTTAGTCTTTATGATCCATTCCTTGCTGTTTTCTTAATGCGGATTAATACTGTTTACAGGGCTTGACAAGATGATGGTGGATAGGGATGGTGAGGTGACCGTGACCAATGATGGTGCAACGATTCTCAGCATGATGGATGTCGACCATCAGATTGCCAAGCTCATGGTTGAACTCTCCAAGTCTCAAGATGATGAAATTGGAGATGGAACCACTGGTGTTGTTGGTGAGTTAGCGTTTCTTTTAGTCCTCCCTCCTCCCGTTACTGCACATGGGTTGCAGAAGTTGGCTTCTTAATGCTTGTCATGGATCAAACTTCACATATTTCCCACTGCATGTTTGTTTATTACATATTTTGCTTTATTTAATAATGCGTTGACGTGCCATTAAATTATATCCGGGTCAGAAATTACATAGGGCTCATCTAAAATGTAAAAAAAATATAGTATTATTATATAATATACGGGAAAAAAAATAAGATATCCGCTATGCTGCACACCCCTAGTCTTTTCTTCCCTATTTGTGACGTATATCCAAGTGAAACGGCTTCTCGATTAAAAAAAAACATGTTGGGTGGGATTTTGTCCATCAGGAATTAATTGGATGGTTGTGGTGTGCTATTGCTGTGATGTCATGTGAGTGACAGGTTGCCTAGTGCCAGTAAATCCATCAATAAAGAGAAGAGATGTCACTGCAAGGGGGAGGGCAAGTGTTTTTGATTAAAGATAATAAGGACAATTAATAAAAAAGTTAAATGTTCACATAAATATACTGCAATCTTCCATTAAAAAAGGATGGGCAATTTTGATTTCATGGTGATTTTAATAATTTTATTCTGCAAGGATGCATTGAATTGATCAGAAGTGACAAAGACATTTAAAAAATGTAAATACAAGACATTGACAAAATATTTCCTTTTAAAATAAATGCTGTTCTTTGAAACTTTATATTAATCAAAGAAATCTGGAAAAAATAATCCATTTCAGTTTCAACAAAAATAATAATCGGCACAACTGTTTTGAGTTGAAAATAAGAAATGTTTCTTCTGCAGCAAATCAGCTGATGAATGATCATGTGACTGCAGTAATTGCTTCTGAAAATTCAGTTTTGCCATCACAGAAATAAATGACATCTTAAAAGATATGAAAATAGTCATTTTAAATTATTAACAATTGTATTGTTTATACTGCATTTATCAAATAAATGCTGCCTTGGTAAGAATAAGAGGCTTCTTTAAAAAAACTTTTGGGAAAAAAAAGTACTACCGAACTTAGACTTTTGAACTTTTTAGACTTTTTTTTTTTTTTTTTTTTTTGATCATCTAAAATTTGATATGTAGCTCATAGCTAGACATGCATGAAATCTATTGTAGTATGTTTGAAGCATGTTTCTTGTTTCATAGCTTTATAGTGTAATGTGTGTGTTTGCCCCTGTAGTCTTGGCAGGAGCTCTTCTGGAACAGGCGGAGCAGCTGTTAGACAGAGGCATTCACCCCATCAGGATCGCCGATGGTTATGACCAGGCCGCAAAGATTGCCATCGAGGAGCTTGACAAAATTGGGGATAGTTTCCCAGTCGATCCCAACAACACAGAGCCTCTTATTCAGACAGCCATGACCACGCTAGGGTCCAAAGTGTGAGTGTGTCTGTTACTAGTTGTCTGAAATTAACAGTTTACTACTGAGAATATTGTAAGGGATTATCATCGATGTATTCACTTTTTTTGGTTCGTAGGATCAACCGGTGCCACAGACAGATGGCAGAGATTGCTGTCAATGCCATCCTGACTGTTGCAGACATGGAGAGGAAGGACGTCGACTTTGAGCTCATCAAAGTGGAAGGGAAGGTCGGTGGTAAACTAGAGGACACTCAGCTCATCAAAGGTGTCGTTGTGGACAAAGAGTTCAGTCACCCTCAGATGCCCAAGGTTTGTGTTCACTGTTAATAATCATTCCTGGCTGCATATGTATATTCATACAGTCTTCATTAATAAGTATGTTTTGTATATTCCTCCAGGTACTGAAAGACACAAAAATCGCCATCCTCACCTGCCCGTTTGAGCCACCCAAGCCCAAAACCAAGCATAAGCTTGACGTGACCTCAGTGGAGGACTATAAAGCTCTGCAGAAGTATGAGAAGGAGAAGTTTGCAGAAATGATTCGACAGGTCTGTATTTTGCTTGTTCTGTTTGCGTACTTAAAGAGAAAGTAAAGAGATTTGTTTTAATTCAATATTTGTATTTAATATGTATATGAATATTTAATATTGTATATTTAATCTGTATTTATAGTTTGTATTCAGTGTATTTTTCTAAGGTTATAAAATTGAATAGCATTTTTATTTTACATTGACAGATTAAAGTGCCTTAAAGATATCTTATCAGTTTCTTTGTTGTTGTTAAGTTACATAATTGTAAAAGATGCAAACAATAGCAATAATGATGTTTTCTCAATTTGCATGACCGCCCTCTTCAGTATAAAGTTGTTTAGAGCTACAAATTGAATATTCTGGATGTATTGCTTCCTCAGTTTGATTTTAATGATAAATGTATCACCGATGTTACAATTTAATTCGTTTTTTCTTCTTCTTCTTTCTCTCCCTCTTCCAACACGTCTTCTAAAGGTCAAGGATACTGGGGCTAATCTTGCCATTTGCCAGTGGGGATTTGATGACGAGGCCAATCACTTACTCCTGCAGAATGAGCTTCCTGCCGTCCGCTGGGTCGGTGGACCTGAGATTGAGGTTTGTAAAAACTACACAGCAATACACTACTGTTTAAAAGTTTGGGGTTAGTATGTATGTACATTAAAAAACATTAAAAACAGTAAAATTGTGAAATATAACAATGTAAAATAACTTTTAACACATTTTAAAATGTAATTTATTCCTGTGATGCAAAGCTAAATTTTCAGCATCATTACTCCAGTCTTCAGTTTCACATGATCCTTCAGAAATCATTCTAATTTTCTGATTTGATTCTCCAGTAACATTTCTTACCAATGGTAAAAACAATTGTGCTACTTAAAGTCAGCATGAAATCAAAATTTACCCTGTTTACTTTGTTAGCACACATTACTAGTCTTTAATAAACATCTGTGCATTGTGCGCTGTGCTTTTTTAAAATTTTGTATTATAGTATAAATATACAAGTATAAAGTTCAAAACAACAGCATTTCTTTAAAACAAATCTTTTGTAACATTATAAATGTCTTTAGTCACTTTTGCTAAATAAAAGTACAGTAGTAGGTATTATAAGTATACATTTCAAAGAAAAACTTCCAGACCCCAGACTTTTGAACGCTCGGGTATCTCACAACATTGTCTTCAGCTTTATCACTGATGGGTTACTAATGTCTGCTGACAGTATGAACAAACTATGAGACTTTATACAAACATTTACAGCTCATCGCCATTGCTACTGGAGGACGAATCGTACCCCGATTCAGCGAGCTGACCCCGGAGAAGTTGGGCGCTGCTGGATTGGTGAAGGAAATTTGCTTTGGGACCACTAAAGACAAAATGCTGGTTATTGAGGAGTGCAAGAACTCCAGAGCCGTGACTATCTTCATCCGTGGAGGGAACAAAATGGTAGAGTTTAAGTGCTAAATTGGGATTTTGCCCCCTCAAGATATTAAATTAGTTTTCGTATCCTGGTTACAAATTTCCATCTCTCTCGCCTATTCATCTGAATCATTTAGATTATCGAAGAGGCTAAGAGAGCTCTTCATGATGCTCTGTGCGTCATCCGTAACCTTGTAAAGGATAACCGCATCGTGTACGGTGGAGGTGCCTCAGAGATCGCCTGTGCTCTTGCAGTCAACCTGGCAGCTGATAAGGTATTTTTGCCGTCATCTATAATCTACATTCTGAGGTTTTTGTTAAGCATATTTCTAAAATTCTCTGCTTGGATTCCAGTGCCCCTCTCTGGAACAGTACGCTATGAGAGCGTTCGCTGACGCTCTTGAGGTCATCCCTATGGCACTCGCCGAGAACAGTGGTTTGAACCCTATTCAGACGATGACTGAGGTCAGAGCTCGACAAGTCAAGGAAATCAACTCTGCACTTGGAATTGACTGCCTACATTTATCAACAAATGGTATGAACTTCAATATAATTCTTAAAATATAATTCTTTACCAAATGTAAGAAAAACAAAGTAAAGAATTATATTATTACTAGTGCTTGTGCCGAAGTAAAAAATAAAAAGCCATTCAGAAATGATTTATGTAAGATTTTGAATTATTTTTTAGAAGTCTTTGATTAAAAGATACAGTAGAAATAGTAATATTGTGAAATAATACAATTTAAAACAAGTTTCCAGTGTCACATGATCCTTCAGAAATCATTCTAATATGCTGATTTGATGATCAAGAAACATTTCTTATCAATATTGAAAACAGTTGTGCCACTTGTGTTTTGATACAAACTGTGATACATTTTTCCCAGGATTCATTGATTAGAAAGTTTAAAAGAGCATGAATTGACTCTAAAATCTTTGCTGTCACTTTTGATCAATTTAATACATCTTTGCTGAATAAAAGTATTAATTTAATTAAGAATCATACTGACCCCAAACTTTTGAACAGTCTTTTTTTTTTTTCATTTTGTATTATTATGTAATTGGTTCAGTCTTAAAAATGATGCATAAAATATATTTGGCCTTTAAATTTGACTAAAATCTTTACAGACATGAAGAAACAGCATGTGATTGAGACCCTCATTGGAAAGAAACAACAGATTTCTCTGGCCACTCAAGTAGTCAAGATGATTCTGAAGATAGATGATGTCAGGGGCCCCGGCGAGCCTGAAGACTGAGCGACGCGCTGAAATGAACAGTCCAAGCACTTCTAAAGGGATGTGTCGAACCTGTACTGTTATTTATCATTTTATGCAGTTCAATGTTGTACCGAAGTGATCATTAAACTTTTGTTTTCAGATTTGTTTCTTGGTTGTCATTGACATTAGATTTTTGAATCTTGAGGAGAAAAAAAGTGCAGTATTAAAAATATACATGCAGAACTGCAAAAGCTTTCAAATAATTCCAAGTTAATGTCATCAGATTTACTGCTTTTTGTCATCACTAGAAAATGTTTAACCTTCACCTCAGTCATTTTAACCTGTAACAGTTTACATGTACTTCTTCAACCAGTTGATCATATCTTTCCTGGCTTCCTCGATGTAGGGTTTATCTTCTGGGTTAATGTCTTCTCTCTTGCGATGAACAAACCCATGTGTCTGATTAGGGAAGATTTTCACTTGGAAGTCAGCAGTGCACTTTTCCTTCAGTCGTGTCTCTAGTGTGGTCACCTTGGTTAAAAGTTAGAGAACAATAAACATGAAATGATTGTTTGGCCAAAGTTTATGCCCCTGAAATGGTTCATTTATTAATCCAGTGACTTCATAATACATTTACCCACATTTATTGTTTCTCATTTTTAAGAGATAAAATGCAAATAAATCTATATTAGAAAGATCATTTTAAAGAGAATTGTGATCTGATTGTACTTAAATTGAGCTGTTTGGCCTGAAATGTGTTTGATGCAAATCTAATAAAGCTCATTTTCCATGTCACATCCTTATTGAAGCAGCAATAAATCAGAACTGAGATGGAAGATATATTTCTTATTGTCATCTTTAAAATCTTTAAAAAAATAAATGCAATTAATTTGATTTTTTTTTTCTTTTTAAATGTAACTGACCCTAAAATTTTGAACGCAGTTTAAGTCTTTAAAGAAATGTTGTTCATATATATATATATATATATATATATATATTAAAATGACCTCAGCTTACCTGATCAAGAGGTATGACTGCATCATTTTCTGCAAATATGAAAAGGGTTGGACTCTTGAGGTCAAACCTGTCTTCCCGCTCTCTAACGATACCTGGGTTAAATGAATGCATATATACAGTTGTTAAGATTGCAGACAGCATATTGACACATACTTTCTGTATCCTTGACTGTTCATATAGATGCAACAAATACATTACCATAGACTGAGACGCCAGCTTTAATTTCTTGATACTGAAGAGCAATGTAGTGTGTCGCAACACCACCCCAACAGAAACCCACAACACCTATATGCTTTGCACCACACTGCTCCTTCAGGTACCTCAATACAACATCCACTTCCCTGGGAAAACAATAAAATTGTTTAGTCTTTCCTTTGAAGGCATGGTCAAGTGCATCAGATAAGAGCATTTAGTTCATTGAACTTGTACTTTTTGATGTCTGTAGGTTTTTTGTCGTCAAGCCACTGTTGAAATGTTGACCAGTCGTGAGATGGGCTCCACGCCTCTTTTCCAACAAAGAAATCTGGACATATAGCACTGTAAATGCAAAATAAAGTAAGCAGAGGGATATCTGAACAATTTTAATATTTATAACATTATAAAACATTTACATGTATCCATTGGCTGAGAGCATGTCAGCCATGTATCTGGTGTTTGGGAGCTGCCATCCATAAATATCTTGAATTACAATAATGGCCTTTTCTGATGCTTGAGGCTTCACCACATAAGCTTTAATGTGCTCGATTTGAACTTCCTCTCCAAGACCTCCATATTCAATCGTATCCCCGATATCACATGGACAGGGCTTTGCTTCGTTTGCCATCTGTTCGTAAAAGAAAAACGGTGTGATGAACCTATTCAATCCCAAATTTCCCAGCAATGTATTTGGAAAAAATGATAAACACAGAATATCTTCACATTTACTTGATTTAACTTAATGTAACTTTTTTATATACTGTGATTCATTAAGTAATAAACAATTGTGCATTGTGTTTTATGCTTTCTGTGATCGTGATTTTTATGAGATGGAGCAATCTACATGCTAGGCTACACATTAATAATATACACAGATATATCAAATATGGTAACTGTATTTGTATTATTTCATGTTTATTTGCTTCCTTTTGTGAAAATTTGACAAAGATAGCATCTTACAGATGAGCAAACTGTAATTACCCAGCTAACCATCATGTTTGGTTCCCAGGACGTTATAGGCCTACGGTTTTGGTCAGTGCTCGAATTGAGGTGGGGCTGGGGGGATCCGGGACCCCCCATAAGGTATTAGGGACCCCCCATAAGAAGTAAAAAATAGAATTAGGGGGGGGGGCCCTCAGATATTTTTATTTTAGTAAAAAAATAATAATAACAAATCTGATTAAATGCATGCAATGGATACGGTAAATTTCGTGAATTGATTATTTACAATATTTTTTTTAAATTTGGCTAGTTGCCATGTCTCTTTAAAATGTAAACGTCACGCCCCAAATCTAAAGAGTGCCGTGCGCATGACATCGTTGACTGACAGGACGAGAAGCACCTGGCTGCAGCCTGCAGATTTGGGCGGGGGTGCACCTATATATATACCTATATATATATATTAGTGTGGTTTTGGTGGGATTAGGATATAGTGTTAAAACTGAACCAGGAGAAGAAAAATAGGATTTATAAGTTAATAGTAACAATAAACAAAGTTATATTGTAGGACTTTTTTTTCTATGAATAAATTGATTAAATGTAAACTATTTTGATATTATTGTTATTAATAAGTATACATTTATTTAATTGAACATGAAAAAAATTGCTAATTCTTCTGATACTCTATACTTCCTTCTCTTTGCAGAACCTTGGCATTGCCATCCCCATTTATATTCCCTGGGTACCACTTTTACTATTTTACTTTATAATTATTTTTGTTTTGCTGTGTTAATTATTCTCTAACTCTTACTCTAGTCCTCTATCTCTCTCACCTATTTTTTGTTGTTTTTTACTTTATAACTCCAAGGCTCTTTTAAGAGCCATTCCCCCCTGCAAAAATGCACACAACTGTGTTAAGCAAGGGGGGAGTATGAAAAGACTGCAGTAGTAGGGGCCCATTCTGCCAGTACACCAGCATGCCACAGCTGATGTATTACCACATCAAAAATCATTTTCTATCCTATCCTAATCTATCTATCCTTCTACCTCTGTCTGCCTATCTATCTCTACCTATCTGTCATGTCCATCCATATGTCTGTGCCTGATAAACTGTATTGCCTTCAAAACTTTTAGGATACTTTCTCAAGACAAATTAAAGTATGTCTTGACAAACTTTAACTAGTTTATATTGTTCATAAACAAAGTAAGTCTCTTAGGTACTTTACAGACAAAGCCAATAACACTCAAGTATATCTTGTCTAACATTTTCCTGTAAAATGTTTAAAATGTATAAAAAATAAATAACTTGTATGACTCTGTACTGTTAATGCCCTTCTTCAAAATGATTCAATATGGTTTGTTCTGTATTTTATCTAAATTAGGTGTTGTGAACTGGAGTGCATTTTCCAGACAATATAAGCAAGAGTTCCGGAAGCCCTACTCGTTGACTCTGTGCTTGCACTGCGCTGAAATACACAAGGACTGCCCACCTGGGTGTGTGGGTGATGGCAGAAGCGGAGTCCTGCATGCATTTTCTTCCGAGAACGAGGTTGAGGGCTATCGGTTGATTGTTTTTTCAATGTAGAGGGGAATTTCAGGCTGAGTAGATTTTGTGTGTGTGTGTGTGTGTGTGTGTGTGTGTGTGTGTGTGTGTGTGTGTGTGTGTGTGTGTGTGTGTGTGTGTGTGTGTGTGTGTGTGTGTGTGTGTGTGTGTGTGTGTGTGTGTGTGTGTGTGTGTGTGTGTGTATGTGTGTGTGAACGTGTGTGTGCGTGTGCACGTATATGTATGTAGGTGATTATCTGTATGTGTGCATATCTCTTTACACAATTATTCTTGTTTTGAAATAAAAGTTATGACTGGTATGAGTTTGGTTTTTTGAGTTGGCATGCATCATATGGGATACAGAGATTGACAATGTACTGTATGTAGTTAGTTTAACTTCAAACTACTTTAATGGCATAAATGTTTTATAATAACATATATAATGCACAAAAATAAACAAGAACTATTACAGAGGAATGATTAAAATAAGAAATATATAAGGTGCCATTAATGTTTACAGTAATTTTGTAATTTACACAGTGAAGTGCAACAGAATGTGAAAAACTTGTAAAATACTACACAGATATTACACAATACTCTGTAATTCCTTATAAGTTTACCTTAGATCAGGCATACTTAAAACTATGGATATGCGCTCTACTCATTTTTGCTGCTTTCATTATTACTTTAGAGTTTTTTTTTTATAATTTATCATTTTATTAAAGTATTATTTCAAATTAGCGACGCATCATTACTGTACCACTTAACCCAAATACGATGCATGCGCTTTCAGCGTTTATTAAAATAATAAACAAATAAAAAAACAGAAGATAAAGAAACAGTTATGAAACAGCTTCAATTAATTTAAGGCATAAATAAAATTAAGACGTTTTTTTTTGCTGTTTTCTTCTTCATGAACCACAGGTATACCATTTGTAGTACAATGCAAATTCTCTCTTGAAGACAGTAAATAGAGGCTGTGTTTTTAAACATTTACATTTGTGGATGAAAAATGTACCCAAGATAATTAAAGTGTTTAAAAGCATTTCATAGTTTTTGTCTTTCATTATAATTCCAAATGTGATGTTATCTCTAGTGAAACTGGAGAGAGACTGAAGATAAGGCTCCAGCCAATCATACATGTGTTGATTGGAACGTGTTGCTGTAAGAGCAGAAGAAAAACAAATGATCCGTGGTCTCTATGTTGTCATCACAGAATATACAGTTAGTTAGCTATAAGTTAAATCTAAGTGACAGGTTTCAGCGCGATATAGCGCATGAGTTTTTCAACCCTATTTCCTGTTTACCGTGGCGTCGACGTCATTACTGTGCCACTAACCAATGATTTATGCGGGATTCACTCTTTAAATAGCAAATTGACATTGATTGCCATGGCATTGTTTGTTTCTGAATAAAGCAGCCTTTTTCACTGAAATGGTCGTTGAATAGTTGCTGACTTACTCACTCATAACAGTGCTTTTCCGCCACCTACTGGACGTAACTATGTAAAAATGTGCATGTGCTGAAATAGTTGATAAATCCCCACCACCACACAGAGTGACTGCCTGTTTTGTCACAATCTATGTTTAATATCTAATAAACAAGTTTCATCGTTATATATATATATATATATATATATATATATATATATATATATAAACTATTCTTTTAAATAAAAACTGGCTTTGACCTTGTACAAAACCCAGATACAAAATCTTTTCTGAGTAGTAAAAGTTTACAAGCAAGAAGAGCAGATCTGATTGCCCCTCCCTCCCCCTCTCCCTCCCTCTCCCCCTCCCCCTCTCCCTCAAAAAAACTTGGGGACCCCCCATAAGACTTGACTCAATTCGAGCACTGGTTTTGGTAATAAAATGTCCTTAAAAATAACCATTAGGCTACAGAACGTTCTGTTCAGGTTCTCTTTCGGTTGTCGCAAAAACTCTGCAGCGTTCTGGCTAGTTTAGTTTTTGGTTCCAATCCCCCACAGAGAACATTCCTAGAGCGTTATTATTTGGTTCCCAAAAAATTGCCAAACTTTAAATATGATTACGTTTGCTGTGTAAACAACACGAAATCAAAGCACTTTGCATTTTATTTTACAGTCTACAATCCCGTGCAAAATAAATCAACACATCTTTTTAGACTCTTCAAAACAATTTGGCCACAACTGAACTACTGAATACGCCGCATTCTGACAAAAGAAAGACGTGAATGAACCACGTGATTACATTTTGTGTCTGCATTCAAACAAGTTTTCAAAGCAACATATGACTCACAACACACATTCGGTAAAGTTGCACTTAATGCTGATATCGACAACAACACAGGCCGCATCCAACATTGGTTT
The DNA here is from genome assembly GCA_030578275.1 of Meda fulgida. Classification (NCBI taxonomy): domain Eukaryota; kingdom Metazoa; phylum Chordata; class Actinopteri; order Cypriniformes; family Leuciscidae; genus Meda; species Meda fulgida. The sequence goes on along the minus strand of CM060639.1, from coordinate 13,629,001 downwards.
TTACATTTTGAAATGCTCTTACCGCACCGCTGAACCTAGAAACCTCGAATTTATTTCCCAGTGAGGAAACAATGATAAACGAAAGGTTAATCTGATTCCAAATATCAATGAACACAGACAGCAGAATTCAGTGTTTGTCCCTTTAAGCAACGCCCACTATTTCATAACGCTCTCCCGTCTTTGTACTTTTTTTGTTCATCATGAGTTAGCAAAATGTTGTCAGTTGAAAGTAAATGGATATGCTTTAAAGTGTTATCGATTCGTGCACCGAGGACATATAACCCTATTATGTTCCGGGTCATATCTGTCCCCACAACAAACAGAAAGCTTGATTATGATATAGTGAATTGTAGACGTGTGTAATTGTTAAAACAATGTATAAAGAAGGGCATGTATGCTGTTTTATTAACTGTATATTATTATTATTATTATTATTACTACCAAAAAAAGCCTAGCACAAAGTATTTTACAACAATACAATGTGAAAAAACACTGCCTTTGCTTAATGTAATCTGCATTTTACAAATCCATAAATATATACAACTAAATAGGCCTATACTGACTGGTGTATCATAATTCTGAACATGCCTGGAGATTGACATGATCGTCAAATTAAAGAGTTTTTTTTATCACATTTCCAGCATGTTATATTATATTAAAAAAAACTTATATAAAGCAAGACTGACACACATCTGAACTGGGATTTCGCAAAAGTAGGATCCTCTACTAAAAAAAAGCTTAGCTATTTTTGAAACAATTGTTGTTGTTGTTGTTTTTGTTTGTTTGTTGATAGAGCGAGGTTCCTATAAATTGTACTAGTTTTGTTTCAAATCAATCCATGGATCATAATCCAAGTTGGAATGTATCTAATAAGAAATTGTAACCGATTTGCCATGTAATAAATTAGAACATTTGGAGCGTCCACCTGTAACCTATTTTTGTAAAGTAAACAGACTGATTATAGCTTTTGTATTTTTCCAAGAAAAATCACATTTTAATTATTGAAACCACTTAGAAGTAGGTTTAAATGGGATCATTGAAAATAATTAATTTGAGGCAGGATTTTAATTTTGTCAGTTGCTATCCAGAGAGAGAGCCAAGTAATTACAGCTTTTTAAATCATTCTTCATTTTAGTTAATATTGGTGTAAAACTTAGCTAAACCATTTCTGAAAGTTGTGGAGAAAGAAATATGCCCAGGTATTTAATGTCACCCCTAGAAAATAGTAAGTATGGGACCTGCATGGGCTACTGCCGAAAGTATTGTTGATTTTGTCCAATTAAATCCGAAATCTGAGGAAATATTATTGCCTGTATTGGATTGTGTTGTGATATATTGATAAGATTGAAAAGCCTTCTTAAATTACTTGAGGAGTGGCCTTTGATGAATCCAGTTTGATCATTATGGATAATTGTAGAAATTACTGGGGATGCAACAGCTTTAGAGATCATTTTAATGTCTGTGTTTATTAAATATATGGCCGATTGCTGGCATACTTGGATCTTTATCTGGTATAGTCTTATTAAAGCAGTATTCAAGTGAGGCAAGATCTTACCTTTGGCTTTTATTTCTGTAACCATTATAAAAATAAAAATAGAAGTGGAGCCATGATATTCCATGAAATGTTTTATAAATTCTTCCACAGGATTCTGAGCCCATCTGGCCCTGGTGTTTTATAATTTTATGTTTTATTAACGTATAACATTCCGATAAAGGTGATTCTAAATAGTCTGATTGTTCTTTTGTTAAGCTGGAAGATTTCTTTTATCTAAAAATAACTGGATATCTGTTAAATGCGTTATTTTTGAAGAATATAATTGCAATAAAATGATTGAAAAATCTGTTTTATTTCCTCTGATGACTGTGCATTCTTAGAATGCCCAGTGGAATCAATCATAGCGGTTATAATTGATTTTTCTCTTTTGTTTTGAAGTTGATTTGCTAAAAAAAATGACCAGATTTGTTTTTATATTTATTATATCTAAGCAGTTGCATCATAAGCATGTAGAGCATGTGTTTAGATACTGACTGCCTTTCTTTAGTTTTTCATGACTATTCATCTCACTTCAATTGCCCTGTGGTATAACAAATTAATTTCTAAAGTTCAAATATATGTACTATCTCAGTTGCATGCATAAGCAATGACACAACGTCTCTGTTGTTGGTTTGCCACCAGAGAGCGTATTTGTCACCGTTTTTGTGAAGTTTACCATAGAGACCACGCCCACCGTCTCCATTGACTTTGCATTGCGAGAGGCTGCCTCCTTGTCATTTATGATTTATAACAAAAGACAGAAAAATGCCTAAAAGCTGCTGTGTGACAATGTGTACAGCAAACAAGCTAAAAACCCAGAAATATGTGTTTATAAGCTTCTGAACCGTAAAAGCCAGCATTTAAGGAGACAGAAGTGGATACGGGCAACTAGACGTGAAGCATCAGCAGAATGGGTACATTGTGGGATCCTGACACTCGGTATGTTTTTTTTTACACAATATCATGGCGTACAACATCCTGAATGGTGTGGGCGTGGCCTAAATACGCTCTGTCTCATTCATATTCGTATGGTAAGGGTAAACGATACGATAAGAGTAGATAACTTTATAATAATTATTTTAATATTATTTTTAATATAATACAATGGTTTAATAATACCGTACTGATTAAATTGTATTTAAAACAGTGGTATAATATGTTTGTATGTTACCATTGTTGCTGTTTTATGAATTAATTTGTGTTTAATAATTGTTTGACCCTTTGAATTTTGCAGACAAGCCAATAAAAGGCCTGTGGTACAGGTATGTTATGGAAGTAGGTGCCTAAACAGAAGTTAAATATCCTGAGAAATATTGAATAGAGTATAAATAATCAATAATAGGACAGTGTTATAGTAAAGTTTTTAGGCTATATCACTTACGTGTGAATATGGTGCACTCAAAAGGCACCGCTGGGATTCGAACCCAGGATCTCCTGTTTACTAGACAGGCGCTTTAACCAACTAAGCCACGGCGCCACGTGCGCGAGTTACACAATCTAGGCTTTTTTTTGCTAAACTCAAATCGATTACTATTTAGCTTTCGGGATTTATTCGAAAATCGGCGATCTTTTTTGTGTATCATAGTATCATTTAATCACCAAATAAATCACATTTATCGTGTCTGTAATAGCCAAAAGAGATGACACATACATTTGATCTCATTGATGTGTGATCCTGACACAACCAATGCAAATTGTCAAATTAATTTAGAAACTTGAGTTAAAAAGCTTTGTCTTACGGCTTTTACAGTTCAGTTATCTTGTAGGATGGCCATTGTATTACAAAAAAAGTGTTGAATACGTCATAGAAAAATGTTTCAGCTCAATTCACCATCAGTGAAAAATCGATGGGTCTCAAACAAAAACATTAACATTCTGGAAAAGTCCAACAAGATCCCAGGATTAAGTTCAATTGAGCTGAATAAGTTTGTATGATTTATATGGACTGTTTCCACCAACAACAAAAAAACTAAATTGTAAAATGTAGTCACAATCAATTGTGAGATATACAATTATAAAGTTAGATATATGATCACAATTGTGAGCTTAAGTTCCCATTATGAAAGGTAATGTTGTAATTTGTAAGTACCATTTTTACTCTGAGGCAAAAAGTATTGCAATGAAAAATAGGGCAAAAAGAACACTATTGAAGACAAAATGCTATTATTTAGAAAAAATTGTCTTTCATTCTGGCAAAATTTATATTCTGGATTAAAATTGATCCATGTGGAGAATTACTGTTTATTGTTGGAAAGAATAATATTTAACATGCTGCTTTATTCTATAAACCAAAAAAGCTTCAATGTTAATCAAACCCTAATTTATCTTTAAAGAGTAGGCCTACTTACAGTGCTTGCAAATCTGGCCACATGACCAAAAATACCCGTCTGCAAAATGTACAAAGTTTCTTTTAACTATTCAAAGCGACTTACATTGAATTTAGGGTATATGTTTTTATCAGTTCATGTATTCCATGGGAATTTAACCCATGACCGCGGCATTACTAGCACCATGCTTTTTGAACTGCAGGAATGCGTTTTTCTCAATATAGCGCACAATTCTGTCAGACATGGCAACACACGAGCTGAAGAACCGTTTTAGGATTGCAGCACACACCCTGCTGATGGATCCTCTTACAGAGATAAACCCACAGGATAAGATGCTGATATCTAGAGAAGACAGCATCTTAAATACATGTTAAACTTAAACACATCAGCACAGCTAGTGATTGTATTCAATTAGAAAACCCAGAGAGCTGAGCAGTTTGAACATTTATTTCTGGAAATTAATTACAAAGTCTTCAAATACCAGTGAACCACTAGATTTTGGTAAACAAGTTAGCAATCTGACTATACTCCTCTCAAGAACAAGATACAGGGCTATGGATTATTATTATTATTATAGTGGAATAATTGTCTGTTATTCTACTGAAGAAAATAACAAGACAAGGTTATAATCTACCGCTGTGTCTGATTATTACAGTTTGACCCTTACAGACCACAGTTTGGCATCTATATGTACATGAAAATAGCATGGATTTTGGATGACACGGCAGAGACAAAAGGTAAAAGTTAGTGTTTGAGGAAGTACAAACCAACCAGGAACTCTGAGGAAACACAGCATCACATGTAGGGTCCATAATAGCAAATTACATATTGCCAAACACCTTCAAGGTCTGGCTTAAAGGGATAGCTCACCCAAAAAAAAAAAAAGTTCCTGTCATCATTTACTCACATTTATGTCGTTCCAAATCTTTATTTTCTGTAGAACACAAAAGATGATGTTTTTGACCATGCAGTGAAAACCAATAGAGTCCAAAAACATGTTTTGGGTCCCACTGAATTTCATAGCACAGAAAAACAAAACAGACATTTAAAAAAAATGTCAAGTAAATGTCATTCAGATTTGGAATGACATTGAGGGTGAGAAATTGATGAATAATCCCTTTTACTGTAACTGATATTAATACCTAATGAATGCCTAAACTCGGAACTGCTATTAGTGTTTCTTTTGACATTAAACACAAGATGCATATGTGCTTTAGCCCTTTGCTGGTGAAACAAAATGTGAGAGACACACACAGAAAGTAGTTCCTTGCATTACATGAATTGGATCAAGGCAAGGCTTTGCCATTTGAATAAATAAGTTAAAAATAAGCATAAGCACAACTAATAAAGGTTGGAGAAGTAGGAACTACGCGTCCCCAAAACTCTGCTGCCCTCTTTTCTCCCTGTGCAGTCAGCAGTGGAGGACCGGTGTTATTGTAGAGCAGTAATATATGCCCTTATTCGAGTGCAATGCTTGTCAACGTCATCGTCAAGATTACAATCATTACAGTCATTATCGTCAAGATCCACTCCAACATCACTAGTATCAGCACAAATGCATTTTTAGATTAGTAAATGTGAAAGAAAAAAAGGGGGACTGAGAAGTTTTTTAATTTCTTCATGAGTTCCTCTACTTCATTTAGTCTCCTTTGCATTTTTCTAACCACTCCTAGACGTACCAGACTACTTGTCGTGGAATAAGCACACATAAAACATGACTTCCTGTGAACAGAATAAAGGCATATAGAGGAACGACACAGAGAAGACAGTGTGGTGAAACATGAAGAGTATTATGTGCTCTACAGGATGATTACAGTACAATGAGTCAGACGTATGAGCAAAAAGGTCATCTGTATCCGATGTTTATGAGAACGCCAATGCTTAGAACAAATAACAAACCTTCCTTTCTACAATGAAAGCCTAAAAAGGATTTTTTTTCTTCTTAAATAAGCACTGGCCTACAGTTTAAAAGCTTCAACAGTATTAGTATTACTTGTCACACCTGTAAACGTTTGTCTCCTAGACTGTCTAAAAAGTACAAAGACTCAGCTGCAGCGTCTCACATGTTCCAGAACGTATTCTGGGAAGTGCAAACTACACACTTGCAGTCCGTCCAGTTTGCAAGGCATCCTAGGATACTCGTCCTCTTTCCATTTGTTCTCCTCAGGGTCAAATGTGAGGATAGAGTCGCTGTAATGACCGTTGTAGCAAAGTCCCCCGAGCACCATGATCTGTTTGTCCAATACTGCCACTCCATGCCCACTGCGTCCTATAGGCATTGAAGCCAAAATAGTCCACTCGTCGGTGTCTGGGTCATAAACTTCTGTCGACGGGCAGCCCTGGGATTCGAAAGAGGCACGCAGTATCACACACACCCCGCCGAAGACGTACAGCTTCCCATTGTGGGAGATCATCTTATGGAAGCAACGAGCGTAGTTCATTTTTGACTTGTTCTCCCAGCAGTTGGTGAGGATTGGCGTGCGCCGCGTACGATGATCGGACGTTCCTTCCCGTCCCGGGTCAAAGACGCACACTTGTTTTGAGGTGGAAGAGGAGGTGATGCCGCCAGTGATATACAGCTTTCCGTTGAGCACAGTGCCTTCGTGGCCATACTTGTTTACAGGGTAAGGATCTACAAACTCCCACTTGTCCTCAACAATGTCATAACGCTCTGTAGAATAAAACGTCTCATCCCGAGTGCGGCCTGCAACGGCATAAATATACTTCCCGATGACGCCGACGGCAAACTCTGATCTGGGAACGGACATGTCTGCCATGCGTAGCCAGGAGTTCTGTCTGGGATCGTAGCGGTAGACCTTAGAAGAAGCGTGGAACTCTCCGTCCGGGCCTAACTCTTCACCACCCAACAGGAAAGCAAAGTTGTTGACAATGGCCAGGCAATCGGGACGCAGCGGTACCTGGGGGCCTTCTAGTTCCCACCACACTTTGGGCCGGTGCAGGAGGAGGATCTTACTATTGACCATGCTGTGGCCGATCATTCCACGGAATACAGCAGTCTGGGGTCTCACCGATCTGATGCGGTTGGACTTGGTTTCTGCCAGAGGTTGTTCGTTTACCTGATGGAAGTAGCTGAGCGCCTGGTCTACTTCTAGTCTCAGTTGGCGGGAATAACGGTAGAACTCTGATGTCTTCACCTATGAAGAGGGTAATCTTCATTAAAAAACTCCATAATTAACGACAAGTAAATTTATGTTGTAAACTCTCCAAAAACTTAATGGTATTCATGAATTAGATTTTCAAATAATTTTTTTCCTTTTTCTTACTTGTCACTGACCCCTTAAGACATAATAAACAAGGAAGCGTTGTTACCTTCTCAAAGATATTGGCAGGAGTCATGAGGCAAAAGCGCAGGTTCTGCACCACCGCATCAGTATGTCTCCATCGTCGCCGGTCATGTCTCAGCCAAGCCTGCACCGCCTCATAAAGCTCAATTTCCGGAAATCGACTCAGCTGGTCACTATCCAGATAAGCCATCAACTTCTCCAAGCTCAAATAGGACAGGAAGTCCGGTCGCGCCATCAGGGGCACAAAGTTCTCCAGCAGAAAAGCATCAAGCTGCTCCTGCACGCCTTCCACGCCGACACTGAAGTCTTCCAGCAAGCGCATGACCTCAGCACAATTCTCTAAGCAGATCTTGGCCAGTAGGAAGGAGCAGCAGAACTCTACAGCCTCTGTGAGTTGCACATACATGGCAGCCTGCAGGATCTCTTGCACCGTGATCATGCTTAACTCTAATGAACCATAATACATGAAGCGAAGGACGTGACCAAACCCGGCTGCCGTCAATCCCTTCATGTGAATCTTATCCTGGTCACGTTCCCGCATATCGGCCGTGAACATGACCCGGAAATAGTCGCTTTGCGTCGCTAACAGAGCCTTGTGCGCCTGGAAGTGGTGCTCCTCGATGAGAAGAGTGACATCGAGCAGCAGTCGCTCCTCATACAAGGCTCGGAAGCCCGACGACACGCTGCCATCATGCACTTGGGAAAGGTACACCTCCACATCCCCCGCCATTAGGCACCTGCAGAGACACAAACAAGCTTATAAATGACAAGTCAAGGCAAGTCGATTTGTGTCAATTTAGCTGGTCGTCTCTGCAAGGTTGGGAGGACCATAACTGTGATGAAAAGACAGACATTTACCATCTTCTCTCAAGTATTTTATAGAAATAAGTCTCGTCTCAGGGTTCAAAATCAATCAAAACAATGGTTAAGGCCTGTTAAAAGGATAGTTCACCCAAAATAAATGTTCTGTTATCAATTACTGACCCCGTGGGACACAAAAGAAGATATTTAGTTGTTTTGGACCACGTTTCTTTGCAAGGACAAAAACAGAAGAAAAAAAGTCAAAGGTTTGGAATGACTACGTTTTGGGGTCAAAAACATAAAAAAGAAAAAGAAATTAAAACTTTTATTCAGCAAGCACACATTAAATGTATTCAAATTGACAGGAATGACATTTATAACATTGACAAATTTCTATTTCAAATGAAATCTGTTCTTTTGTACTTTTATCAAAGAATGCTGAAAAATGTGTCGGTTTCCACTAAGATATAAAGCAGCACAACTGTTTTTAACATTGATACTAATAAGAAATGTTTCTTGAGCACCAAATCAGCATATTAAAATGATTTCTGAAGGATCATGGGACACTGAAGACTGGAGTAATGATGCTGAAAATACAGCTTTGTCATTACAGTAATATTTAAAAAAAAAAACAATAAAATAGAAAACAGTTATTTTAAAGCTGCAGTCCATAGTTTTTCCTCTGTCGCCATCTCTGTTCAAAATATGCAATTGCAGTTATTCGAGGAATTATCAACTTTCGACCTGAGTTGTGCCTCGGCACGGCACAGCGCGGAAGAATCCAATATTTTGAGGGGAATGTCCGGCTGTCAGTCACCGCGCCGGTGTGGATACGGTGTGGAATCACAGATTCTACTTTTTGGAAGTATGACCAACATAAGAATTTTCACAGGAAAATGTCATCTGAACAAGTAAGCAACATCCACTTTTGTTCTGACCAAATGAGGGAAGAAAGCACTGCAGTAAATCGCGCTAACGATCGCTTATCATATCACGTCAAACCGTGTAAATTATACTTTGTTCTCAAATTGTTAATGTTAACAAATTCAGCATTGCGTGACTACATTTAATGCCCTTCTGATATTTATCCTTGTTTTCGCATTGGGCCCGATTGCAGTCTCGATCCGAAGCCCGAAGTCTTTTGCATTTTACAACGGGTGAATCTCCAGTTGTCACAAGCGATTGTCGTTTGAACCTTTCTGGATCTGCCATTAAATTGATACGTTTAATTATATCAAGTGCTGTAAGAAAAGGCTATAAATCTCCACCTCCAACATCCTATATAGCCTACTAGCCAAGACTCCTTCTTTATGTGTACAGATGTGATGTAAAGACACAAAGACATGCTCGAATTTACCGCTGAAATCCACCAGTAGGCAACCACTGGAATTAAAAACATTATTACAAGCTTACCGTTTTGAATCGAGCTAAGGCAAGCAGATAGTTTTGAACCCTGGCTGGTTATGTACTTGCTCAAATTAATTTTGGATCATTTTTAACCCCAAAAAAATTACAGATTGCAGTTTTAAATAATTGTTAATCAAATAAATGCAGGTGAGCATAAGAGACTGTTCACAAGATTTTCATTTTTAAAATCTTACCGACCCTAAACTTTTGACCAGCTGCTTAAATCTTTGAGTGAACTATCCATTTAATACAAGATAAAATTCTGCAAATCTTTAATTAAGTGCTTCTTGAACTAAACAGCACTTCCTCATGTTCTTCATCAGCCAAATCATCTGAACTATTTGTAGTTTAGTGAATAATAGATGGTATAAAAACATGCCAGACTTTAATAAAGCCTCTGGAAGGACTTCAAGAACTTTCACACCTCAGCACTTCAGTTTCTGCTGCTGAAAGCCAAACTCTCTCAAAGCTCCCCCACACACTCCCCCTTTACTGCACACATACACACACAGCACACTCACCTCTGATTGGCCACGGGCATGTCACAGGGGGGTGTCCGAGCCAATCAGAGGACAGTACCTCTGTGTCCGTAGGAAATTAAATTCTGAAGATATTCACCTAAATGACAAAGCCCCAATCATTAAAATTACGAGAAAAACACCAACAGACTGAAATGCTAAAGATGCACCAACAACTGAATGTCCCACTGTGTGCAAACAGGAGACAATTATTTGAGGCATATTGGAGGTAGAAGACAGAATACTTTTGACAAAATACCCCTGCTTGCACATTGAAAATGGACCATAATTGTACAAAACAGAAGCCTCGTATAGTTTAACCATTATTTTGAATATAAAAAAGAGGTGAGAAACACTTAAAGACACTGTATCCTTAACTGGTAAGGTGGCTTGGAGAAAAGCAGAGGGTGATGACTTTGTGGCTTACCTTTTAGAGGCCTCCTGGCCAACGGTCGGCTTCACAGCGATGAAGGCACGTTCACATTTCCTCTGCTTGTACTTGCCCTGCTCTAAAAAGAGATGACATACAGATGATGGAATATAGACAGATTATGAATGAAAGTTGATATTTTTTCATTACTGTGTTATTACTTATTATAAAATAGATAGTTCCAGTCCTTGATTGTGATTGGTTGATTGCGTTCAAAACGGATTTAAATTACTCTACAAAGCGTATTACATCAGTTTTACTGCGCCACTGCTTGGCAAGATGGCCGTTCTGCTTCTGAAGAACAACATTGCTTAACGGAAGAATAATATTTTTATCAACAGCATAACATTTTTGAGTCTGTGTTTATTTTATGAAACCTTGTCATGTATGTAGAATAACCAATTTATAAAAGCAATAAACCCCATGAAGCTGTGATTTACAGTGAATTTTTAGAGCAGCTCCGATCCGTGCCCAACAATGCCCCTTTGCTGTCCTAAATTCACTATGTATAAACTATGACTTGACATGGCTTATTGCTTTAATTTAACCATTGTTAATTAGTAATTATTACCAAATGTTCATTAGACACTGAGCAACATCTGATTATTATTTTTACGGTTGAATAAGTGCCTATATGTAATGTGACTGAGGGACTGATGTATTAGACAGTGTAAGTTATATGCACATGCAGTCAGTCGACAGATCAGACGAAAGAAAACTAATATCCTATTCAAAACAAACTGCATCCATTTGGCCACAAAATTTGGAATTTCCCAGAATTTGTTAAAATGTGATTTTAAATTCACTACCGTTCAAAAGTTTGAGCTAAATACGATTATTTTAATTATATTATTATAATATAAATGAATACTTTTATTCAGAAAGGACAACAAAAAGATCAAAATTGATAGAACTTGTAACAATTTAAATGTCTTTACTATTACAAAAAAAGTCATTTCTAATTAAAGAATTGTGAAAAATATTTCTCACATTTCCACAAAAATCAGCACTGTTTTCAAAACTGAAAATTAATCAGGGATGCACCAATAGGAATTATATTTTTTTTTTTACCATTATCGATTTTAACCAACAAGTGGCTGATTGTGATACCTATATTTGTCGCTTGCTCTCTTATTTGAACATTTGTCATTAAAATAGATTAGTGTTTCGATCATGTTTTAAATTAGCAAAGTTCAAAAAAGCATGCATTAATGTATACTAGCTAGTTTATTGCTGCATCATCATATAATTTCTATTGAACATGGATTGGATCTACTTAAAATTCAACAGACCTGCTCCATAAATAAAACAGAACAAAGATGCATATGAAATAAACCACTTTTCAGTTAGGTCTAACAGTAGTTTACGGGTACAAAAATAAAGTAAATCAAATGTCAAATATATTCTTACTTGTATAAATTAAACATACATTAATCCTTAATAAAGTTAAAACACGTATTTAGTCAAGAGTAGTGTTTTTTGTCTTTTGTTGTTCGATTAATATTAAAACAGAGACAGCAGCGCAGCAGGAATATTAGTCTGCTGTCACTTTAAGATCTGCACGGATTCAATATACTGGTACACAAGCATTTTATTTCTCAACATTCATTTAAGACACAACTGACAATGTTTACAAGGTTGCTCACTAAAATGGCCATTTTGATATAATTTTGTGTGAATTAGAAAAAGTGAAAGAACTCAATTCAGTATTTGCGTGCTGTCAAAAACGCTGCTTTCCGGGCGCCTGCTTTGGATTTGTGCCCACAAAACTTCTCACACGTTGAGTAGAATCAAAGACTTTATATAGAAAGACAGTGCATTCATATTACTATGAATGGCAAAAATTAAAAAAATCCTGCCTTCTAAATAAATAGCCTATTCACTGAATGATAAAGTCATAGTGTCACTGCAGCTGCCATTAGAAGCTCCAGTTGCTATAGAAACAGTCAGTGTTCTGAGACGCACGCTTAAGGTGCTCTAAGCGATGTCGGGTGATGTCACTTCTTGTTGACGTTTAAAGTATTGTCAAACAAAACAGAGGCTAGCTCGACCGTCCCTCCTCCTCATCCACGCACTAACCCCCAAACCCCACCCCCAAATCCTTCTTGTCGGTTATTGGCTGGAACAGTTTGTTATGTTTCGTGGTGCGGGTTAGCCCAGTTTGTTTTTGTTGCCGTTTGTGGAGCCTGGGCGGTCCCTGCAGACCGCGTCTTTTTACAGTGTGTTCAGGGGACAGGCAGCCAGCGGATAGTGAGGAGATGTTTGCTGTATGTGACAAAAAAAACTTTTGGCCTAAAAAACGCGTGACATCGCTTAGAGCACCTTTAAGCGCATTGTGAAGCCTGAAAAATACTTTTTTTTTTAAGTTATTTTAACATAAGAGACCACATTCATGAGACAATTGTTGTTAGATTTAATAGGTGATTTCAAATATTAAATTTAATCATAAGCTTAGTGAACAGCTTTGGAGAATTTCCCCATTCAAATAGATAGGAGCTGCACTTGCAGGACTGAAATAGCTGCCCAAGAGGAGTTCCAAAGATGGCCGCCGAGTGAAATGACTTGCCTCAAAAGGGACTTTGGTAGAATTGAGTTCTCTTTGGCATCTTCTTGCACTTGAATATTTAAATTCGCAAGGCTTAAAACACGTGCAAAGAACAAACTTTTGTGAAGATGCAGCACTGGCCTGATCGGGACAGTGACAGTTTCGTCAAGCGTCGTTCACGTTGGCCCCGAACAGTCCTTATTGTTGAGCCCTGCTGTATTTTGTACAGATTTCATTTTGTCTTAGCAAGTATTTAATTATTTTACCAAGAGAAAAACGTTGGATTATGCAACAGACAGTATACAACTCAGTGCCTTCATGCAGTTAATTAATAAACCATCAGTTTGTCAGCCTTTTGCATGCTATAGCCAATGGTTTTAACTGATCAAAAATCATCCGATAAACATCAGCGGCCGATACATCGGTACATCTCTACAGATATTAATAAGAAATTTTACTTGAGCACCAAGTCAGCATATTATAATTATTTCTGAAGCATCATGTGACACTGAAGAATGGAGTAATGATGCTGAAAATTCAGCAGTCACCACAGGAATAAATTAAATTTTAAGATATACTATAACAGAAAACAGTTATAATATTTCACAATATTACCGTATTTTTTATCGAATACAGCCGAAAGGTAGTGTTTCAAACTCCAATGAGACAGCTGTGTGTCATATGATACAACAATCAATCCATTTTCCAGTTACCCCTAGGATGCCTCTGGGTTTTAATTTAGGCCTATACATTTATACAATACCAGGGGTCTCAAACACGTATAATCACAGTATAATATACAAGGTACTATTTTCCATAAAGAACTGTATTCTCTGATTCTGTTCTTTTCTCTGACATTAAATGGTCTTTCAGGTGTAAAACAGTTTGGATAGTTGTTAAGAATTATGATACATTATTAAAGAGATTTAAGTATAACATGAGAGTAACTCTCAGCATCTTTCAATTTTAAAAGAAGCTCTCAAATGAAAAAAGGTTGGGGACCCCTGATTTATAGTTTTAATTTATAAATACATTTTGTTTTTTATTAATTTACCTTGTTTTGACTGTCGCTGTGTGGTAAACTTCTCTGTGTTTAGGGAAAAATGTGTCCTAGTAAATAATGTACAGTCACTTTATCTTAATGACAAATGGGCCTGTTTTACCAGTGTTCAACCTTACATTACACTCAACGTGGTTTTATATCCTTTCAACTTCAATGACCTCGTGTTCAGATCCTCTGTAAGGCTGATCCACAGAAATGCATTTATTATGAATTCTGCATGACTGCATGTTTTGATTTCATTTGTTTTGATAATAAAATAAAATTTAAAAAAAGTATCTGAAAAAGATGGATACAAACACTAACGGTGTCTTAAAACCTATAATGATCTGTCTATCTAGAAAGCATTTATAGTCACTGAGTCGCTTTAAATGCATATGATTCCCAAACATGCTGTCTATCCTAGGGAGCTCACTGGGTCAATATCAGAGACACAGCCAGTAATTACCGCTGACACGTCCAAACGAATGTCAGCCCACGACATATTAAACAATTCTGATGTTTTCGGCTACAGTAAGATCAAACGAGCAAGTTATTAAGCAGGACAACGTTGCGTGTGTAAAATGAAACAATTCCAGCTGGGTTTTACCTCGGCGATGCGACTCCACGCAACCCCGCTTCGACCAGGGAGCCCGAGGTCCTTCGGACATGGAGTGCTGCTATTAGACAAAGACCAGAGAGATTACATATGAAATCTCATTATCGACGGAAACATGCGGCCCATTGGCGTCTTTAGGTGACAATAAACCAGTGTTATTTGGCCTGAATTGCTAAATGTTGTTTGTCTATAGCCTCCACTGCGTTCGTAGACGCCATATTATTGTCTGCACTGACGTCATTTCCCGATCATTTGTCGGTCGGACGGAAATTTTGGAGTTTGTGTCAATATTTTCTGCCTACATGTATTAAATGTTTTAATTCACCGTCACAGACATTACAATTGCTATGAGAAAATAAATCATGACATAGCCTATATTATATTTGAAGTACTTCCTTATGAATTAAGAGGTAAGTCTGAGCGTGTGAAACCATCCTGTTTTATATGATAGATAGATAGATAGATAGATAGATAGATAGATAGATAGATAGATAGATAGATAGATAGATAGGTGTGTGTGTGTGTGTGTGTGTGTGTGTGTGTGTGTGTGTGTGTGTGTGTGTGTGTGTGTGTGTGTGTGTGTGTGTTCTCATAATTTCTTTGTATGACTGTGGGGCCTAACAATATGTCCGTTATATGTATAAAATATTATTAAATGCACAATTTAAATGTACAATTTGTCATGTTTCATTACATTACCACAAATAAAACAATTGCCTCCAAGCATTTACTCAATATGCTTACAAAATCTTCATCAACAACAACAAAATTCGAATAAAGGGTGAAGATGTCTATTTTCTTAGGCTAGACATTACTTTTTGCTTCCACGGTTTGGTACTTTTTTTACAGTCTATGCTTGTCACTACTAGTGACAGTACTGTAAAAACTACAAAACGCGTGACGTCATAACCCGAAGACGGACCCAGGTTTCATCCCAATCAAGCCAACGTGTGTTCAAGTTTTCTACATGTTAATTACAAATTAGATAAATTATGTTGTTGGATATGGTGGTATTTTTATGATAATTATAATCTAGGATGCCATTTCCGGTCTGTTTTCTCCTTCTTGGGATTTACTGGGCTTTTCTAGAAACTGATTGCATCATCCCATGCTTACAGGACGCTGTTCGATAGCGTTATAATTATTTACCTTATTTTTTGGTGTTCTGTCGTGTAATAGGGGAAAGTAGAACATTATTTATATGCATACATACAACACTACAAAATAATGAGACAGTTTAGAAAGTAATGGCACACATGTATTTGTAAAAACGGTCAGGCGTTTGCTTGATCATACTCTCACTCCTTTTCGTTCAAGATGGCGGGCGACGAGTCTGGAACAACGTTGGGTCAGCCTCATCTTTCTAAACAAGACCTCAGTACACTAGTAAGTCTTCATATTTTGTTATTTAGTGTAATATAAAATGTTCAAGGTGTACTGACGGCATCGCCAGTTCGAGTTCAGTGCTCTCGTGCTCTCTGATGAAGGCAGGCGTGCTTGTTAGCTGTGCCGGTGAAAACTCACCACATGATTCATTCTGGGATGGAGAAGGACCCCGTGTAGGAATTACGGATATATACATATAAGTTACATATATAAAAATGTCGTGAAACCACTGCCGGTTGTCATTACCCAAATGTCATTCTGTTTAATATAGTTCCTGTCATGTTCTACTTTGGTCATGTGCTAATCTTACATACTTCTAAGCTAATTGTATACCTGTGTCTCATGTAATGTATTTGACAGTAGATCTTACCTTATGGCAAACTTTATTAACATGTATTCCTTGAAATTAACAGTGATTACTTTTGATACTGTGATTTATTTATTAATTACTTGCAAATAATACAATAAAGCTATAATTATAAATAATTATTGCAAGCTACACTCTGAATCAAAAGCTAGCAATAGCAATTATTTGATTCAATTTAAGCTTGCAACAGCAAATTGCAGCATCTCTTTTTTTAGAGGGAGGGACTTTTTCCTCTTTCTAAGAGAGGCTGTTACAAGTTTTGGAAGAAAAAAAGTCAAGTATTTATTTTTGATGCCCATGACTTTATTGATTTTAATGTTTTGATGCACTTGTCACTACTGATATTTTTTGTGTTTTATTTTATTTTCGTGTACAAGGTTACAACTAAAACAGTTTGCCATAATTTTTTTTGGCAATTTGTTTGATGATTAGATTAACATATCTGTTTTGCTTTATAGGATGTGAGCAAACTGACACCTCTATCCCAAGAGATCATCAGCAGACAAGCCACTATAAACATAGGTGAAATTTCTTTTCTCCATACAAAGTCACATTGGGTCTAAATCCAGTTTTCATATTAAAGTTAAAGTCACCTTGAAATCAAAATGGACAGTCTATGGAATATTGCTGTATTTATTATAAATTATTTATGTTTACTTTTTTTAAATTCATGTGCTCTTTTAATCTTTAATCAAAATAACTTCAACCTCTTGGATCGACATCTCTTCTCTGATGTGTTTACTGATGCGAGGGCGGGACAACCTGTCACTTACATGACATCACAGCAATAGCAAACCACAACAATCCAATCAATTCCCAATGGACAAAATAAAGGCCCGCTCTACATTTTTTCCTTAAAGCGAGAAGTCGTTTTCACTCGCAATATAATCACAATAGGGATGAAAAGATGATTGCAGCTTCTGTATCATGCTGGCTTTATTTATACCCATGTGTTTCTTTAGGAACTATTGGTCATGTAGCCCACGGAAAATCAACAGTGGTGAAAGCGATCTCTGGAGTTCACACTGTCAGATTCAAAAATGAGCTGGAGAGGAACATTACAATCAAGTTGGGTTATGCTAATGCAAAGGTAACAACATTGTTTGATTTCAAATCTCTAATTATTGCAAGCTACACTCTGAGTCAAAAGCTAGAAATAGCAGTTATTTGATTCAATTTAAGCTTGCAACAACAAATTACAGCTTACGTTTTTATGGGGGGGGACTTTTCCCCTCCAAGCGAGGCTGTTACAATTAATTTCTTATGAAGAAATGTGAAGTATTTATTACTGAGGGTTTGATGTTTTTTGTCATGTTTGTTCGCTTGAAGTTTATTTCCTTTGCATTGAATCCCTTATCTAGGTGTATAAATTGGATGATCCAAGTTGTCCACGGCCAGAGTGTTACAGGTCATGTGGCAGCAGCACACCCGATGAGTTCCTCACAGACATTCCTGGCACCAAAGGCAACTTCAAATTAGTTCGGTATGTTTTTTAATATACATAACAGTTTTTGCTGCCTAACATTTTTGTGGAAACAATGATACCAAATTCATATTTTGTTATTTAGTGTAATATAAAATTATCAAGGTGTACTGCCAACATTTGTGGTAAGATAAAAAAGAGAGAGAAATAAATAAAATGACCAATTAAATTGGTCATTAAGTGACAGTGAAGACATGTATAATGATGCAAAAGATTTCTATTTAATCAATGCTTTAATGAATTTAGTAAATTATTATAATTAATGCAAATAAATTCTGCTCATTGAACATTCTATTTAAAGAATGCTGAAAAAAAGATCTCCATTTCCACAATTTTAAACGGCAATACTGTTTTCAACATTGATAATAATAAGAAATGTTACTCGAGCACCATCAGATTCAGCATTTTAGAATGATTTCTGAAGGATCGTGTGACAATGAAGACTGAGTAATGATTGTAAAGAAATTCAGCTTTGATCTCACAGGAATAATTTACATTTTTAAAATGTATTCAAATAGAAAAAAGTTATTTTAATTAGTAATCATATTGTACTATTATTACTGTTATAATATAGTAAATTACTGTTTTTCTGTATTCTTTATTAGAAGCCTTGATGAGCATACATGACTTCTTCCAAAAACAAATTTTAATATTTTCAAGCATTTGTTGTGTATGTATGTATGTATGTATGTGTATATATATATATATATATATATATATATTACACCTGTCAAAAGTATATATATATATGTAGATAGATATATAAAGGTTCTTGGTGTACTGGCACACAAATACCAGGGTTGTGCGGTCCATATTAGCTGCTAATGCTCTGCATACCCATGCCATTCGTGGACTTGCTAATTAACACTATAAATTCCCTTGATTGTGGCGTGCCATAAAGCTTACATGATACAATGTTGGTAATACCTACAACAGTCTGTCATTTATTTATTAGCCAAACAACAGTAATTTTCTTCAAATCTGCCAGTTTCTGCGGGTTTCAGGTGATTCCAAAAGGCAATACATGTATTATATCTTTACCATGTGTATTGACAGTTTGATTAATGTTTTTTGTTTTGTTTTCTCAACACTTCTGAATTCAGTCTTTATATTTAGTTTTATATCATTCTTTTTAGACATGTCTCATTTGTGGATTGCCCGGGTCACGACATCTTGATGGCCACCATGTTAAACGGTGCCGCCGTAATGGATGCTGCTCTACTCTTAATTGGTGAGTATTTACCTCGCAACCTTTAGCGGTTTTTGTCTTGCAAGTAATGACCACATCCTTATGTTGTTAGAGTAGCTAAAGATCTTTTTTACTCTTTCAGCTGGCAATGAGTCATGCCCTCAGCCACAGACGTCAGAGCATTTGGCAGCAATTGAGATCATGAAGCTCAAGCACATACTGATTCTGCAGAATAAAATCGACTTGGTTAAAGAGTCTCAGGCCAAAGAGCAGTATGAACAGATCCTGGCTTTTGTGCAGGGTAAGTGTTTTAGCTTGATGCGATTCTGAAATGTTCATAATTTGCTGGTAGCCAAACAGGAAACCATAAAAGTATCATTGCAGTTTTGAAACTTGGAGAGTAAAACTGAAGAAATCTTTGTACATGTTTACTACCATTGAAAAGTTTGGGGTGGGTTAGATTTTTTTTCAAATGTCTTTTATGCTCACATCGAATGCTTTTGTTTGATCAAAAATGCAGTAAAACTGTAATATTGTGAAATATTATTACAATTTAAAATAACTGTTTGTTTGTTTGAATATATGTTAAAATGTAATTTATTCATGTGACAGCAAAGCTGAATTTTCAGCATATTTTCCCCACAGAAACATTTATTATCATCAATGTTGAAAACAGTTGCGCTGCTGAATATTTTATTGTGGATATATATAAATAGGATTATTTGATGAATAGAAAGTTCAGCTTTCATTTGAAATGAAAATCTTCTGTAACATTATAAATGTTTTTACTGTAATACTTTATCAATTTAATGCTTCCTTGCTGAATAACGTTTCAATATTTTTTTTTTTTTTTTTCAAATCTTCCTGACCCCAAAATATCGAAAGGTAGTGTATGTAGTCTTCAATAAACGGCACTGTCTGTACAAAAGTAATGATTATTTCACAGACAAAACTAAGAAAACAGAGCAGTAATGTAGTTCTGTTTGTGGATATCTTGTTTACTCGATTATGTTTTCAAAGATTTGATGCCTCAAACCTGACAAATAAGATGATTACTTTTTCCCAAGGTTGAAACTGAAAAGGGATCGTTCATCCAAAAATGAAAATTTGTCATTTACTCACCCTCAAATTGTTTGAAACTTGTATGATCTTATTTTGTCCTAATGTAGGTGTCTTTACAAAAAAAGGACACCAAAAACCAAATGATATAAGGAGTTTTCAGAAAGAATGCAGTGTATAAAATGTGTACATTGCAACAACAAAGAGCTTGTTTACATGTTAGGTAAGTCAAGTTGCGATAAAAAACAGGACTACATGGAGATGCCAAAAAAAACTAAACCAACCACCTTGACCTGACTGCATTTACCAACTACAGTACACGGATCCATTCAGAATTACTAAACACAGCAACATGCACATGACAAATCAAAACATTATCTTGAATGTGTGTGGAACCAACGTGAATGTACTGACATGTGGCTTGTGTATACATACAATGAATGTGCCATCAGTGCATCAAGAACACACATACATGGTTTGTTTGGCACATCAATATTACAGACTCACGCGTGCTTACTGTACCACTTCTGTACTTCACCGCAATCATCTTTGCCTTGATTACAATTCGCATCCATCAAAGCATTACTAGCAAGATGCTGGTTTGCTTTATCCTGCCCGAGAAACGTAGTTTGCGTATCATCTGGCCATACAGAAGTAGGATGTTTTGACGTTCAGTCTGTATTTTACGCAGCGTGATGCGTATTTCATGGTGACTCGCGCTCTTCAGAAACAATCACTGAATATGACAGAGCTCGTGTTTAAATCGAAACACTGGAATGAATAATTAACTGAAAATGCAACGCAAGTCTCTAATGCTTTTCAAACACATTCAAGTCTACGGCATAAGGATGAGTAGATGATGACAATGGTAATATTGGGTGAACAATCCATTTAACATGGACCCTTTCTATTAATCTATATTCATAGCTTATGTGTCCTCTATATTGCATTGTACAGACTGATGGGTAAATTATGGCTTTATAATTGGATGGTTTAACTCATTAATTTATTTTCCTATAGGAACGGTAGCAGAGGGAGCTCCAATCATCCCAATCTCAGCCCAGCTCAAGTACAACATTGAGGTTGTCTGCGAGTACATTGTAAATAAGATCCCCGTGCCTGTCCGTGACTTCATCTCTGAGCCTCGCCTTATTGGTAAGTGACTGTTTTAATTTGGCTACTATACTATAATAAGGCTACTAAAGAGGATTCCCTGTGCTCATTGTCAAATTTTAGATGAGTGATTGTGTTTTTCCCACAGTAATCAGGTCATTTGATGTCAATAAGCCGGGCTGTGAAGTAGATGATCTGAAAGGTGGTGTAGCTGGAGGAAGTATCCTCAAAGGAGTCCTGAAGGTAACTTTTGACCTGTTTGATCCAATTTAAGCAACGCTATAGTGCGTCTCCTCTTCATGGACTGCACCAGATTTGCCAGTTCTTGCCCTGAGATGTTACTACACACTTCCACCAACACACTTGCAAGTGTTTGTGTGTATTTTCAACTCATCCCTTTTCTTGAAAATGGTTTAAAGATTGAAATGTGATGTTTATCTTTTTTATAAATCTTTTGGTTTTGTCAACCTGTATTTGAACAGTAAAGTTGTATAAAGTGCCCCATTATGCAATTCAAATATGACCTTTTATGCAGTGTGAATATAGCTGTTTGTGAATGTATAATGTCTGCAAAGTTTTAAAAAGTGCATAGTGTACAACAAATAGGTATCGTCTCCTAAAAGAAAGAATTGATTCTGAACTATAATGCCAGCCTATTGTCTTCATTGGCTGCCCACGAACAGAATTATTACGAAAAAAAAACTACGCCATTGTTACTATTTGTATCACTGTTTATCAAGTGCCAAGGAAGCCTCCGGAGCTGAAATTCAGATATTGTAATAGTTGTTTGGTTTCCGAAATAAGCTGTAAGCGATACACCAATCACAATAGACTAGGCCATCTGACCAATCAGAGCAGAGTAGGCTCATGGAACAGAGGGTTTAGAGAGACTGAACCTTCGAACAAACCGTTTTGAGACTTTTTGAGAAATGAGGTGATGTGCAATGTATGTTATGAGAAGATTTAATGTATATGGATGTATGTAAACCTATTGTAGAGGACCTTCAAAACAAAATTAATAACTTTTAAAATAGCATAATATGGGCACTTTAAATCATGGCTTTACACTCATTTTCTGGATTAGTGTGTTACCATAGACACCCCGCTTATACGTATTCATTTTATTTGTGCATGTCTTAAAAAAGGTCTTAACCTTTAAGATTTGATTTTAAAAAACCTGCAAATACTCTGTGAAGCTCTTTCATTGTCTGCTTTACTGCTGCTATTCCTGTTCCTCTTTTCATGCTGTTCTCCTGTTTATTTCTGTTCAAGGTTGGACAGGAGATTGAGGTCAGACCAGGTATTGTTTCTAAGGACCATGAAGGGAAACTAATGTGCAAACCTATCTTCTCTAAAATTGTCTCACTATTCGCCGAACACAATGACCTCCAGTATGCTGCTCCTGGTGGCCTTATTGGTATGCAGACTTCAACATTACTGAAATAATGTAATATTTGTTAATTGTTAGTTGTTGTTTCTTTTGTAGTACTAAAGTCGATGATTTAATATCTGCTATGCACATTCTCTGTTGCAGGTGTTGGCACCAAGATCGACCCTACACTGTGCAGAGCGGATCGTATGGTGGGTCAGGTCCTCGGTGCAGTGGGGGCTCTTCCTGAGATCTTCACAGAGCTTGAGATCTCCTACTTCCTTTTAAGAAGGCTGCTTGGTGTGCGCACTGAGGGTGACAAGAAAGCAGCCAAGGTAAAGCAAAATCTCCACTTATTGTTGTTCCACAAGGTCCTGGATTTTGAATGAGACAATATATTTGTGTTCTAAAGCACTTCAATTATTTGACCAATATTTGTAATAGTAATATTGTCAAAAATTATTCAAATTTAAAGTAACTTTTCAAAGTGAACAAACAAGTCTATTTTTCTTTTAAGGATTAGAAATGAAAAAACGCGTTGTTCCAAAACTCGTAAGACTTTTGTTCATCTTGGAAACACAAATGAAGATATTTTAATGAAATATGAGAGAATTCTGTCCCTCCATTGACAGCCACGCAACAACCACTCAGTTGCATCAAAAAGTTCATAAAAAGATTGTAAAACTAATCCATATAAATTGAGAGGTTTAGTCCAAATGAGCAGATTGAATTTAGGCTTTTCACATAAAAACATTGATCAGCGAACATAAACAGAAGCTCAAACCGAACCTTATGACTTCTAGGAACAAACCTTGTTCGAGCCTCTGTTTACCACAACTGATGTGTCAAGTTAATTAATGTTTATACGTGAATAAAAGACTAAAATTAAATCTTTTCATCAAATAAATCGCTCATGTCTCTTGAGAAAATTGACTAAATCACTAGATTCATAGGAATTAGTTTTACGATCTCTTTATTAAGTTTTATGGAGGGACAGAAAGGTCTCGGATTTCATCAAAAAGATCTTTCATTTGTGTTCCGAAGATGAACGAAAGACAGCATGAGGCTGAGTAATTATTGACAGAATTTTCTTTTTTGGGCGAATTATCCCTTTAAGAAAAAAACATCTTAGTGACCCTAAACTTAATGATAGTGTGTGTGTTTGTGTGTGTGTGTATATTGTATGGTATGCAATATACAGTCGTGCTCAGAATTAATGGTACCCCTGGTAAATAAGATGAAAAATGGCTGTAAAAAATAATTCTGCTTCGTTTATCCTTTTGATATTTCGTTCAAAAAATTGGCAGAAATCGAACCTTTCATTGAAGTATAATAATTGAAAGTGGAGGGGAAATCACATTATGAAATAAATGTTTTTCTCCAAAACAAGTTGGCCACAATTATTGGTACCCCTAGAATTGTTTAGGAGTAAAATATCTCTGAAGTATATTCCCATTCATATTTACCTTTTTTTTTGCACACCAGGGTGACTAGGAACATGAAATTGTCCAGCCATGACTTCTTGTTTTACAGGAGTTTAAATATGAGGAAACACAAAGGCCAAATTCCCTTAATCATCCATTACAATGAGTAAAACCAAAGAATATAGTTCTGATGTGCATCAAAAGATTGTTGAGCATCACAAAATAGAAAGTGGCTGTAAGAAAATAGCTAAAGCATTGAAAATCCCCATTTTGACCATCAGGGCAATAATTAAGCACTTCCAATCAACTAAAGATGGTACAAATCTGCCAGGAAGTGGACGTGTGTCTATATTGTCTTAATGCATGGTGAGGCGGAAAGTTTGAGTGGCCAAAGACTCTTCAAGAATCACAGATGGAGAATTGCAGAGATTAGTTGAGTCTTGGGTTCAGAAAGCCTATTAAAAAAAATTGAACAACCCCTACATCACCACATGTTGTTTGGGAGGTTTTCAAGAAAAATCCTCCTTGCTCATCCAAAAACAAACCCCAGCAAATTCAGTTGTCAGACATGACTGGACCTTCAAACAGCACAGGGTTCTGTGGTCAGATGAAACTAAAAAATAGCTTTTTGGCAGCAAACATGCAAGATGGGTTTGGTGCACACAAGGATAAAAAGTACCCCATGTGTACAATTTAATATACCATCTTTAATGTTATGGTCATATTTTTCTGCTGGAGGTCCTGGACTTCTTGTTCAGATACATGGATGGCATCGTGGATTCTATCAAATACCAACAGATAAAAAATCTAAACCTGACAGCCTCTGCTAGAAATCTTATAATGGGCCGTGGTTGGATCTTCCATCAGGACAACGATCCAAAACAAACATCAAAATCAACACAAAAATGTGTTAAGTAGCACAAAATGAAGCTTCTGGGTATCTGAAGGATCTGAAGAGATTCTGTAAGACGGAATGGTCTCTGATCTCTTGTCTGTGTTCTCCAAACTCATCAGGCATTATAGGATAAAACTCAGAGCTGTTATCTTGGCAAAAGGAGATTGCAAAAAGTATTTAATAAAAGGGTACCAATAATTGTGGCCAACGTGTTTTGGAGATAAACATTTATTTAATAATGTGATCCCCCCCCCCCGAATTTTGCCAATAGAATTTTGCCAATATTTTGAATGAAAGATCAAAAGGATAAATGATGCAGGTTTATTTTTTACAGCCATTTTTTTATCATATTTACCAGGGGTACCATTAATTCTGAGCACGGCTGTATATACATCACTTGTTTTTTTGTTTTTTTTTATAAACTTTCTTATTTTATTGTACCTGCTATTACAGTTTCTGATTTTTCTTATCGATTTGGCTTACAGGTTCAGAAGCTGTCGAAGAATGAGGTGCTGATGGTAAACATCGGCTCGCTGTCAACAGGAGGCCGTGTTAGTGCAGTGAAAGCTGATTTGGCCAAGATTGTGCTCACTAACCCTGTGTGCACAGAGGTGGGGGAGAAGATCGCCTTGAGTCGCAGAGTGGAGAAACATTGGCGGTGAGCAAAACTGAATTCAAGACCTGTTGTTGTGGAATAATGTGCATCAATGAATCATGCACAATTTGACCAGGATAGGGTCAATTTGATGTCGGCTGTGACTTCCAAACTTGATATCTGTTCCACATTTTATTATTGCAGTTTGAACAGTTATTGACCTCTCTCTCCCTCTAGTTTGATCGGATGGGGGCAAATCAGGAGAGGTGTAACCATCACACCCACAGTTGATGACGATTGAGGAGTGACCCTATTCTGCCAATGGCTCACACTGTCTCTCTGCCGGACATAATTATTAAACCATTTCACACACTCTTGTGCATAGGTCAGCGCAAAGTGAAGGGAAAGGCTCTTTTTGAGTGGAATGCACTGGCCCTGTATTTTAAGATGTTCACCATCCTCAGTGGAAGGATTGGTGTCATTTATATGAGAATTGCGATGAAAACATTATTCCTTGGCTTGACAAAGAAATTGTCAACATCTTTCAGTAATGACAAATAAAAACCTTTTGGATCAAACTATTTGTGTGCTCTATTTTCTGAAAATTGTTCTTGATTTCAACCACAACAAGACTTTCCTATTAAAACCTCATTTCAAGAACAATATTTGCAAAGTTAAGATGCTATTTTATATTTTTACAGCAAAGCTTGATAGAAAGTGTAATCCTTAAAAAACAAAAACAGACCAAGCTGTTTTTTGGTAAACATGCAGGTTCTTAATAGTGTCCAAAGACATTTGATAGTGTGCAGTGACACATTGTTTTTTAAGTCCTTAATTCAATTTAAATATCCTGAACAAATATTGCTATATTAAAAGCATGATTAAGGTGATCAAGAATCATGTAATAAGAGGTTTTTGAATGAGCAGCAGTTGTGTCTTAACAGTGGCAGCTTTAATAGGTGTATTAACCTTAGTACTGGTGTTAGGGGAAAGTAGACTCGATCTGATCATCTCTAGAAAGACGATTTAACTAAATCTAATGAGTAATTTTAAAATAAATATTTAAGTATAATAAGTATATTTTATAAGTATTGGAAAGAATATATGTTGTCATTGTTATTTCTAATACTTTATTTTCTGTATTTTTGTATATTATTATGTTTGCTTCGTTATTGGTTTGTAAATAGTTCTTCTTTATAGAAGTATTTTGGCCTGTAACTAATGTCAAAACAAATTTATTTGATGTTCTTGCGTGTTCCTTAGAAAAGAATAAAAACGTAAAACCACCGGAATAGCCGTACACGCAGTAAACTGTATGAATGTGCTACCCAGGAGATAATTCCAATCAAAACAGTTTGCGTAATGATAAGTCATACTGGTCATTTAAACCATTTTATAAGCATAAACCCATAACTGGCTAATATCCCGAGCTCGCTCATTCCGCATCATACGCATTTCACGCCGCCACAAATTAAACCCCATCAAAATAGTCATTCATAACCGACTTCCAAAGCGCTAAACAAAAACAAAATCATTCGTTTGGGTTTTAGTTAAAACCGCTTAGTTTAAAATGCGCCGAAGCACAGAGGAAAAAGAAAGCATATGGGCCTGCCAAAAGAGCCGGACTGCGGCCACTTGTCTGAGACTCCTTCCGCATTTTCCTGCGGCTCCGAGGCAGTGACGTGCGGCTCTGAAGGCGGCGTAAGCGCCGGAGGAGCTGGAGGCTGCAGCGCCGCGGAGCGCATCAGACTCGGCCCCTCCCCTCCGCGCTCTGCGGCGGCCCGCCCTGCTCACACAAGAGCCCCGTCTGCGTTCTGCCCGAGTCTGGGGGTGGGAGAAGGAAACCCGTACGGCCTTGGAAACAAACGAAAATATAACAGGTAGGCCGCCGTGTTTAACAGAATCCGAACATTTAAATTTTTTAAATATGCATCTAATGGGATATTCTGGAGTGAATTGTGTATTTATCTGTTTGAGAGATTAACGCCGTTGTAATGGCGCGTAGGCCTTTGTTAGCACCGAGCCGCGGCCTTCAGAGGCCTAAAGTAGGCCGCAGAGTCTCAAGACTTGCAAGACTGATTCATTAGCAATTACACGTTGGTTTTATTTGCAGATGGATTACGCAAACTGAAATTGTGGTGTAGAACATTTTTAGTGTCATTGTGCTGGCATTTAAGTATATATTTACAAGGTTTAATTAATTATTTTAATGTATTCAAAATGGCGCTGTCACTAAAAATGGGGGCGTGGCAGGTGGGTTCTAACAGTGGGCGGAGCTCTGTTAGCTCAAGGCTCCGGGAGGGAACGCCCCTTTTTACTGTCACATTGTAAACCGTACAGATGGGAATAGAAGGGTCAACACTAAATTACAGTATCAGATTATGGTATTCATGGGAGCCTATTTGTCTTACAGTTGCTGTACTAAACGTGTAATAATGTCATTCCTATTGTGCAGTAAAATAAATATGCTTGTTTTTAAAATAGTTACATCAATGTAGACTTTCAGGAATATGCACTGGTCAAGATCAGGTGATTTAAAATGAATTAATAATTTGATAATTTACATGATGGCAAGCTAAAGTCCGTATTTTAACAGTTTGTATTTTAATATGATTGAACTGATTTCCATCTTTAAAAATGAATTTATTATTTTATGCAATGCATCAAGAAAGACATGTAATAATTATTTTCATGTTATGGCCTATAACTGATAAATATCGGTTATTCTATAAAATTTGATCTAAATTTAAAATAAAACACTAATCTATTATTTTAAATAGATTATATCAGCAAAAATCTATTATTTTAAATTTATAATGCACAGTATATTAAAAATTTTTTAGATAGGTCAAAGATTGCATTTAACGGTGTTATTAGATTTTATTCTAAATGAATAAATGATTTCCATCTTAAAAACTGTAGGCTATTTATTATTTTATACAATATATCAAGATTCATGTGAATGGGATCAAATGTATTGTAAACAGTAATGACGATAATTGCTTTAGTGATGGGAACTAAACAAAAAATATCCATATTTGACCTGTTATTGTATTACTTTCTTTTGTGATGTTATGGTTATCTTTGTGATATCCTAGTGTATTATGTAATCCTATTGCAAGATAATTCTGATATAATATATAATTTAATGCTGATTTTATGCTGTGAAAATCAGACTTTTTAGTCTTATGTAGTTTTCTTTTGTTTTGCGTTTTGTCCCTATAGGTCTTATATTATGCAGATAACCAGTGGAGACAATGGATGAAGATGTAACGGCTCTCTCTCTCCATTCCCATGAGCCCAAGATCATATTCCATGGGACAGGTAAAACAAACAGTGACTATGATAAAGTCTCTCAGATTGTTGTTTTATGAGTATTAAGATATTTATATATGCACATATGTGTGTTCTTCTCCAAGAAGAGGGTGATGGAGAAGACGAGGTGGTGGTAGAACTGCAGGAGTCGGTTCTCGTGTCTGACGTGGAGGGTGAGAAGATTGCGGTGCACGGCCTCGCACATGAGGAGCTGGTCATCCAGGAAGCCATCGAGGATGTGGTGGCGGAGTATGTGCCATGTTCTGATGAAGACGAAGAGCTGGGCACTATTGCGGTGGAGACCTGTGTGATGTCACCTGATGATGTGGCTCTGGAGGATGAAGGACTGCGGGTTGATGTGGTGACTGACGCTCAGGTACAGGAGGATCCTGACACCTGTGGAGACTACCTCATGATCTCTTGTGAGTGGCTTCAGCCAGTGAGAATAGAACATTTCTTGAAAAGAATCTGATTATTAATGACTCGTTGTTCAGAAAGTTGCTTTTGCTGGCAACAGTTAGCAGCCTACAGTTAGGGCTCAGTCATATTTACCAATGTTCTGCATAGTCTTAATAGTTTGTGGGTATTTTCTCTATTTTTACTTTTTAGATTACATTTGCCATCATCTAAAATTAATTCATCTTTAGTTAATCTTTAAAAGTAATAATAATTTAATAACACTGTTAAATGTAGTCTTAATGAATGAATCTCCATTTTTTCATACTGAATATTATAATATTGTGATGCCTAAATTTACTAGTATCATTTAAAAGTAATTGATTTAGATAAAGTAGTGTTGAAAATGAATATCAATATTTAACAATTGTTGTCATAATTAAAACATCATACTTTACTTCATAACATGAAAATAATTATCAGCATTGGTGCATGTCTTATTATTATTATTATTATTATTCTTAAAGTTAATGATTTATTAAACACCAGTGTATTTAATCGTACTTCTGTTGCTGGCTTTTAAAGCTTCCACTTTGTGTCAAACAAGTGGTAAATGTAACGCACAGTTTATTACTCTATTCTTTTCAGCAATTGACAATACATGCAGGACGCAAGAATATGCCTGTTGCTTGTTTGTCACCATTTTCTTCTATTGTTTTTTTTTTTTTTGCAGTGGATGAGGCTGGAAAGGTGGTTTCTGAGGGGGATGCTAAAGTCACCATTGAGGGCACTTTAGAAGAAGCAGAGGATGTGGACAAGGACGATGAGGGTCAAGAGGTCATCAAAGTATACATTATCAAGGCTCACTCAGGGGAGGAGGACTTGGGTAAGTCAGTCTCCTGCATGGCTTTATACTTCATTACAAACATTTGGTGTTTACACATTTATGGATCATTTACAGGAGGAACCGTTGACATAGAAGACGCAGAGCTTGATGTAGATGAAACCGTGGAGCTGGTGGATCACTCTGGAATGCCCATAAGACAGAAGATGGTGTACATGTCAATGGATGAAGCCAATCAAAGCCAGGATGACATCAGTGAGTCCTGTTACTGTCAGTTTGTTATGAAGGCATTTCCTCCAAGTGCCTCTGCTGATACTGTGTGTTCTTGATGTCTACAGATGTGGCTAAAATCACAGATGAGGTCTACATGGAAGTGGTGGTGGGTGGTGAGGACCCTGGAAATGCTCAGCGAACACTTGACAACTCATCACTCAGCAAAGACTTTATGCCTGTGGCCTGGGCAGCTGCTTACAGTAAGTCAAACACATACACGTCTTATTCAAAAGTTGCATTGTGCGATGTTTTCCACAAACAAAAATGTCCCCTAACTCATTTGTACATTATAATAAGGAATTTGTATCACTACGAGATGGACATATGCAGTAAATTAATTTAACAAAGTTAACCGATAATCACAATTTAATAATTGAGCCCTTTATAATACATACATTTGTCTTTAATCTATATTACAAACGTGTTGGGGATATATGTGTTTTGGTTCTAACCTTAGAAATGATGTAATGTGTGCCAGGTGGGGAGGAGAGTGAAAGCTGTGAGAACAGGAATGGAGCCGCCAGCGCTCTGCTGCACGTTGATGAGTCTGACGTGATCGAAAGACTCAGTCGTCAACGAAGCAAGAACAAGAGCAAAAGACGTTCGGAACTTCGTCACTTTCAGACAGGTACATCTCTTCTGATATTTTTTTATATTTTATTGAATATAATTATAGAATTTGATTCATTACAATTGTTAGGTACATTTCCACTCAAAAGTTTGGGGTCGTTAAGATATTTTTTTGTTATTGTATGTTATTATGCACAATATACTATTGTGAAATATTATTAACATTTAAAATAACTGTTTTCTAATAGAATACATTTAAAAATATACTTTTTTCCCCCTGTGATAGCAAAGATGAATTTTCAGCATCATTACTCCAGTCTTCAGTGTCATATGATCCTTCAGAAATCAGTTGTGCTGCTTTGTGTTTGTGGAAAACATGATAAAAAAATTTCAGGATTCTTAAAAAAAGAAAAAAAAAGTTTATTTAAAATTAATTTCTTTTAACAAATTGTACTGACCCCACACTTGTGCTCTTCCTCATATATATATATATATATATATATATATATATATATATATATATATACATTTTCAGCTAGGACACATTCAATTAATCAAAAGTAAATAGAGATGAGTGACAGTGACAGTAGAGATTAATAGACTAAAGTGACAGTAAATATATTTGCAATGTTGCACAACATTTCTTTTTCAAATAAATGCTGTTCTTTCTAACTTTCTATTTATCAAAGAATCCTGATAAAAAAAAGTGTCATGGTTTTCACAGAAATATTAAGGAGCTCTACTGTTTTGAACATTGATAAGAAATATTTCTTGAGCAGCAAATCAGTATTTTAGAATGATTTCTGAAGGATTAATGATGGAGTAATGATGGAGTAATGATGCTGGAAATTTAGGTTTCCCATCACAGGAAGAAAATACATTTTAAATTATATGAAAATATAAAACAGTTATTTTAAATAGTCATAATATTTCACAATATTTCAAAAATTTTGATCAAATAAGTGCAGCCTTTTTGAGTAAATGAAACTTGTTTCAAAAGCATTAAAAAATCTTAACAACCCCAAACTTTTGAACAGTAGAGACTTATATTCATTTTGGTTTCCTTTCTCAACTTCAGCAATCATCATTGGACCTTACGGCCAGCCTCTTACGGTGTACCCTTGTATGCTGTGTGGGAAGAAGTTCAAGTCGCGTGGTTTCCTCAAGCGCCATGCCAAAAATCACCATCAGGATGTCGTAATCCGAAAGAAATACCAGTGCACGGACTGCGATTTCACCACTAACAAAAAAGCCAATCTCCACAACCACATGGAGATCCACACCCTCAGCAGTAAAGCCCCATTTGAGTGTGAGGTGTGCGGAAAGGAGTTCCACCAGCAGGCGACGCTGTTCTCCCACCGTCTGCAGCACCACCACCGAGAATCCAAGCTTCCGATCTCACCACCCACCAACAAAATGCACATGTGCAAGTTCTGTGAATATGAGACGGCAGAACAAGGACTTCTCAACCGACACCTTCTCGCCGTCCATAGCAAGAATTTCCCTCATATTTGCGTAGAATGTGGGAAGGGCTTCCGGCATCCTTCAGAGCTGAAGAAACACATGAGGACCCACACCGGCGAGAAGCCGTACTCCTGTCTTTACTGCGACTACAAATCAGCCGACTCGTCTAACTTAAAGACGCACGTGAAGACCAAGCACAGCAAAGAGATGCCCTATAAGTGTGACCGCTGTTTCCAGACGTTCGCCGAACCCGACGAGCTGTTACAACACGGACTGACGCACGAGGAAGCCAAAACCCACCATTGCACCCACTGTGACCATAAAAGCTCCAATTCCAGTGACCTGAAGCGCCACATCATTTCAGTTCACACCAAAGACTATCCACATAAATGTGAGGTCTGTGGAAAAGGCTTCCACCGGCCGTCCGAGCTCAAGAAGCACTCGGCCGCCCATAAGGCGAAGAAGTTACACCAGTGTAGGCATTGCAATTTCAAAAACGCAGATCCGTTTGTTCTCAGCCGGCATATTTTGTCTGTGCACACCAAGGAGCAGCAGGCTTTTCCTGACAAAAAGGGTCTTAAGAAGACATTTGGACTCGGTGCTCATGGGGGTAAGAAAATTTTGGGTGGCGCCGGTTTGTCCAAGGGCCATCGGGAGCGGCGGGTATACCAGTGCCAGTATTGCGACTACAGCACAGGTGATGCGTCTGGCTTCAAAAGGCACGTGATCTCCATCCACACCAAAGACTATCCTCACCGCTGTGACTTCTGCTCGAAAGGCTTCCGCAGACCGTCGGAGAAGAATCAGCACATCGTGCGGCATCATAAAGACCTAATGCCTACCATGTGACCTTTGCAACACAAATCAGAAAGCCATCAGGAAAAGGTCCGTTCTGATGTAGCTGTGGTCTTCAGGGCCAAAAGCTGACCGTTGGAAAGCCAGCTAGAGGCTAATTTACATAAATCAAAAATCCACCTAATGTGTCCGGTCACAAGCTACACTGCTATAATGTTTCGAAGACGCATTACTCCAAAGTTTAATCAATCTTTGTCGAGAGTCTAAATCAGGCAAACTAACCGTTGTTCTGACCAGCTTTAGATTAAATGCAAAAATAGATAAACTTGCATATTAAATCATCAAGGGTGGACGTTAAGTTTTATGTTGGTGCGTCGGGTTATAAATTTGAATTATGACTCCTGTTTCGCATGTTACACAAACCATGTTTGAATAGCATTGATGATTGTGGCGTGTAAATGCACATGCGGTTACAAGTACGGAAGTGCTAATGCTTTATTGACTTGTTTCTTAGCTTCAGATAAGCAGAATGTCTAATTAAAATGAATTGGAAATACTCATCTTATGCCCTGGCTGCTAAAAAATTTTTAATTTGAGAGAAAACAGGCTGTTCAGCCCAGATAGGCTTTGGGGAATAACCAAACCAAAATGCATCGTCAACATTGGTGCATTAATTTATAAATTCCAGCTGATATTTAATACAGAAAATGACTGGAGCGTAATGTAGAACAGGTTTTCTTGCTGATATTTAAAGAAAAATTATATTACAAATAGTTCTCAGCTCAAAAAGAGGTCTTGAGATTCGATCAGAGTGTGCAGTCATCAAATCAGGCCGAATGGCTGATAATCTAAATTTGTTTTAATTTAGACGCTAGTATGTTTGTGTATTTCTTGAATGTTGCCGTTTGGCTTCTGGTCTGTTTGTTGTAAAACTCACCCTCAAATTATTATTATTATTATTATTAAGATGTTTAGGATAAATTTTATTTTTTACACAGATACTGAAAATGTATAATTTGGAATAAAGAGATTCTAAAAGATGTTATGTTATGTGTATAAGAAATATTTGTAAATACAGAAGTAATAAACAGTATTTTGTGTCCAAAATGTTTATTTGTTTGTTTGTTTGTTTGTTTGTTTCATTGTAAAATTGAGAATTTGAATGAATCACACCAACTTTTGTCATTTGTAAACCAATTTAATCAAACAGCAGTAAACAAAGCCACCAACAACAACAAAAAACACCTTTTTTTGCAGGTGTGGCATTAGTGACAAGACCAACATCAACAAATTTGCAGGACAATAAAAAAAAACATGAGTTCCAACTGAAAAGTAAAATGCATCATTTGGATAAGGTAATGCTTTGCCATTCTGCCCATGCTTACGATGTCCTTTGAAAAAGCTCTGGAGTTGCAACATTTATTTGTCATCATGTGAGAATAACATATAACTGTGTAAGGCACAAAGTGAAAAAGACCAAAACCAAGCAGACAAGGCCAGCAAATTCAGATCTGTTTTCAGATGAAATAATCAGTCCAGCTGAAGTGTCTTTTTCCTTATTTGGCTGATGAGATCCTCAGGCATCTGAGCATTCTCCTGTAAAAACAGTTCACATTCACAGTAAAATGTTAGTTTAAAAGATGAATATATTATATGTATATATTATAACTGAAAGGGACTTGATAATCGATTAAAATCTTAAAACTGTACCGTTTTGTGGCAGTATGGCAATGTTTTCCTCAAGGATGCCGGTATCCAAAGAGAACTGCCTGAATTTCTCCTTTAAGTCATCAGTCATTTCTGCAGTACGACCTGTGATCATGACACAGTCAAAGTTCGTTCAACATATATTTGTGAAAAACATTTCATCTTTATAGTGTACAAAGCGAGCTCTTACTGTAAAGTTTGTTGAGAACCTCAGACACATCTCCCTTGGTCTTGATGGTGTGAACGAGCGCGTACTCGTCAAATTTGGCGTCGACCACCCGCATGTCATTGTCATTTCCCCACCCTGATAAAATCGAACACATTTAGTCCAGAGGAACAAAGTACGACGAGAAAAAACAATCTGACCATTCGCTGAAAGCAAAAGCAGTAAGACTTACGCTGGCTGTGGAAGACAAAACGTCCTGGAGTCTCGGTTTTCTTGGCGAGGTGCGACATCCTCCAGCAGGAACCGTCACTTCTAAGAAACAAATTAAGCAATTATTACAGATATTCTGTTTTTTTAACCATGAGAACATGATCAAAACTGTAATAAAGCTAACTTGAGCTTACTTCAGATTCGCGTAACTGAGGTCAAGGTCTCCTTCCTTAGGCACCATCACGGCAGTTCCCATTTTCATGTCAGCCTTGTGACTGACAAACCATTTTGCATTTGTAGCAAAGCCAATGAGATACCACTTTCCTCCCATCTGTATAGAATACAAAGAGTTTAGTCCAACTTAACCTGAGAACTTCCTCAAATCTTTTTAATAGAGATAATTTACCTTTTCCAGGTCGAAGTCAGTCATGGGCATGACTTCAGCGGAGGCGAACACCGCACAGAGCAGAACGCACAGCATCTTCAATGCGACAGTCATGGCTGTAGAAGTGTATGTTTCTCTCTCTTAATGCAGTTCAGAAGGAAAAGTTTTGGCTGTGACGAGGAAATGAATGGCAGCCCCTGTTTTATCCTCAGTGAGCCCCTCAAACCCTCCTTTCCTCAGTCCGTCCCAGTCCCACCTCCAAAGGAGGGATGATAATTACAGTCGTTACACAACGTGCAACATCCACGTGTGGATTTTTCCAGGTATGTGAGTGTTCGTGAGCACTTTTAATGCTTTTTGTCCCCCTCGGGCTGATGCCCCCGAAAGACCTTTAGAATGCATGCAAAACATTTTTAATGTTTTTGAAAGAAGTCTCTCACATGCAAGCATGCATGATCAAAAATGTTGTAAAAACAACAAGGTTGTGAAACATTATTACAGTTTTAAAAAGCCTGTTTTTATTTTTATATATTTCATAAAATGTAATTTACTCCTGCACTGTAAAAAATGATATGATCAAGTTATGACAACGTATGTTTTTACATGCTTTTAACTTATCAAAACAATTTTCACCTTTTTTACAAGTTATTCAAGATTCAACTCATTTTTTTAAAATCATTTTAATGTAATTTAAGTTGCAATGACTTAAATATCCAAGTTGATTGAACTTAAAAAGGCAGCAACCATTTTTGAATGGTAGATTGGAAATTATGTCTGAATTAAGCTAAATAAAAGTGTTTGTTATAAAATGCAAAGCAAAATATCAAAATGCTGTGTATCCAAATCAGCATTTGCTCTTTGATTTTCATGTAGCCTATTATATGACAGGTGCTGCAGAAGCAACTCATTTTGAGTTGAAACAAATTCATTTCTTTTCCATAAGAAAATTATTTCCTCTGGATACGTTTAGGAATGTTGGACGTACAACATGTTTACCCCTTGTGTTGTGCAAGTGTGGGCAGGCAGAGTCTTGTTTTGAGAGTTACATCACAAACCACACTAACAAGATTCCTTTGTCTTGGAACTTTTTTGTTACAACAAGAATGGCTTAGGAAAATCACCACTTTCAATGCTTATTTCCAAGGATGTAACCTAATATGGATTAGGATGATGCGCCTTGTTGGTCCTGCTTATTATAGTGCTTATTATGTTGAATGCTATTGTTCATGATCAAACTATAAAATATCATTTTTAAAACACACACAACCTTGAAATTACATAACTTTATTGTTGAAATTCGCACAGTGCTCACAATCAACGATACTGGCCAGTCAGTCTTAGGTCATATCTGGTGGAGAAGAAATTATAGAGTTGTTAGGCAAAAATAGAAGGCATGTGTTGCACAAACTTGCATAACCTCAATTCGGTTTTGTAACAAAAAAATAAAAAAATAAAAAAATAAAAACATGTTTTTTGGGGTGTGTGTGTGGGGGGGGGGGGGGTTGGGGGGTGGTAGTTACAAAACCGAATTGAGGTTATGCAAGTTTGGCAACACATGCCTTTAAAACAGAAAACGTGATTTTTGCAAGCAGAAGATGCACAAATGCCTGGATTGGCTCTTTTTGCAGGATGTAAATTTTCCTTCAGCCAATCAGTAAATGTTGCCTGACTCCAAGCAACTGCACTAAAGAGTAGGCTATAGATTAGAATCTAAATTATTCGACGGCACTGAGAAGTTAAGAAATCTGATTCATTTAGCGAATCGATTCGTTTGAATCAGTTCGCAGAACTTTTCGCGCAGGGTTTTACATGTTATTGTAGCCTTATACGTAGTGAAATATTAAGTTATTGAATGCAGTTTATTACTCTGTATTCAAATAATTTGTATATTGTGTCAATTATGTATATTATTGTCGATTATTTATATAGGTATGCTTTGCGAATCGGTACGTTTGAATCTTTTTTTTAAAGAACCGTTACAAAATAACGTTTCGTTCGCGAATTATGACATCAGAAAGCAGTTCTATTTTATATTAGAATGTAACAATTATTTGGTTACTTCATAATATATGCCAACATATCGTTCTGTAATGTAGCCTAATGAAAAGTCATTTATTAAAAACAAACAAATGTAGATCTTACCCAGGACCTTTTCTGTGGACTCGCAGAATCCTGGAAAAGAGTCTAGAGTCAAAAAGAGTGTTTGGCTATTAACTACGGTATTTTATAGGCTTATTTGTCCATTGTCTCACCGTAGTCGGGATACTGGAAAATTACGTCCAATCCCAAATTGAATGTCTTTGCACGATCCTCAAATTTATCCACGATATTATCAGGAACTTCACTCGACCGTCCTTTCAAAATAAACTAATGTTTATTGAAACAATTCACTTTTCCACAATAGCTAAGGCTACTCCACAATAATCTATATATTATGGAAATACTACAAACAGATGCCATCATGACAATAAAGGATGGGGTGTGAGAAGTTTAAATTAGACACTAGAACACCTACCATATAATTTCATGGTCATTTTCTCTGCTCTCTTCAAAACCAACATAGCATATGAGCTGTAGTCCGTCTCAAGCACCATTATGTCCATATTCTCAGTAGGTCTTTTACCTGAATAAGAGGATGATAAAAAGACAGTAGCCCCAAAAAGATTTTGACACTTAACATTTGAATGACATATTAGATAAAAAAAAATCAAACCAAGTGGCATTTATTTTAGGGTTTAAATTAAAGTTTAAATGTAGGGGGGAGGGTGGATGCTGGTAACACTTTGTTACAGTCCTTAGGCTACGCATGTACTTATACACATACAGTAATAACAGTAAACTGTGAATAAGCAACTGACAAAATCCTAACCATAACCTCATATCGCAAACCAAAATGTTATAATGAGTTAAACATATATCTACTGTCAAAAGACCTTTATGAAAGTTTCATACTTCAACATTGCTGATTGTCTGAGCTTTTTCTCAAACATTTTCCTTTGACCGAGACCGATTGTCAGATGTAAGCAGTCCAGGTCAATGAAAATTTCACAACTAAGAAAAACCATCAGTTAGATAGTGGTAAGAATGACAGACTTTGAACTCTGGTCTGGTGGTCAGTGGAGTTCAGTCTGCACCAAATACCTCTGAGAAAGAGCTGGCCAGGGGTCTTTGTTTTCATGTAGTCCTGCTTGATTTCCCAGCACTCAAAATTGCTAACAAAGGGGGAAAAGCACAGTGGATGAATATATATATAAATTATCATTTTAAAAATGATCTAATTAATGTAATTTATTATAAATAATGTGTGTGTGTGTGTGTGTGTATATGTATATGCATATATATATATATATATAACATTTATTTATATTTATGTTTTTTGTATGTTTAATTTGAATGATTGAATATTTTAGACGTTTTAGCAATTTACCGGTAAGAGACACTGATTATTTTGAGAAAGCAAGTTGTTTCTTGACTATCCAATGCTTTTGCTTAATTATCAGCTGTATTTATACGACAGTGTAAGGCTGGTGCCGAGCTGCCTAGGACCCAGAGAGGGCTATTCTCTGAGAAAACAAAGAATTTTTCTGGAAATTAACATTTGAACTCTCTTTTGCAAAATTAGCATCTTCACCCGAGGCACAATCACACTGAGTAGATCACACATCTGCATTTCTTTCATTCTCTCTTCTCCCCTCTCTTCTCTCCACATGCTGAGATAAACTGAAATCTCATCCCCCGACAAGTAAACCAAAAGTTAATAAAGTTTAGAGTTTAGAGATAGCCTACTTTGTTTACTGTGGAGGGTGTGCCTGCAGGGTCTTTGATGCAAATGACCTATCCCCAATAATACATAGTTACATCTGATTTTATTCTGATCATCTCTGAAATGATTGACTCTAGTACACAGAACTGGGGTTAGATGGAGCATGGGGAACATCAGGCGAGATATAGATTTCTGACTAACTGCTTGACTTTAGGTTGTTATACAGTTGCATTCACTAAAGGGAACTAGACAAAAATACTATTGAAATAGCAAGCATGTGGCGGCTTTACTTAATAGTAGCCATAACCTCTAATTATTGTTGTTATAGGCCCATAGGCGACTGTAGGGGACTAAACTGAACTACTATTTAAAGGGATAGTCAACCATAAGACCTTCGTTCATCCTCGGAACACAAATTAAGATATTTTTTATGAAATCCGAGAGCTTTCTGACCCCCCCATAGACAACAAAACAAAGTATTTTCGTTGCTTTATAACATTAAGGATGAACCACTGTAACATGGACTATTTAAACAATGTCTTTGCTACCATTCTGGGCCTTGAAAGTGGTAATTGCGTTGCTGTCTATGGGGGAAATATATTAATTTGTGTTCCGAAGATGAACGAAAATCTTACGGGTTTGGAATGACATGAGTAATTATGACATAAATGTAATTTTTGGGTGAACTAACCCTTAAAATAATGGCAAGCATTGGTGGCCTATTTAATATAGTCATAACTTCTGACTAATGAATGATCAGACTGGCGAGTTTGTTTGAGTTGAAAACTTGATCTTGTTAAGTCTCATAACCAAGATGTAATTAAGGGCCAGTACTGAGAGTAATCAAACTATATTATAACGTGAACTAAGATCAGCTGGGAGTACTTGAATTCAGTGAGTAAATTGCTTCCCCTTGTGACTTAAGGAGTACTTACAGTTTTCTCACAGTGCTGACAGACACCTTGTCACCAGTGATAGTCCAAGTGACAGTCGTGCTCTCCACTTTGAAGCCGCTCTCCAGAAGATTCCTACACCGTGATGCTACACTAAGCAGATACCACTTCCCACTCATCTAGAGAGAGTGATTTTTTTTCAATCATATATCAGATAGTGTAAATATAATTCAGTAATAAACTGTATGCATACTGCATTTATGAAGAAATATATCTGCAGTCTGTTGAAACTACACTGGGCAAGTCAAAACACTGG
Organism: Meda fulgida; assembly: GCA_030578275.1. Taxonomy (NCBI): domain Eukaryota; kingdom Metazoa; phylum Chordata; class Actinopteri; order Cypriniformes; family Leuciscidae; genus Meda; species Meda fulgida. The sequence continues at coordinate 13,588,499 of CM060639.1, read as the reverse complement.
CCTATCAATGTGAATAATGTTCAAATGATGCACTCTTTTTGTTCAGTTTGCCAAAACAAATTAACTTAAATGCTATGAAATAAAGGATGTTGAAATATACCTGATCAATGTTGATGTTTTGACCTGGAGCTAGTCTTTCAATAGCTTTTTCTGCCTCGGTTTTCTTTGGCTTGGGTGGTGTTGGTTTAAAACGTGCTCTTCGTGCCTCGACAGGCTCCCAGAAACAGAGCCACACGAGCACAAAGAACAGATGGAGCCAGAAGCGAATCATGAAATCAGCTGTTTTTGTTTTATTTATTGCTTTACTAAAACCCTTTATACCAATCTTCCCCTACAGCTCTGTTAGAAGTTTGCTAATAAGAGTCAACTGTCCAGTGTTGCCACACACATATTAGGATGATGACCCTCTCCTCAGGTTTATCATTAACCCCTCGACAAACCCACACACTGTTGATTTCTCACAATGTTCACTTTAATACAACCAAACATGTCATTTACAAACTGTTTGTAATACACTGAAAAAAAAAGTTGCTGCCTTCAATTTGTAAGTACAATCAACTTGGATGTTTAAGTCATTTACATTAAACTGACTTAAAAATTAGATGAATCTTGTATAACTAATAAAAAGTTGATTTTTGTTGTTGTTGATGATGAGTTAAAGCAGTGTAAACACACGTTGTCAACTTATTGATCATATATTTTTTTACAGTGAAAGTTTATGTATTTGCATCAATGGAAACTTTTACATCCATTGAACCTTTGGAACCTTTATTTTTAAGAGTGTAAAGCATGTGCATTTTCAGATTTTAATGTACAGTGGTATGCAAAAATACAAGATATGGGATAATCAACCACTTTCCCTAACACACAACCTTCAAGCTTCTTTCTTTTTCTTTTTTTCAAAATAAACATTGTAAACTGTAACTCATAGCATAATGAAGATTTGTTATTCAAATGCTATTTGTTTTCTTTATTTTCTATGTATAACTGTAAAATCCTTTCCAGGGACATAACTTCTGGATGTCTCTGCATTATTTTTCTCTGGGCTTAAAGTTTAGAGCTACGCTGTTGATGCAGAATCTTTGGCCAGTCGGATCTGGACCATCATCAAAGACATGTCCAAGATGGCCATCACACTATAAAACAAAATGACATGTTATAATGGTATCTGGGAACCTGAAATGAAGAGTGGAATTTTTACTTGTTACGTTGTATTTTACCATTGCCAATAAAATAACCCAACTGGCTGACATCATTTTGTCCTGCACTCACATGTTTGCAGATAACCTCTGTTCCTGTGCTACCAAGCGAGTTGTCAGGGCGACGGACAATGTTGGCATGACTCTCGTCTTTTTCCCATGTCCCGTGAGCCTCAGAGAAGGACGGCCACCCAGTTCCTCCATCATATTTTGCTTCTGAGCTATTGGAGCCAGAGGCAGAATTGTATTTATCCTTGCAACTTATGCAAAACATATATATATATATATATATATATATATATATATATATATATATATATATATATATATATATATATATATATATATAAAATATATATATTATTTATAATTATAATATTTATTTAATATGTTCATTTTATATTTAATATACATTTTTGATCAATTACTTTTTTTGTTATAATTGGAAATACTGTCAATAAAGTATCAGAGTGATTTTAAATGTATTTTTATTTTTTACTTTTTTTAATTCTTACCTAAAAAGAGGAGAGTCACAGCAAACACAGTGGTACATACCCACCTCATTGTGATTCAGGTAGATGCCACTGAATGGCTAGAAAATAAAAGTGATTGTACATTCATAAAGAAATCTGGAAAGAAAGTATTCATGCAATTTTGTGCATATGCATACACATGCATCTTGCGTAATGTTCTGTCAACATTATTATTGCCTTGTTAACTTACCACCTCTGTGCCTTTTTCTCTCGTAACAAAATACTGTTCTGGGGTCAGCTTCCTCTGCCAATCTGTGGACTGGTCATAACGTGTCAATGACTGCAAACCTGTGCAAACAGTCATAAATGCAGTATATTGTTGTCCCTGGATTACATAAGAAAACCAAAATTTGTACAGATTTGTATAAAAAATAAAAGCAGTTTATTAAGAAGTAATCAATGTGTTTATTTCTTTTTACATTTCCCTATAATTAAAGTGTTTTAAAGAAAATGTCATCTTGGGAATATTGTTTTAATTAGTAACAATTTTTCAGGTTTACAGGTTTCACATTCCATCATGTTGGTCTTCTGTAGTATCCCTTTAACAAAAGTCTGGTCTTTAATGACATCATTCTCTAGGAAGTGACATTTCTGGTGAGAAAACAACACCATTAACAACACTGATTTGATAGTATTGGATTTGTGGTATTAGCTGGTTTGTCTTAAATATCAATTTAAAACAAAATAAATCAGATATTATGATCATATCTAAGAAATATATTAAAATATATACAATTATTATAGGCTATCTAAAATCATCTATAATGTATATATATATATATATATATATATATATATATAGCTAATAGTATTTACTTATATATTTAAGATCATTATCAGTTAACAACTGCTATTTTGTATTTTAATTGCATTTCTATTTACAACACAGGTTGATTTAGAGGTAATTAAATATTTATTTATTTATTTTTGAAAAATCAAGTATCACACAATTTTGTTTTGCAGGCCTTTCTCAAAAGCCAACACTGCATTTGAGTAATCAGGTCACGCATGCATGTTCTGAACTACGACTAGAATAGCTGCACTTTGCACCGACTCACAAGACAACTAAATGCAATTGCACAAAAATTAAAGTACACAAAATATAGGCTAATACAATTACAATTGAAAGAATATCTTGAGGCAATTAATTTTTTCTTAAATGCAGTTCGAAATAAAACCCTACCCGTTGACGTAGAAATCACCCGAATCCCTACAAATATCCTTTTTTGAGGTAAAATTGATTTGGCAGTCGCTCCGCTTGAAACGATAGAGGAGACGCGAACTAGAAAACGTGACATTTTTCTCGACATATTATTTCATGCAGTGACTTTCTCCACTAGTAAACATGGGCTACTCAATAGACTGCAAAGAAGCTGAATTGAGCTCAGTTGTCTTCATTCCCCCCCTCACAGCTCGACCACCGGAAAACGGTCACAACTCACACACTTTATGGGTCACGGTCGACTGGCTGAAACTGATCAAACTTTGCACCTTTTGTAACTAGCTAGACTAACCGCATCATGCACGTCGAAGTTTTTACAAATATGATTTTGGAGTTCCTTGTTTTCTGTCTTATCGGAATGTTTTCGCTCTTATCATCATAGGATATTATTAAGACTTTGACCTTCATAAGGGAGAGAAACGTAGACTTGCTCAACCAGTTATATTATCATCAGAGATAATTATACGGAACGGAGATTTGACCAGAGTACACATTCGTTTTGATAAAACTTTATTAAGATTTAATTCACTTCATATATTCAAACTATGTTATGATTATAATGATTATAATGATTAAAATATGGCTTAAAAATATGCTTTAACCACTTTGCCACCCGCCTCATTGTTTCTCAAGACACCATATATATTGCTATTAAATGGTCTGATACGCTAGAGCTGCTGGCGAATTGTTTTTCATGAGGTTTCCAGGTTGGTGCATGAGATCTATAATATAGCTTTCAGGCTGAGAATATCCATGACGTTTCCTTGGACCAGTGATGAGGATTTCGTTCCAGGCACGGTTGTATTCTCCTCTAATGAGACTGCAGCTCAGCCCAATTCGGTCTGCAAGAACCTAAAAGGTATTGCAATTAATCTCTTACACAGAAATGGGTTGCAACTAAGTTCATAACCCACACAGACATTTATGGGGACACATCCCACCAAATATTCACAAATTAGATTATGGTTATAACATTTTTACAGTCCTGAAGATGTGTTCGGTTAAACAAAGTCTCTGTCAGGTCAGTTTTATACACAGTCAAGCAAAGAGAGGGTCCTGTCAATAGGCCAAAGAATCTCTGGAGCATAAATTACCTTGAAAAGCAACGCTCTATGAAAGTAGGTGCCCTTTTTTATCTTTCCAATGAGAACGATGTTTGAACAGGCTTCAAACTTCAGCTCACTAATATGCAGTTCCCACAGGAAGTCATGCAGCTTCTCTGGCTCAACCTGGCCGCCCATTGCCTCACACACTAACCTGTGAGAAATCATCACTTGTCACATTTCAGCCATGTGGATGTTGAACATGGGATGACAATGAAAAAAAAAAACTCACATGGCTAAAGCCGTATACATTATGACCTCATCCTGAAGTGGTGAGATGGATTCGGCAGCCTCCTGGAGAAGGTTATGAAACGCAGCGTCATACGGCAAGCTCCATGCTTCATCTACCACCGTCTCCTGCTGGGACTTACTCTCATCCTCATCCTTCTTTTTCTCATCATCTTTGTGACCCTTTCCCTTCATTTTACTTTAGAAAGAGAGATGAGAGCGAGAAACAAGGTTTACAGGAAACCCATCTAGAAGTACACACAACACACACACCTTGGTGTTTTGCTGCTCCTTGTGCTGCTCATAACAGATGAGGCAGTAGTTTCTGTTGGACTGTCTGGCTTACGATCATCTGGTCCCTTGGTAATAAATCTGATAGAAGAGAAAGAAAGAATGAGCATTTTTAAACCTTAACATCCACTAAGCAAAAACAGCAAACAACTACACAACATTTCCAAGAGCTGTGGATCAAATGAACCGAATCCTCAAACACAAAAACATGTTTTTAAGCCGTCAAGTCAAGTTCTGTTCACAATTTAGACTCATTAAATGTAATTAACTTAAATTGAGCATAAATTGTGATGCTTGGGCCTCAGTGGCAGAATTCCCACTTCTCCTGTGGGAGCTCTAGGCCAGATTTCAAAGCCAATGCGTGCAAAAGAATTTTCCCCGGGGAGAAATTCATCTATCTATTTGTTGTGCAACAGAGGTATTTAATATTCAAGTGTGCTGCTGTAGAATTAATGGCGTGAAAGGGGACAGGCTCTGAAAGTCCACAAAGTCACTGTCACTAAAGTGAGATTGCAGAAGTGAAAAGAGATCTAAATACTAATGAAAATAGACTAAGTGTGCCCTCAAAATGACTATGAATGCACTGAATCAGTGAAGAAAGCTTCCATTTGTGGAGCTGTTTCATACATTGTTCGAGGAAGTTTCACATGACAGTCATTTGAAACAGTAGGCTTGGATTTCCAAAGCATGATTTCCAACGTACTGATCCGGGGGCTTCCCATTAACCGCAATGATGGCTCGATGTTGGTTGACAACTTGTTTTGATATATCCTCTAAGGTAGGAACCTGATGACCCATTCTTATCTGCAGAAAGAGGAAGAGAAAGCAAGAGAAAAGAGTTATTGATTTGTGCAAACTCTATGATTAAGGGTTTATTTTTCTCTTTGAAAACATTCACATTTGGACCTGTCCAGGGTCGTAGAAGCCATCAGTGGTTATATCGCTGGCTGACAGGTGTCCGGTCAGACTATACTTCAGCGATAGACTGCTGTCCAGAAGCTTCTGTAGTGCCAGCTCACTAAATTTGTTGTTACGGTGTGGTGACAGGTTGATTTCCTGGAGTATCTCTAGAGCTCTGTAAGATTGATGACAACAAAACCAAATGACAGAACCAATCCATGAGGTTACCCTTAAACAGCCAAAAACATCTTTAAAAAATCTAAATCAAAAGGAATCAAAAGGAATGAAGAATGTTTTGGCACCATCAATAATTTATTAGTACTAGTATTATATATATGATATTATTTTTATGAAAATTAGACTATTAATCTGCTGATTGACATATAAATCTAATCATAATGTAATGCAAAAAAGTGTGAGAAAAATGTATATTATTTAAATTGTAAACTATTTTTGTATGATGGTGGTATTTGTTGTTCTTCCATTAGTTTATTCAAATGTCCTTAATGTATTTCAATTGAATTAAATACAAAAATTACTTTGATTACAGTATAATGAAAATTGCTACTACTGAGAATAATGTGAATTATGTAAAATGTCCAGATGCATTACAGGAAAGATACTCTTAAAGATTTTTTTTTACCGTCATGAAAATCACTTTTTTCTGTAAATTTACTGAAGGCCTAATCACAAATGCAAAATCTGTTCCTAAAGTAGGCTTCACTTTCTTCCAGAATTCTGACATTTGGGATTTACTGCCATCTACTGCTTTTGCTTTAACAGTTCATTCTAAAGTTGTAAACATCTACAGCCTATTCAAATCCTTTCAAGTTAATTTGTGTGTGTGTGTTCTTTTTAAATCGAAGGCTAGTTACACCCATTTGAGTATAATATATATATAAATGTTGAACTTGAAGCATTTTGTGTATTAAAGCCTAACATGCTTACCCAGCATTGCACAAGTCTAGGGCTGTTATTTCATCGTTTGCACACACACTAATTGCCCAGCACGCATTTCTTAGAATTTCAGCATGGATCGATTTAAGCAGTTGAGCTAAAGGTGACAGGCCTCCAACATTTCTCAGCTACATGTAAAGAAAAAGAGAAAAACAATCACCAGAAACCACACATAATGCAATGTAGAACAGTATCCATTTACGTCCTTCACTCCCCTGACCCAGAAAAAAAATATTTTTTTTTCTACTCTCAGCTTATAAACGGTGGCGATTGTGTAGACCTTTGAAATTGAGTCTTTTGTGCAGTGCACTGCTACCTCTAGCCTGGCCTCTGCATCACAGGCCAGTGAAGCCACAGCCTGCATTGCACTGATGAGTGTGTTGTTGTCAGTGGAGTGTAGAAGCTCCACCAATGCTGGCATAGCTTCATGGGCCAGAATGCTTCTGCGCAGCTCCTCCTGCGATGCCATGTTTGTCAAGACTGATGCCGCATACACAGCTGCTCCCGTGCAGCTGTCTCGCAGCTGTTGCACCAAGAGCTTGTCACCCCCTGCATCATATATAGCACTGAAAAGGGAAAAAGAAAGGTACATTACTGTAGAGTTGTGCAATCTACTTATTGACTTTACAATCTTGTTGCACTTCAAGATTGTGACTCACTAAGCATTGAGATTGTTGCTGTTGGTCAGGCTGGACAGGGCCTCTGCGGCGGCCGTTCTCAACTCACTTCCCTCACTGTTCAGCAGCTGCACGATGGGCCCGATCGCATCTGAAACGCACAGACACATCAGCTCTTCAGTGACACAAAAGAACAAGACGATAAATTGAACAAAACTAAAGCCAGAATGAATTAAAAAGGGAAATAAGTCTGGAAACGTGATGTAAATGAGATTACCCAGGCATCTGAAAGTCTCCTGGCTGGAAAGGTTTTTGCTCACTGCTGCCACAGCCTGGCAAACAGCAGTACGTACACTGTCATTCTCCTGCATGAGAAGATCAGTGAGGGCTTTTTCTACATTCCAGTCATGCAGAATTTTTCTGTTCTCACCTTTATGGAGAGAGAAAAAGTTTATATTTAAATAAATAAAAAAACCTGTTCTGTCTTTTGCTTTATACTAGTTTCTACTACTATACTCTGTCAGACAAAATGTGCAAAACTTAAGATACGCCTATATTAGGGTACAAATATGTACCCTTAAAATAATATGTCGTCTTAATGTGTACCTGTAAATACAAATATGCACCCTTGAAGAAGTATGTCCTCTTAAGGTACTAATATACATCCTTAAAGTACAAATATATCCTCTTATATGCATCCTTAAAGTACAAATATGTCAATATTTATATACAAAGAAATAAATATACAAATAGTACTGCTGTGCCGAAGAAATTCATACAGGTTTGGAACAACTTGAGGGTGAGTCAATGATGACAGAATTTTCATTTTTGGGTGAAGTATCCCTTTAAGAGGACATATTACTATTTCAAGGGTACATAATTGTATTTACAGTTACATATACAGGTAGTACTTTAACGGTACCCTTACAATATGTAAAAATATGTCCTCTTAAGGTACTCAAATGAAAACTTGAAAAAAGTACTAATATGTACCCTTCTAGATAGTTTGTCCAAAAATGAAAATTCTGTCTTCACCCTCACGTCATTAAAAACCTGTATGACTTACGTTTGTCTGCAGAATTTTTTTTTTATGTAAAAAAATAGGAGAATGTTGGTAATCAAACCATTTTGGTGACCATTAGCTTCAATTGTATGCAAACAATTTTTTTAAAAAGAGACCTTTCTCAAAAGATCTTCTCTTCGAAGATACAGTACGAGAGGGCGATTAGATTATTACAGAATTTTAATTTTTGGGCAAAGTACATCTTTAAGGTATTAAAATTCATTTTACACGAGGTACAAAGATGTACTTTTAATGGCACAGCCCTGACAAGCTGTTTAACAATTACTCCACATGTTGTCTGACAGAATATAGAGCACAAACTATCATTTGTCAAACAAAGTATAGAGATATGATGATTTTTTTCTTACTGCTCTGTGCCATTCTGGCTATGGCTTTGACCGCATAAGCCTGGGCTTCAGGCAGTGTGGCCGTGCCAACAAATTGCAGTATCTGTTCCAGGCCGCCCATCGTCTGAAAAAGCTGCATGGACTCTCTGTCTTCCAGACAGTTACAGATAACCCTGAGAGCCCCCTCATGCAGATCACTAAACTCCTGTAGGGAGGAGACACCGCTGCCATTACTGCTCAATCATGTGTTGCTTGATTTTGATTGAATAGCTTGAATTGTCGTCAACTTGCATACAAGAACTTTGATTGCTCGTAATGAAGGTGACTAAGGAGCCGTTTTGAAATGGCTAAATGCTCATGAATAATTCAGATGAGAATAATTAGCCTACTTTGGTCGCAAGGACCTCCAGGATTCTGTCGAAGCCCTGTGCATTTCTAAAGGCCACACGGGTTTCACTGTCAGTGGTGATGTTCTCTATGGTGCGCAGTGCAAGTTGCTGAATAACTGGGAACTCTGAGCGCAGAAGATCCAGAAATGGGGGGAGTCCATTTAGACGCTGCACAGCCGCTCGATTCTGAATGTCCTGAGTGGGAACAAAGCAAACAATTGATTTTAACAGCGTCCTTCTGGAATTCAAAGGGTTATGCTTTTAATCTGATCAAATATCTATGACATCATTGAAAATACAAATCGTTTCAAATTCAATTTTCATCTAACAACTGTGTTTCGTTAGTGCTGTAAAATACCACCCTGACAAATGCCTTTTAGTTTGATTCATAACAGACCGTCTGTCTGACTCTGACATCTGTTGTCTTACTTGTACAAGATTAAATATGCACTCCACAGAATTTTTCTTCACATCAGGATCCGGGCTAGACAAGAGCTGGATAAGAGGTTCAAGTCCTTTGTGGTCAAATATCTGGACCTTGTAGGAGAACTCCACTGACAATGACGTCAAACACAATGTGGCAAACTCATGGACCACAACATTCTCTGAGGAAAAGAAGGTGGCAGGTAAGGTATGTGCAAAAGAAATTAAAACAGAATATATATATATAATGCACATTGAACTCGAAAATAAATAAAAAAGCATACCTTCAGGTGACAGTTTGCTGATGACTGCAGGTATCACATCCAGTGTCTTCAAACACTTTTTAACTTCACCTGTTTAAATATACCAACACAAAAATAAACTATGTTGCTGAACATTTTTTGATTTGATTTGTGCCTATTTTTGTAGGCTACCCTACGTACTGTTAGAAGCCATGACGCCCAGAGCCATGACAGCATTCCTGCGCACAGTCTTGTCCTCGTGAGATATGAGACGAGAAAGAGGTTCAATCGCTCCCAAGCACATCAAAGAAGTCTTATTCTCATCACCTAAAAATATATCAGCACAACAGCAAAAACGCATACAGGAATCAATAAAGGAGAGCCACACGAGGGAACATAGTGAGCACTTACCTCTGCAAAATTGTCAATGACCTTAGACTGTAAGACTAGATGACACTGTTACCTTTTTCTGCGAATTTGTGGATGGCTTCGCAAGCTTTTGCCAGCACCTCTTCTTCAGGAGAGCTGAGCATGAGAACCGCGGTCGCTGCTGTTTTGCTCTCGATAGGTAGAGGGTCGAACTGAAACAATACAACTTGACAATTATTAAAAGGTTAGAAATATTTCCCTGGAAAATCACACGAATGGTGAAAAATGTTCTCACCACATCTTTCGGGAATGGCTCGGCCTCTTTTTTGACCTTTTTCCCCATCTAGATATCAAAAACTCCAAACTACATAAGGAACAGTAAATATTCTTACAAAGAAAACCCTCCGAAAAGATAAATAATAACATAAACATATTAATAGATAAATTCTACGAAACAGAATTATTAACAAATTGTACACTCCATAAAGAATACCTGCTACGATGAAAGCTGTGTGCTTGGTTTTCTGTTTAGCTGCTGTTGCTAGGTGACATGTGTAATTTACCATTTCACCTGTAGGTGGGGTAAGAATCACTCTGAAACATATTTGGACAATTATTTGTTTATTTGTTTAAGATATGTCGGTCATGAACCGTTAGGTGGCTCCGATGTAATAATTTATTAAATTATGATAATGCAAAATAATTACATTAATTATTAGAAAAAACGTTGAAAGGGTTAAACATGAATCATCATCAAAATAACAAGCTTTTCTGGTTACTATCAACTGCAATAGTGCAATTAAATCATTAAAAATGCAGTAATATGTTCTTTACCATGTGAGAAATCTGTGAGAGTTTAATGTCTTATTCATTGTTCTAGAATAATTTAATTTAATCCAAAAGCACTATTTATTAAATGCAATTACTCATACACTATGTAATTATATTTGTTAAGTACAATATTTTATTTAATAAATGAAACTATTTGAACAAGGAATTTAGTTGATTTCAAGCATTTACTCTATATTGTTGAAAAAGCATCGGCATCATCTCGAATTTCCTCAATCTAAAATGGTGTGAACTCGTCTGAAAAACAGCTGTAATTGGAGTAGACCTGGACCTCTGATGATATTCATGTTCAGACTCATGGACAGTGGTAGCCTACACTACACCACCCACTCCGTGACATGCTCGCTGGAATGATGAGCATGTTCTGCAGTGGGTGTTGCAAGAAGGAGCGACACAAAGTTATATGAATGTGATATGACTTTTGATAAATTAACCCATTCTTCAAGTACAACTAAAATGCACATGCGCAATACGTTAATCTATCTATCTATCTATCTATCTATCTATCTATCTATCTATCTATCTATCTATCTATCTATCTATCTATCTATCTATCTATCTATCTATCTATCTATCTATCTATCTATCTATCTATCTATCTATCTATCTATCTTTCTATCCAAACAAGAAACTATTTGTTCAGTTTGTATTTAGCCTATTCTAGCCATTTTTTGGCCTCTAAAACTAAATACTTTTAATTGACCTCAATTAAAATAAAGATTTGAGTTATAATTCAAAATGTGTGTGTGTGTGTGTGTGTGTGTGTGTGTGTGTGTGTGTGTGTGTGTGTGCGCGCGCGCGCGCGCGCGCGTGTGTGTGTGTGTGCGTGTGTAGCTGTCAGTCCTTCAGTCGGGCAGTGCGGATGAGCCGGATACGCCAACTTCAAGCAATGTAGATATAGCTGACAAAATTCACACCGAATTCAGACTCGAACCCTTTCCACGCTCGGAATACTGGCTTCGTCTAAAAGTAAACATCTTTTCGGGGCAGACAAACGACAAAGAAAGAAAGAAAGTGGGATTTAGCTTGAGACATATTTGCTGGCTTAGCCTGACTGGGGTGTGTTAGCATGCTAATGGAGCAGCGCTGCAGTGGATGTCTCTCCACCCGCTCTTTTTTCCTCAAATTAGACTGACGTCGTTCAGATTACATTTCATTCTCTATTTTCACTTGTATCCGTCAGTATTTCTACTGTTTTTCCTTAAGTGAAGTGTTAAAAAAGCTCCAGAGGGGAGGCTGGCTTGTCAGGCTAGCTAGTTAGCAAATAAGGAAGGCTTACTAATGAAGTCTTAAGGAGCTGTTGCTGTTTAGGGTCGATAACTTAAAATAACACAGCGTTTTGCTCTTAACTTTAATGTTATATATAACAGTAGACTGTTTTATCACATTTGGCGAGTTCCTCATCTGTCCAGCGAGCTAATAGTTGAGTTGGTACAGCTAGCTGGCTGCGGTTAGTTAGCTAACTGAACGTTATGCCAAAGGATATTTTACTAAGAGACAGTTAGGACACCACTAGCTTAATTAAAGCACTTGTCACTGTGTGATAGTTCATTTATTGTTATACAACCAACAATGGCCTCGGCTGGTAACACTGTCTCATCGTTTGCGAGCAAAACAAAAACGAAGAAGAAACACTTCGTGGCTCAGAAAGTGAAGCTGTTTCGTGCCAGCGACCCTCTGCTCAGTGTTCTCATGTGGGGAATAAACCATTCGGTGAGTCAAACCTGCAGTCTTTTTCTTTGTTTGTGTCCGTTATTGATCAATGAATTAGTTAACGAGGAAAGAGAAGTTCAGTATGTCTCGCAACCGACAAATTGGCTCCATCTGTTGGTTCCACGCACTTCATGATCTTCAGAGGTCTGCTTGGATTTTCTGTTGCTTAACCTTCAGTTTATTGAACAACATATTGTTTTGTTCCCTAAAACACTTGCAGTTGCATGCTCTTAAAACATGTTTTTGAACCAAACCTGTCAATGAATTGTTGACTTAAGTATATTGTTCATGTCAAAAAACTTCTTCCCACATGCCCCTATTGAAAACTACCGGTAGTTTAAAACCTTCATTTTTTGTTTATGCAGTAATGAATCTCATTTGTAAGTTCTGTATATCCTTGTACGTATACGTGCATGCAAAGAGGTTGCAAAATAATATCTGTATCAGTAGTGGAGTTGTGGTTGAGTAATCGTTTCCTGTTGGAAGTTTTGTTTGCAATATGATAAGCTTAGAGGTTTACTGAAGCAAGGCTCATCTCAGCTGATACTGACTGTTATTGTTTCCACCATTAGTTGTCTTTGGAGAGGAAAGCCTCTTAGTTGTGCTTCTCTAATAGGCCTGCACATTTCAGTTGGTAGTGTTTCATATTCAGATACTGGCTGTTTGACTATTTTGAGTTGAAGAGAGGCAGTATCTGCTCTAATTAAAAAATATTCAGATTTAGATGCCTTGGTGTCCCAAGTTGTCCAGTTGTGTTTGGTGTGACAGTTTTCACCTCTAGCTGTTTGTTAGACTTTTCTCTATGAACAAACTGTCTCAGACCAATCATACAGCACTCCTTTTGTGTTCTACATGTACATGAAAGTCTCTTAAAATGTCATTCTTTGGAGGTCTTCAGAAATACAGCTTGTTTTCAGTTTCTCTACACTGTCTGGTGACATTTTCCAAATGGTAGATTTTAGTTGTCTGAGATGTAATAAAGGTTTGTTATTATCCAGTCACTCATACCATTCTTAAGGGTAATTTTTCTGCTTAATTTGTTTATTTACAGTAGATAAATGTAGCCTGCATGGATGGTTGACATTTAAGAAAATGTTCCAGTAGACCAGGCATTAAAATAATGCAACTATTTGTTTTTTATTCATGACCTCACTACCCATTGTCAAAACACTGAAAAGGTATCCAGAAATGTACATATAGGATATATATGTGTTAATATTAATACTAGTTTTGATTGTTTCTGTTCATTGGTTATAGGTTATTATTGGGTATTTAATTGGACACCCTTTTCCATCTTTTTTTATATTTGTGATTACTTTTGCCCTCATCTAAACTCAACTTGCATCGGATTTTTTTATTTTTTTTATTAAATATTTATTTTTAAATGATTCATTTATCATCATAGTTTTTTATTCATGAAATATAATTAATTATTTAACTAATTCTATTTAATAGAAATAAAATGAAAATCAAATATTGGCTAATATCTGCAATGGGCAGAATAATATAACCTATTGTTGCATCCCTTGTTTGAAGGCACAATATAGATATTTGCATTAAAAATATCCAAAAACCACTAGCGCAGTGTTAGATATTTTGTTGATTTTTTGACTCGCATTATCCCAAATGTTTCCAACAATGATTCCAACAATAATTGAAATGATCAAATGATCCAAGAAAAGTTTGGGATGAGGATAAATAAAACGAGGATCAATATCAGTGTGGCATTAAGACTGTTTAACAACAAGTCTATGGCAGTGTAATTAACCACGGTATGTGTTATAGCCTACATAAATAATAAGTCAGCCTTTTGCAAATGCTGTGGGTACGTTCAAATGTACTTTTAGTATGAATGTTTTGAACACATAAAACTGCGCTGCATTACTCCATTTAATTTGTCAGATAAAGTATAGTAATGTTAGCATTAAACATTACGTTACTTTCAGCTTATTCTTTACAATAAAATAAAATCATGTGATCAAACATAAGTTACAAAACTGTATTTCATTACCTCATCCATGAACTTGATTTGTGAGTCCCTCCCATTGATGATTGAGGTGAAGATGACAACTACTCCCATCATTCCACGCTCCTTCACAGCGTCATCTAGCTACGCCTTTATTGTTTTGAATATGTGCATTGACCAATAGCAGTGAAAATTATATATTGTGCCTTTAAAGTTTCAACAAACAAAGTGCTTTGTGCCATGGGTCAAAGCAGAGGTCAGGTCTTGGTCTTGTAGGAATGGAATTAGAGAGGGGGAGGCCAAAAATCACAAGAGAGAAGCGGAGAACCGATCCTTCCCTATCTGTGACAGCCCCATCAGTTAAATACATTGACTGCCGCTGACTGGAGCTAAGCAGCGCTGCTACATTCTTTAGGCTGAAAGTGGGCCTTGAAACCTAACCTAGTGTTGGATATTTTAGATATCAAGCAACTCTGAGAGCATGTGGTAGAGAAAGTTGAGGGTGGAGTAGTTGGTGCAGCTCTCTGTGGTGCTTACACTGCTAATGAATCATGCATGCAGCTGCAGGCCCTGAGCTCAGACTACTAAACAGAAAAGCAGCAGCTCTTGACCACTAAGGACCACAATGCTTGAATTTGGTTAGCAAACCAGTGAATGGGGAATATAATGTAACATTATTCTGTCTCATATCAAGGAGCACCTCAGCTTTTGTGTTCTCAAGCTGTCTGTTTTTGTGCGTCTACAAAAGGCTAATTTGTATATGCTTTGAAAGTGATATGAGAAGTAATGCTAATAAGGGGATATTCAGTTTAGATGATTATGAAATCAAACACTGTGGGAAGCGGTTGTTTTAGTGCAGCTCAATCACTTAGTCTGTTCTGCCACCCTCACCTTTCTGCTTACTTTGTACAGGTCTTTACTCTCTTTTAATCTCTTACTTTTCTCTTTGTTAAGCCCTCCATACTTCCCAGACTCTCCCGCCCTGGCCAAGAGTTGCTCTGTCTGTGTTTGGATTGCATAAGGAGTTTCTAAAAATACTCAAGATTTAGCAGCCAATCTGTGGCACTGGGAAAATAGACACTATTTTATTTTTACACTGCCTAAGCCAAATGCTGATCATCTTCAAAGTCTTTAAAGCTCAATCAGAATGCTTTGATTAGGGCAATACATGCAGATGATTTTCACATGCTCTCTCAGTAAGATGCATTTCTGCTCAACTACACGTGGGATACTATTTGCCATTTACTTTGTAGTAGGCGTATCAGGTTCAACAAGAGATTTGCTAATCGCCATGACAATATTTTTTTATCTGTGTTTTATCTTTTTTTTTTATGTGTCCATACTAGTAAGGGAAATAACTAACACTATTGATAGTCAGTTCATCCATAGGCACCTCATTCTTTTCTTCATTTGCAAGGCTAAGCTTATCACACCTACACAAATTTAGTGTGCCTAAGGCCCTGTTTAAACCTGGTATTAAGATGCATTTTGGTAAATCGGACCACAAGTGGATGATGGTAAATAAAGGTGTGAACAGGGTCTAAAACGTTTTGAGCTTGTCCACTTTTGACCTCTTCCAGAGGTAGTCGAAAACAAATTCGAACGGATAGCTTTCTTAGTGTAAACGCTCATGTAGCCGAATGTGTTTGAACAGCCACAAAAGACCATATGCTCTCCACCTACTGACCTAAACATTATGTGAAGTGCACTAGCATGACAGGATTTAAACTGTCGGCTGGAGACCCATGTTTGGTTTGAAGTCAAAAAACATACTAAGCACAATGTTCTATCGCTTTTCCTGATTTCTTGTGGATATCAGAGCAGAAATGAAAGCTGCTACTCTCCGTTTTTCTGTCGTCTCCGGTTGTGTTCATATGTAAATTGGATGATCTTATTTCATCCATTAGATCGAAAGATCTGAAAAAGCCTATGGATTTACCCGGCCAGTGACTCTCCCACTCAAAGAAATCAAAACAGAAGTGGTTGAAGTGGACAAAAGTTGACCAAAATGGATTTTAATTCCAGGTGAAATAGGGTCTAAGTTTGTTATTCATATGAGGGAGGGCAGCACAGGTGAATGACTTGCGTAATGGATTTACGTCAACCTTGAGTAGGACAAGATCAACATGTAGCCTACCTCAGATTTGGTCATACAAATTCTCACTGCTATCTTTACAACAAAGTTATTACAGATGATCACATCACACGCTAAATGCTTCGTCAGGTTGCCTAAAATCTATGTGTTTTAATACAACTATTCTAGTTGCTGTTGCTATGTATTCATTTTCATTTTAATTATTTTAAAGACTATCTTTAGCTGGACAATAACTTTATCCTAGAGCTGTGGTAAAGCCTAAACAATCTGTTACGGTCATTTCTATTATCACTATAAAGCTGCTTTGAAACAATCCATACTGTTAAAAGCGCTTAAATGAAGGTGACTTGACTTTAACCACTGTCATTAATATAGCAGCTCAGTATCAGCACCTGATGAACTTTAATTTTAGAGTGTTTCTATATGAAAATGACTTGCAACTGAGGTTTTAATGCATGTGGTCAGACCTCATATATGACCTTTAGGGCTTTTTCTTTAGCCTTCCTCAAGAATTTGAATGAGCCATTTGGTTAGATTCCTTCCTAGTTTCCAGAACACTTTCTGTACGTTCACACCGCCGACTATTTGAGCGTCTAAGAAGCTCAGGCCGCCCTGGCAAGGACGCTTGTCAAAAAGTACGGGGAAGCTTGTTGACGCTTTGGTCGCTCTGACGTAGCAGGGAGAAGAGAAGTGTCACAACATGAAATGTAATAAACAGAAAAAAACAAGAAATACATTGAAGAAACTTTTTATAATGACTGCATTTTTATAACCGTTTTGGTCACATTTGGTCGGGGGAAAAAATAATAATTAGCTAGTATTATTATTATTATTATTATTTGCATTATTATTTGCATTAGTGCAATTGGTCAAATCGGTGTTACCGTGTGCAAATGAATTGCATTCCCGCTTAAAACGAGCGTTCGTGAATATTTCAAATAAAAGTTGGGCTCATTCTCAAATGTGTATCACTGGATCATTTTGGGTTCATGACACCCTCCAGGACCGTTATCAATTCGGAGAGTATCACCGGCTGGTGCAATAGCTGCGGCTCGATGACGAGAGGTTTTTCTCGGAACTAATGTTTTGGTAAATGAAAGTTTACATTGTTTGTTTCTCCGGAATCAGCCAGTGCGAAGGATTTATATTCCGATTGGTTGCTGCCGTTTTGCCGCTGCTTGCCGCTGAACTGCGTCATAGCTCATTACTATAAACTTGAGCTACTTTCAACTTTCTGATTGACCCTCAAAACGCCCAAAAACGGAACGCCGAATGATTTGACGCTCCTTGCAGCTGAGAGAAGCCAGCTTCCATTGAAAATGAATGACTTCCGGTAGCTTTGGAAGCTCAAGTCGGTGGCAGTGTGAACGTACAGTTTTTCTTTGTATCAAAGCCTACATTTTTTTTAAATGGTTTTCTAAACGAAATGTGTTGACATGAGAATGTATTATAGAGATAGTTTTAATGTTGACATGAGGGTGAGTAAATGATGACAGATTTTAACTGCCTATAACATATTATCATGTCAATACACTTAATTTAGAAAGCCAAAAGTTTACTCACCCAAAGTGTTGTACACAAGTAAATGATGACAGAATTAAAATTTTTGGATGAAATATCACTTTAATATAAATCAACAAATCAGCACTCTTCTGTGTAATTTGTCAATATATAATTTTAACTTTAATCAGATGTTATTGTAACTTGATTTTAGACTCATAGGCTCATATAGAATAAATGTGCCATAAATGAAGGCATTGTTGACGTCAAGAGGCTGAAATACCGAACACCCCACTATGATGAATGCTCTGCTTAGAAACAAAGAGCTTTATAAACATCTGGTAGGATGAGCATTCTCTGAACTAGGCTTCCTGTACTGATGGAGTGCAAGCTTGTCAGCTCTGTAGCGGAAAACCTGACTTTGCTGCCATGGAGACAAACAGGAAGTGGTAGTGTGAAACTTGGCCGATGAGATGAGATAAGTGCTTACTTCTTGAACAAATGAAACCGTTGCTGCAGGCTTGTAAAACACCTATAACGTGGCCTCAGCACGATGGGGAGTCTAAAGCAGTCGCCTTTGTATGTTATTTCTGTTTAAAGTATGAGGGAGGTAGTTGAGGAGATCCTGTGCAGCTGCTCCTGGCTTTGTTGAAAATGTTAGGCCACTATCCCTGGATCCTCAAAGGATCTTGCATGTAGGTGGAAAGTGGGACAGTGGAGTATGTTGTCTACTCCAGTTTCTCAGTTTCTAATCTTGTGCAGTGCAACATCTCTAAAACTGCTCGTGCTCCGTCACAGGCTCACGGAGTAGAATTTATTGGATCAAGGTTACCAGCTCCAATGTTTAACAGGTTTTTAGGCAGCTAAAGACACATTTGTTTTAAAACCAGCGTAGGCACTTATTCACATTAGATGTTTTCCATGTATTTATTAAAGAGAGGGCATCTTGAGTGCACACGTTCGATTTTTCAGGATTAAGCCAGTCACACAAAATTTCTTCGAACACTACAACGGTTGTGATATGATGTCACACTCTGCAGTCTTTTTTATATAAACATGAATTTAACATATACGTTATATGGTGTCTTATTAAGATATGTTTGTGTTTTTTTCATTTGTGTATATATATAAACATGTAATTGAGAGTTATGATAAAGTTAAATTAAGGAAGCAGCTACCTTTGTTTTTCTTTCTAATTGTAACAGACTGGGGTGGGTCTAAATAAGTCTGACTTCTTCCCACTCCGTTTCGAGCAATTGATTTATGTTGTTGAAGTAAGGTGAATTTACCTTGTTGTATAGATCGAATCAAATGCTTCTTTGTTGCCTTTGTTATACAGGTGAAACTCGAAAAATTAGAATATCGCGCAAAAGTTCAGTCATTTAAATTAAGAGGTGAAACTAATATATTTAGTATATATAACTATATGCATGATTATACTTTTCCGAGGGCTTTTTTATACTTTTTTTTATTGATTTCATGTAATCTAATTTTCTGAGATTTTGAATTTGGAGTTTTTCATAAGCTGTAAGGCATAATCATCAAAATTATAACTTTTGTAAGATGTTCTAATTTTTCGAGTTTCACCTGTATGCCACTATATTGCTGGAAATAAAACATTTAATTTCATATAACAAATTGTAATACATTCAAAATTGTAAAAATATACAATCTACTCAACCTTTACTGCAAAAATATCGTTCTTTTAATTCAGCCAAAAGGACGTGCCATGAAATATTAATCTTCTACTAGTCACACGTCTTCACATGATTCTAATTCGAAGGTCATAGTTCACCAAACTTGAACTTTGGAATTAAACCTTTTGCATGAGCTTGCATTTGTGGTCACATTCTCATGCGTATGAATGGAAGTCAGTGAAACGAAAGTGTAGTGTGACCACCCCTTTACTGTGTATTAAAGGGATAGTTCAGCCTACAATTAAAATGTTCTCACCTTCATGTTGTTCCAAAACTGTATTTATTTCGTTTCCTCTGTGAAACACAAAAATGTTGGTAACCAAACCATTTTCTTACCATAGACTTCCATTGTGTGGATAAAATACAAACTGAGAGATTCAAAATAACTTATTTTGTTTTCATTTTGGGTGAACAAGTATTGTTTAAATAACCATCGAAATCACTGTCAGCAGTGTTATTTTAGTAGTATTTATACTATAATGGTATTTATTAATAATGGTTTATTAATAAAAAATTCCATTTGAAAAAAAAATTTGTTTAAATTTGAGTAATTTTGTTGTGTGCTTGGGATTTTTTTTAATGTTTATATTGCTTTCATTTATTTTTAATTTTAGTACACAAAAGAAGATATTTTGAAGAATGTTGGTAACCAAAGAGTTGATTGACCCCATTGACTTCCATAGTATGGAAAAAAATTGTATGTAACTCCATGGTGTCCCATCAACTGGTTACCGACATTCTTCAAAATATCTTCTTTTGTGTTCACCAGAAGAAAATTGAATACATACAGGTTTGGAACAACTTGATGGTGAGTAAATGATGACAGAGTTTTCATTTTTGGGTGAACTATCCCTGTACTTTAAACTTGCGTAACATTTGTAATTTTCTAAATTTCATTGTAAACCGAGGAATTCATTTAGAGATGATTTATCTTTCAGTGTCATTTTTGCCTATCATTGTTATGCACAGACCCAGGTGTTTGATATACTGTGTTTCACAAAAAGGAACATATTCAGTTCCTTATTTGTCCATATGGTATAGAGTCCTTTAAAGGCCAAGGTTTTGCCTCCAAAATAGGCTGTAGCTACTGAGAGTGACTGAGAAGCCCCCTACTGTAGTTGACGGGGGGTCACAGAGAGCCATTTTCCGCTCGCTGTTGCTTCACCATTGCCAGTAGACAGGCTTAGTCCTCTACAAAGCAAAGCACAGCTCATACCTCATCCTGCTTGCACATGTTTCTGCAAGCGCCTGTTGCCTCTTAACCCCTCACAACATCGCTTAGCTTTCATTGCATTTCAAATAAACACCGCATTAATCCCATCCTGCGGGGAAAAAATACATTGGCTTTACTGTGTCACTATGCCGCTGCATTTTACGTTCTGTTTAGAACAAAACATATTCAGAAAAAAGTGTTAAGAGACAGAGATTTTCATCTCCTTTGCTTTTGGTTTGTACTCTTTTTGGTTTGTGGGTGATTTAGTGTCATGTTTTCTTGGCACTCATGATGTCTTCAGCAGTGCTCTGCCTGTAGCTCTCTTGATCTTTGATAAATAGTGTGTACAACAGCCTGGCGGAGGAGCAGTTATTTTTCTTTCGGTCAGACAGCCCATCTATTCTATTAAAAGGATGAATTGTTTGTGTCAGCTTAATCTAAAGAAAAAATAGTTTCTGTTTTAGTGATGAGTGGGCATAAACATTCATGAAATTGGCTTCCTTTGTTTTTAGTTTTCGCTTCCTCATGTGACATTTAATTTCCTTAACATCATTAAAAAAGATTTACGTTCATAAAGATTACAGTCCATAAATTAATAATTTTTGTTGTAATCTACCTTATTTCTTCCTAAATGTGCTCTTCCTACCTAGGGCTTTAGCATAGTCTAATTTCTGACCACATCGTGAAAGATGAGCCTAACTCACTAAGCAGTAACCACAGCATGCGTTACAGCCTCTTTACACTTGCTTGTGTCAGGAGAGAGACGTTTTAAAGGGTTTCAAGTGACCTTGTTTAAAATGCCTGACTTCCTTTTGCAATTTGCATTCTCGTAAAGGTTTTCAGTAACCCAAAGCCTGCTCGGATTGGCCCATAGGTTTCCCCATGGAACCCCACTCATGTCCTTTTTGACAGAAATGAAGGAAAAAACATAATCGAATATAGTCTGTCACTGTTATTTAAGGTTGCATGTAATGTGAAACTTTTCAGGTCTAAATACCTAGATACCTAAGGGGGCCGTTCTAATGTTGCGACTTTTGCGCGCTCAAGTTTGTCATTTTAAATGTAGAGGTGCGACAAGCATGCTCATGTTTTTCCCAGGCTACACCATTTATCCTTTGCTGAAACTTCTTCGTCTTCATGGAGAACACGGCTCATGATTGCTTAGCAACGGCAGCGCTTTTGAAAAGAGGAGAAAGTAGCGCGGCCAGCGTTTTCCATGTGTTTTCAGACACTCTTGCATGATCATTTGACACATTTTTATGTCCTTTTGGCTTACACATTTGCCACCATCTAATGCTTACTATTAAAGTTAATCTTTAAAAACACTAATAATTTGATGCGTAAATTCACTTGTATCATTTAATATTATTGCTTTTAGATTTTAGTGTTTATTCATAGCCTAATCTATTTGGACAAAATAGTAGGGCTGCCCCCTAATAGTTGAGTAAAGTTAGTCAACTAGAAGAGGCTTGGTCATTCAAATTTGAAATAGTTGCAGAAAAAAGACTCCACAGGAATTGGCACGCAGTAACAGATCGTTAACATGGCAGTTCCCAGCGGTAATATGTACATTTTTACCGCATTATAATTATATATATGAGTTTTACATATCATTGCATTCTTATCATTCTTAGAAATAATCACTCTAGGGGAATTAGCTATTCATCAGTGTATAGGTCTTAATTTGCAGTTTTATTAACTTATAACAAACAAGATAAGTATCCCCAAGAAAAGCCAAATAATTGACTCTTGAATGTGTGACATTCATGAAGAGGTTTTTCAAAGTTAACATGCAGAACAAATGAGGTATAATCACATTTGCTCAAAAAAGAGAAGACATTCTACCTCCTATAGGTAGCACTATATTGGCTACATTTGGCTCTGAGACACCCTTCAAATCCAGAGGCCTGGCATTCAACCAGCCAATAGGAAAGTCTCTAGAGACTTCAATGCTCTCCATTTTCTGAGAGGTCACATCACAGTTGGTCGATGCAATATCTCCTTGTTTTGGAAGACAACCTGTCTCCCTCCTTAACTCAGTTAAATGGTTTGACTGACAGGCATCGAGCGCATGAATGCAACAACTTTGACCTTTGGTTGCTTTACTATGTATTTTCAGAGGAAATTAAGCGATTAGCTGTAACTCACGCCTTGATCAAAAGCCTTTTTCTTACTGATTAGATCTATGAGAGATCCTAAATGACTGCCATCTTCTGTGAATGTCAGAAGATAACACAATTTGGTTGCATTTCCATGTTTTCTCATTTTTATTTGTTTATACCTTTTTATTTGTATAGATTTATTTACATGCACCCTGTAAATATTTCTACATTATTTACAGGGATGCACAATCTATTATCGACCAACATGAACATAATCTTTAGCAAATCTGAAAATAAATATAATTTTTTTATACTTAACGTTAAGATTTTGTAATGCCCAATTTAAACATTGTTTTAATTTTTTATTTGACTTATTTAGACAAAATAGTATCATAGTATCAAAATAGTAGCTATTTAATGTCAGCCATTTATTGGTTATTGGCCTTAACATGAAAATAATTATCAACCAGAATTTTAATAGCGGTCTATCCCTGTTTATTTTTTCACAGTATGTATATTTATTATTGTCTGTTTCCGCCGAGATTGTCAAACATAATCTTTGATTTCCCATGGTGCTTTTTGCCTATCTGATTGCTTATAATTATCCTAGTACATTCACATCCTCAAACAAACAAATATATCACAGTAATTAAAGCCTTCTGCAGTCCTCTTGAGTTTAGTTAGCGCTATTGTTATTTATTTATTTATTTATTAATAGAGGGAAATAACCTATGAGTCACCACCAGATTTCTTTGTTGGGATGAAAACTGTCCACAGCAGTTTTAAATTCCCACTTCTCACAATGCAGCAGTTTCCGTTATTACAGTTTTATTACAAGTGTTGTTTTCACAAGAGCAAACTGTGAAAAGCAGGAACTGATGACTGTTGAATGTAGCACATTGTGTTAGATCCTGAGCAGAGCAAAACAGTGCATTGTGTCACAGAGATATCGCCCTCTGATGAGCAGAACACATCACTCACACTGATGCAGTCCTGTACCCTGCACATCTCAGCACCTACTGTTTGTGTGCATTAATTGGTTCAGTGTCAATTATGTTAATCGCAAAAAAATGTCCGGTTGTTAAAGCGTGTGTGTGAACTGACTGGTAGCAAGTCTTCAAATGTTAGGATTTTGTAGCTTAGTGATAGCCAACAGACTGGCTATTTTAATATTATTTCATCAGCATCTGCAGTTAACCACATCCAGCTTTGTCTGTTTTTATTTCATTTTATTGAATTAAATGCTAAAATTCTATCAAATATTTTAAATAAGTTTTTTACATCTCATATTTTAAATTGTATTATATTTATATTTTTATAGGCTGACCTACTCTCAAGATATTGGTATTGGTCATACGGGTGACCACTACATTTTACTCCCATTTAAAGACTCAAACCCTGAACAAGTAACAAGTAACTGAATCTCTCTCCTTCTCTCTAGATAAATGAGTTGAGCCATGTTCAGATCCCCATCATGCTTATGCCTGATGACTTCAAAGCCTACTCTAAGATTAAAGTGGACAACCACCTTTTCAACAAGTGAGTTCCTCAAACTTTTCACTGTTCCCCATTCTCAATTGCTATGATCCAACTTTAAATCATGTGTTATAAGAGGGGTGAATCTCATGAAAGAACATGTCTGAATCATATATCATAAGAAACATTCTTAGTACTGTAATGGCGTAATATATAGTCACCATAAAATCAATGGATAAATGGAATATTGCAGTATTTATTATGAATGACTTATACATGCACATGATTTTTTTTATTTTATTCACATGCTCTTGTATTCTTTAATCAAAAGATTCTTCCCCTCCCTCTTACAACGACATGTTGACTGGTGTGAGGGCGCGACAACCTGTCACTCACATGAGATCACAGCAGTAGCAACCCACAAAGATCCAATCAATAGAGGATGATGTATCTTTATAGGACAAAATCCGAAATGAGCACTTCTGAAGTTCCATCATCCCCAAGTCAATGTTTTTTTTTTTAATGGTTTAATTTTGGTTAAAAGCCTGAAATAAGGTGATTTGTAGTGAACACAAGCTTTTACGTGTCTTAAAAAAGGCAGTTGCTAAATCACGTTGTCAGGGTTGTCACGTTGCTTTCACAGCCTCGTTGTGTTTATAATCGCACTCTTGCTAGCTATTCTAACTCACACTTTCAAAGAAAATTCTTTTTACTATAAAGATTGAAATATTTGTGAGAAGCTTGGTGGTGATTTTGAAGGGACTTTTTTAATTCTGGCAATTGTATTTATGCTTCAAAATTCTTAAAAGTTGTTAATTTGTGAAAATTACTTTAATGGACAAAACGTGCAAGTACCAGTGTGATGCTAACTTCTGGGTTTGCCTGCAAAAATAGGACATCGTTGCAGCACTCAGTTCCCGAATGACAAAATATCCCTGCATTTTTTTCTTCATTCGTTTCACTCTGGTATTCGTCACTCTAGAGAAGACTTGCAACTTCCGTTTCATTGTAAATATACAAATGACTGACTTTTCTTTGTGAGTCCCAGCCAACTCTAGAGAAGTTTCTTTGTTGTATTTACTTTTATCTCTTTGCTGCTTTGCTTTTCAGAGAGAATATGCCAAGCCATTTTAAATTCAAGGAGTATTGCCCTCTTGTTTTCCGTAATTTGAGAGAGAGGTTCAACATCGACGACCAGGACTTCCAGGTAAGCTTTGTGAAAGATAGAGAGATGATCCAAGGTGTCACGTTTAGTGTCGTAAAACCACAGCGTAATACTGAATAACACAAATTTGAATAACACAAAACACCAGTGTACTCCCTACTAAACAATGCCAAATAGATTGAGGTCTCTGTGAGAAAAGCCCATAATTACCAAGAAGTAATTTAGTCATTAATCACTCGATTTGCTGTCGTAATGAAGACCATTATTCCCCATAATAACACAGTAATGTCAGTGCTGTCCTTGCATCCTCCTGCCTCCCACGTTCAATGTTCTTAATTGCCTTCATATCCCTTTCCCTATATCACTTTCATAGAAGAAAATACCTTTTTTAGGAAGAATAGTCGCAATCAGTGTGCATTAGGCAGAAGGGCTTTTCTCAACATTTCTAATTTTGGCTAATGAGGAAGATATGCCTTTGCGTTTCACTGTAATCAGTTAGAGCTCAGGGTCTTGGTTAGAGCTCCCTGTCTGCTTGTGTGGGTTTAAAAGGCATTACATTATGACTGTAACCCTGACACATACAAAAAAACATCAGCTTCCCAGAATGTGCTGCTTATTTTATGGTCTTGATTAGAGACGTTCTGTACGAGCTGTTTACTGGAAGTTTACCGTAGTCTAGGCTTCCTATGTTATACATCAGAGACGAATGAAACCTTTATTGCAATTAGACAAGCACAATATTTAGCAAATTTAGAAATGTGTACATATAACTACATATTTTCAAAATCAGCTAATCAATTTTAAGGACACCTATAACATTGGTTCTCAAGATGAGTTCAAATAACTTTAAACCAGACAAAATAAGCATTGAAACAAGCCAAAACAACTACAAATCAAGATATTTCCTAGTTTAAATTCCGCCCTCGACAACTGTTGCTTGAAAAACTTGGATATATGAGGTAGCGTCATTTTTAAAAATGTATTTTCTAGCTCTATGGAAATTAATGGAAACTTGCACAATGGAAATTAATAAAATCCATTAGCATTTTTATTATGCATACAAATTTTTTGTCTAATCTAAAACGATTCAAAATATTTTTCAAAACCATTATCCAGTAAATCAAGAACGACTGGAAGAGTCATGGGGCCTTAAAATATTATTGTGGACAATGTGAGGCCTTGGAGTCAAAAAGTTTGAGAACCACTACCCTATATAATTAGGCTAGTTTAGGACAGCTTTTCATGTTGGTCATAAGTGGGCGGTACTTGGGACCAGATGTTATGCCGCAAGTCAAAAGTCTGGCTATGCGAAACTACCTGCATGAACAGCTGTTTTGCAATACAGATCTAGCGTAATCCTGCTATGATTTCCTAGCTGTGTTTTTTTTCAGTCCGCCCTGCGTCCTCTGACAGCTACCTGCCTCATCATCACTATTTTCAGTCCATCGGTGCACCACTTCCCTGCAGAATGAGCCATCAGCTGAACATCTACAGGCCCTAACCAGCATGACTCCTTTCGAAATCTCAAATCCTGCTTTTGGTTTTGTGTTTAATGAGTATATTTGGTGAATATGGTGAGGCTATCTATGAGGAAATCCAACCACATAGATTTGAGGATTAGAGCCGCATCAAAGAGGCGATAGAAATATATATGGGTGTGTATGTTACATGTTTGAGGTAGCAGACCTTGGTAATGTACGTAGAGCTGCTCAGTGCAGCTGTACCCGTCACTCACCCTCTCTGAGCAGAGACCCTCCGGTCTTTTCATGTGCTTTGTGTCCACGAAGAGCTTTTGAGCTTTTTTCCTGAAATTGGAACAATTGAAAAATTACTGTCTACATCTAAGTGGTCAGGGCAGGTGTTGGTGGGCAGGGCAATTACACAGTAAAACTCACATACCCCTTTTCCAGGAGAGCCAGTCCTCAGTGGTGAGTTCTGTCAACCTCTTTCAGAACTTCAAACTTCAGAACTTTCGGCATGACATAACTGACCGACAACTTAAACTGCCCACAAACAAACATGCAGCAATCAGCATCACAGTCTTATTTTTTGCTGTGCATTAGGGCACCACGATATTGGAAAAAAACTTTATTGTGATATTTAGTTTTTCTGCGATATGAAAACAATTTCACCTGATGATTTGAATAGCTCTATTTGTAAAGAATGAATCATTCTAGGATGATTGGGGTAATTATTTAGGGTAGTGCATCTGCATTCTGAATGGAAAATAATAAACAAATTACAAGCATCTGAATACAATAGAACAAAGACACAGAAGAAATAAGCAGTGCTTTGTTTTTCAGGTAAATTAATTTTTCAGGTATAGACATTGAATAATTAAATGTAAAATAACACTGCATAGTCTTCTCTGTATAAATTAAATATGGTTCATTTAATTAATAGAGTTTATCTTTGTTAAAGCTACAAAGGTGATTTTCTCTTTCTCTTTTGTTGTTTGATTAACTTTGGTGACACACAGTATTCAATGCACGTATCCAATACCATAATAAGCAATGACAAGCATATGTTTTCTTACTCTGTTTACAACTCATAACCGACTGCGTTTATGAGGAAACTCGTCGAGGCGGACATTTTGACTTAATTTTCCGTGCACATGTTCAAGCACAAATAGATATGGAAGGGAATTCGGTGTTCACGAACTTCACTTGCTGTCTGCGTGGCTCTGTGTGCGCACACAAAATTCTTCTTGCACTTGATGTTTAAACTGACAAGACTTAATAACACATGCAAATGATAAACTGTCACTATGATGTTTAAACTTTGCTATTCATCTGCGAATTACATGACCCTTACAGATCACAGATCAACTACGAACCCTATACTACATTTCACATCCTGCGATGTGACTATCGCGGATGCGTACATCGTGATATCGGTGCTAAAAACGATACATTGTGCAGCCCTAAAAAAATTAAGAAATTAATACATTTATAAAGCAAGGATTCATTTAATTTGATCAAAAGTGACAGTAAAAACTTTAACATTGTTACAAAAAAAGTCTATTTCAAATACTGTAAATGCTGTTCTTTGAAGTTTCTATTCATTGAAGACTCCAGGAAAAAATATTATGCTTTCCACAAAAAATACTAAGCTGCACTTTTATGGTAATTGCATCATCTTGCTTTCTGGATAATGACATTAGTGGTTCCTGGATCGAAACGAGCAGGTGTGTGCTCAGAACTGAATCTGTCTGGCTCAGAACTGTAATGTGTAACAGGGCCAGATTGTGTGGAAAAGGGGGAAAATTACTGCTTTTTAGATCCTCAATTTTATGGTGTTAATCGGTTGCTTATAAACATTGGTGGTTGCCAACGTGTGCTTAAAGAAAATGTGTAAATAAATGCAAAGTTGAACAGATGCTAGTTAAAGAGGGTAAGAGTAGTTATTAAAATAAAAACAACTCTCTGTTTCAACTTTTCTGCTTTTTAAATTACCATTTATTTCTAATTCAGTGTGATGATGTTGAGATCTCGCTTTGTGTACAAATGAGTGCAAGACCTGTCAGTTGCATTCATTTTTGTGTTTGTGTATGCCAAGACATCTTCCTCTTTTCTATGTGTGTTGGCAGAACTCTTTGACCCGTAGAGCGCCCCTCGTCAGTGAAGCTCAGGGTCGTAGTGGTGCTCGCTTCCACACCTCCTACGACAAGAGGTACGTCATCAAGACCATAAGCAGCGAGGACGTGGCTGAGATGCACAACATTCTCAAGAAGTACCACCAGGTGCGAACACAAAAGCTCATACATTCCCTATACAAGCGCTATATACATTTGATTGATGTTTTACCAATATTTTTTCATTTACAATATTTTTTTAATTTACATGCACATTTATAATGAGCCAGATGGTTATAAGTTCTTTTCTCGCTGCAGTATATCGTGGAATTTCATGGTACCACACTGCTGCCACAGTTCTTAGGCATGTACCGCCTGACTGTAGACGGAGACGAGACTTATATGATAGTCACACGCAACGTATTCAGCCATCGGTTGTCCGTGTATAAGAAATATGACCTGAAGGTAAGCATTATGAAAAATGAGTGGCAAAGTCAAGCGAGATGATGATTATATGGTTTGACGTGCACAATTTTCTTCTATTTAGGGATCTACCGTTGCCAGAGAGGCAAGTGACAAAGAAAAGGTCAGTTTCACCCTTAAACTCAAACTAAATTCTGAAGGGAAAGCAATATGTTATGGCGCATAATATTTTGATATATATACTGTATAGCTTTCCTGTGTCAGTCAAGAGTAGTTTTCTGTTCAGAGTATATTGCATGTCAAGTGTCTTTGTTGTTTGTGGTTTTGTTAAAGATGGTTCATTCTGTAGATGCTAATCATTTGCCACTTCGAGCACCTTAATTTACTGTGAAGCAGAGAGTGAGTATAAGAGTGAGGCGTGCTGATTTTAGAGCGTCTGTGTGATTATCGGGTGCGCACATGTAGATCTACCCTATACTTAGTGTGTCAAGGTGAAGCAAAGTCCATGGTTCTTTTTTAAGCTATGGAGATTAAACCAAGAGGCTGTAAGCTGCAGTGGCATCAACACTGCGAACGTAAATAAAAAGGATGAATTAATGACAGACTGTTTGCATCTTAGTCATCAGAAGGTACTAGAACTTTACAAAGAAGAAATATGTTAACAGTTAGCCATTAATCATTGTAATTTATTTTATTTATTTTTTATACTTTATTTTTATAATTTTATCACATATATACATAAGACATAATAAAACAAACAAACAAACCAACTAACAAAAATACAAAAAACCATGAACAATCTGGATTGCCTTAACATTACAATTTGTTAAATGATACATCAATACTTCAGACCTCGTCCTATCGTTGAGATGTAAATACAGTCCATTTTCCCCATTTATTTGAACATTGATCCTCTTGAACTCTTATCTTATGAGTCAACCATTCCATTACACTTATTTCAGACACTAGTTTCAACCATTCGTCTCGTGTCGGTGGGTCCGGTTTGTACCACATTTTTGTAATGTCCTTTTTACAAGTTGCTAACATAATTTCAAACAGTGAATTTCAAACTGTCTTCTCTTGACACAGTGTTTCCTTTCATATTACCAAAATACAGCACTGTACATGACAATCCTTGTAATTTCATGTGTCTTTGTATTAAACAAATGTAATTTTTGTTTAAAATAGAGAATCAGACAAAGATTAAAAATAATAAATTCCATAATCAGCATCTTTGTCTAAAACAAGACAAAGCAAAAGAGCCTTGATTTCAGAGAAAATATCTTTTTTTGTTTTTTTACATATTTTATACATAAACATTTTAAATGGAATATTAAATGGAATTATAATATGTTCTAATAATATATATTCTGAAAACTAGTCTTATAGTTATCATACACAGTTTTGCATCTCAAGGTCAATTATCTGGCTATTAAAATTTTGTAGGTATTTACATTAGAAAAACAAGACCAAAATGCTGATTAAGGAAATTATTTTTTGCAGTCTCTCATCTACCACATGGATTATGAATTCAGTACTTTCCTATTTATTCTCAGCTCTTTGAATAAATGCTGAACCTGCTGCTGTTCTATTACAGGCCAAAGACAGCTTTACACATGACTGTTGAAACTGTGCCAATTTAAGGTCACTGCTTAACAGGGGATGCTGGCTGTCACTGTCAGCCCTGTGTCCCACATATAGGCTATAGGCTATAAGGCTTCACCCCCTTCTCAGAGGACTCACTGTTTTAGCAGCCATTAAGCTGCTTGTTGCCTGGCCAAGTCATGAAGAGGAGTAGAAAGGAAGGTTCATTTTCTTCACACGCTGTTTTATTTATTTTTTTATTGCGACGGTACATGTCAGTGCAAATGTGCACTTTGAATTAACTTTCTCAGAAATATTTGCAAAGACAAATATTTATATGTTCTGGTTTTGCTTCAATGCATCATTTTATTTACTGGCCATAAATACTTTTTTTCCGCGTAAAAGTAAAGTCAAACACACTCATTAAACAAGCAAGAGCCGTTTCTCCCTAATCGCACATCAGATTATTCTCTCTCTCTGGTTTCGAGTTCTCGTCTCAAGCCATGGTATGCTGGCAGTCGACCTACAATAGGTTTTTAACTTTTTTTTGTTTGTTTTTTTAGAAGATAAAAAAACAGGCTCCTGCAAGTCCATTACCTCACTTTTACCTCACTTTTATCTCACACAATAAGATTGGGGACGTGTATAAATCTGTAATGAATGCAAACTATTTCATCAGTGCCCTAATGTCTATTCACTTTTAGTGTGCACTTACATTGTTGTCTGGTTTAAAGCGATTTCCTCAACCTTTCCTAATGTTCTTCAACCCACCAGCAGGGCACACTTCAACAACTATCAATGATTTACCTAGATTTCACAACAGTTTGATAGGTGTATGTTTGCTTTTAAAAGTTGCAGAAATCTGCAAACGGTAGAGGCTGTTAAAGTCCATTAATATGGTATTTACTGGAGTCTGGAGCAAGGCTACCAAATGAGCTAATTACAGAGAATTGCTGGAGTGTGTTCATTCTGGAGGTTTAATCAACCCGGAGGACATATTTTCGCCCGCATTCATTTTCATTAGTTCGAACAAGCCATAAAAAGTTATTACTTTATTATTGAGTAGTAGTAGTGAGAAATAATTACTTACAGCTGAGTCATATTGAGTCGTAGCTGATTTTGGTGTTGGCCAGTCTACATTAATGTCAATGCATTTTAGCTACATACATCTTTAACCCTGTTTTAAAGCTAATTTCTTTCGTAGGCCATTCTGAATATCTCTAAACACAAATGTAGATCCGCTAAATCAGCCAAACTGTTAGACTGCTGCCTCATTTGTTCATATGAGGGTCCCTTGACACTACATGCAGCTGAACGTGCCAAACAGTCTCTTTATTGTGAATCTAGAGCACCCCCTGGTGTGCTGCAAGATATTACATGACATGACCAGGGTATCAGGATCTGAATTTATTTTAATGTTAATGATGAATCTCTTATGATGTTCTTAAAACTGTCTATGAGTGCAAGTGAGCATCTTTAGCACACTAAATGTTGTTTCTCTCTTTTCTACCAGGCTAAAGAACTCCCTACGTACAAAGACAATGACTTCATCAATGATGGACAGAAAATATACATTGACGAGGAAAGTAAGAAAATCTTCCTCGATAAGCTTCGAAAGGATGTGGAGGTAAATGATTTATAAGAATTTGCTTTTTCACTCTGTCTGCCTGGTACGGGCACAATGATATATTTATCTTGTGCACTTCCTCGCTCCTTCTACTATCCATCTGTTGTCTTTATTTTTCCCTCATGTCTCTGTCTAGTTCCTTGCCTTGCTGAAGTTGATGGACTACAGTCTTCTGGTTGGGATCCATGACGTGGAGAGGGCAGAACAAGAGGAGGTGGAAAGTGAGGATAATGAGGGAGATGAGGAAGGAGAAAGTGATGGAGGGATTGTTGGGACGCCTCCTGACAGTCCCAGTAACACCCTAGACAGCTCTAAACCACTCTCTCCGGGAGACTTCGACCCCAATATTGACGTCTATGCCATTAAAAGCCATGACAGTGAGTGAAGAAAGAAGCTTGTGCAGTCTTATTGAAATGGGTCCTGTGAAGATATTCCACTGTATATGATAAATAGTTTGAGCAGCATTCGAAGCCATTGTAAATTACTCTACATACACCTGTGACTTCATTGAAATAAATAGTTTTATGGACTAACCGTTTTATAAAAGCAATAAGTCCTGTGAAGCCATAGTCTACAGTGAATTTAGAACAGCTAAGAGGATGCTGCGTTTTAGCTGAAAATGTCTTTTAGCTGTTCTAAATTCATTGTAGACTATGGCTTCACAGGGCTTATTACTTGATATAATTATGCTTTATATCAAATCATTTAATTTTGTTTATACGAGGACCATAAAGTAGAATGAAATCAAAATTGGCCCTATTCCCTTTTTTGAATGCATGTTCCTGTGGTTATTGTGAACGCTTCATCAATGCATGATATTCGTAAAAAATTAAAGTCTTCTAAATTATCATCAAAATGTAATGAGAGGCAGGTGGTGAAAATAATATTAATAGTCAAACATTCTGTTCTGTCTCCATGCTGGTATGTAACGGCCACCATTCACAATCAAATTAATTTATGATTGATAAGCTAGGACCCATCCTAATTTTTCTGTACTATGTCACACTATGAAAATGTATTGCAAACCTTTTTCCTCCCAGATTCTCCCAGAAAGGAGGTGTATTTTATGGCTGTTATTGACATCCTGCAGCATTATGATGCCAAGAAAAAGGCTGCTCATGCAGCTAAGACGGTAAAGCATGGGGTAAGTGCTTTAAAAAATATATATATATATTATTTTTGTAACATTTTAAGTGTAATTTTATTAATATGTAGATTTATATCACTATAAAAAAAATCTGTTAAATTTGTTAAAAAGCGGCAGCTAGAAACTGTAAAACTACATTGACAATGTTTCTGGT
Source organism: Meda fulgida (assembly GCA_030578275.1). Classification (NCBI taxonomy): domain Eukaryota; kingdom Metazoa; phylum Chordata; class Actinopteri; order Cypriniformes; family Leuciscidae; genus Meda; species Meda fulgida. The sequence continues at coordinate 13,554,331 of CM060639.1, read as the reverse complement.
ATTATGGGATGGCATGTTGGTGCCTGTATATTTTACAACTTATAACTGTATTTCATAAAGTTATAATATTAATATACCAAGTTCCCTGAAGTACCAAAATCTGCTTTTTACCTTAAATTGTACTGATAACTATCGTAATAATACTAGTGGTAAAATCGAATAATGATTCAGAATTCATCCTATAAAACATGGCCAATATTTTGTACATAGACGGTGCACAGTCAGGGTCTCACACACAAACACAAAGCATAACACTTAAATAATGCAACAAAACATTCACTAAAATATATAAAAATATATTTTAGTCATGTGATGTGTCACGCAGGGACTTCTGGGAATGTCATTTTACTGTTTGGGGGGGGGGGGGTTACCATAAACTAAGACAATTCTTAGTTTTTACGTCTTCAAACCATACATATGACAGTCTTTAAGAGTAAAATTACATATGATGTGATGTTAAACCATGTACAATTTTTCTGTGTGTACGGTTATGCCTGGCTCACACTACAGGAGTTTTAAAATCCTAACCGATTTTGAAATCTGGTTGCAGCACACACTTAAGGAGAATCTTTGCAGATTTTCTTCCCTCAAATCTTAAACATGCTCACAGTACAAGGTTTGAAAATCGCAGCACATCACATACTACACAATGTTATTAAGATTATCATGCCAGAGGAAGCGCCTTGATATGATTGATTCCACCATGATCACGTGATCTCACGCAACAGATCTGAAGCGGAAAAGTGGGTGTAAACAAAATATCTGTCCTTCATATCAAGTCATATTCGTGAAAAGGTTGCCGTGACCAAGATAAGCGAAATCTTTATTAATAAATAAAAATCATCCTTTTAACATTTAAGGATATTTCTAATGAATGGCGTCAGCTCTGGTCAATACGATCAATGCCATTGATATCTAAGCGTTACCAATGCGCCGGATTGCTGCTCAGCTGAGCCTTGTAAAGTGGAGCTCAAAGTTAAAATTAAATATTAAAACAATTAACAGCTTGTTTCATTAAATCTATCTTTGAATGAATCCGATTTTTTCTACATTTCCGTTGAACGACTCACTCAAAGACAGTCCCTTGCCGCCACCTAGTGTCGTAACTGGACTGAGTGACAGCCTGTCTTGCGCAGAGCCGAGCAATGCCGAACTGGTGAAATATCAGCAGAAAGCCTCTCGTTTAGTGAGATTCAAGGATCGGAACTAACTGTTATCTAACAATGGCCTAACAAGCTTATTGTCAGGTTTATGTTCTGTTATTATATTATGTGGACTCTTATTTTGACTTTGTAGCTTCTGTTTACTCCACTTCGTTTCAATGCGCTTTTTAGTTTCGGTTTCATTACTGAAACTGAACATGTACTCGTCTTCGTGCCTGCTGACCACTAACACTTATTTATTTAGCAATAAATAAATGAAGATAATACCGCATATCGCGCTGTTGAGTCACTCAAAATTACCTCAATGGAAATTCCTTCACCACAGCCATACTTGTTTCTTATTGGCTATTGTGACAGTATTGACGTTATCACAATCTTGCTCATCCCGATAAATATCAAACATGTTTGATATGATGGGGCAAGCCTGATTTGTGTGAGAGCAGATCAGGATGTGCAAGATTCGATCTGTGAACGCCTCATATTACCAAATAATCTGCGCCGAACCTCGGATCGAGGTACTCGACAAGATTTTTTTCTCCGATTCTGGGAAAATCGGGCATAAATCGGCCTAAAACTCCTGTAGTGTGAGCTAGCCAGGCATAAGGTAACAACCAAATAACAGGTTGTTACTTTTTCTTTAAAAAATTGTAGTGCTGGGCAACAATCGCATCCAAAATAAAAATGTGTGTTTACATTTGTCTGTGTACTGTGTATAATTATTTTGTATATATAAATACACACACATAAGCATGTATATATTTAAGATGTTTTTTATTTATATAAAATATTTATATTTATAAATAATATAAATTGTTTAAAAATTAATATACAGTATATACATGCAAATACTTTTTAAATTTATATGCATGTTTGTATTTATATAAAATAATTATACACAGTATACACACATATAGTATGTAAACTGACTTTTATTTTGGATGCGATTAATCGTGATTATTAATCATTGCCCAGCACTAAAAAATGTCAAACATTTTTACATTTTAAAAAGGGATAGAGGAAACATCATTAACCAAAAAATACCTATTTTACATGTACCAAAAGTACTGAACAGAGAATTATTTTGTAATTCCATTTATTGTGCATGCATGACCGAAACCTTTATAGCTTTTATCAAGGCATCAACCTCCTGCCTTTTTTGTTTTGTTTTTTTATCGAAGGCTGGGGCAGAGATTTCCACCGTGAACCCAGAGCAGTACTCGAAGAGATTCTATGATTTCATCACTACCATTCTGCCCTAGTCCGAGGCAGCTGAGTTGAGTCCACAGGGATAAAGAGGGACGCCAGCGGAGGGGTGTAGTTCACTCACTCGCCTGCTCTGCCACAGGGGGGCACCCCTACAGCAGCTACAACCACCATTCGTTTACATTTTGATTTACATCTATTCGTTCTTTGTTTTTGTGGAACCATGAGAGTGATGGAAAAGGACAACAGTTACATCTTTTTGGGGGGGATAGGGCTTTTTACTGCTTTCTTATGCATGCCCTTTTTTCTTGTTTGTTCCGTTTGATACTTTTCTTGCCTTTTAAAGTGGAAGAGGACGGAGAGAGGAAAGAGAGCGCATGTGATGTTCTGTGGCTCAGTTAGTTGAATTATGTCTCTGGATAAGGAGGCCAAAACAGAACTTCTCATTGCATCACATCCCTACCCGAACTCACATCACGCAGCCCTCGGCTGCCCGTTCTGAGGTCAACAGCTTCTCAGAGAGGCACCTGAAGCACTTGACCCCACGGCACCCCGCTCACTAACTCTCCTTACTCGCACAGTCCTCTTCCTGCTCTGGACAGACTAACAAGAAACGCTCTTTGAGCCATTTACAAAAGGAGGACCCATCGCCCCCCAGCCTTGTGTGGACAGACAGATGAATCTGACTGTTTTGCATGTTCCTTCAGTGTTCTGAGGCAAACGCGTTTGAAATGGCGAAGGTTCTGGTAGGTATTTGTTTTTTGTTTGTTTGTATTTTTTTCATTTCGTTTTGCAGCAATTTGACAGGAGGGAGAATGAAGACACTGAGGCAGCAGGATCAGTGGTTTCTCTTCAGTCATCAGTGAATTCTGTTACATAAGTGATTCAGTTGCCATCAGCACCTTAAACTGTTGCACTTTTTATTAGGATCACTCGGTCTGTTACGAGCTGCAACGATAGCACTATGAGGCACTGTTCAACGCAGCCTTGCAGTTTCACGTGTTCTCATGCATACGCTTGTTCTCAGCAGACAAAACATAGTTTACCTCTTGCATCGTACCAGGACACCATTTTGTGTTGTTTCAGTATTCCATGGAGGTTTGGGGAAGGGGTGCTTTGTGTATTTTTTTCCTCCTTCTTTTTAAAACATCATTTCTTTTTTTTTTTTTAATTGTGTATATGTTTTGTGAGTTTTGTTCGAAATTCTTTTGAACGTTCAAATTGGCAGCAACATAGATGAAATGTCGTATATTTTGCACAATATGAATGGAACCAAAATGTTCACGGAATCCTGTTGGTTCAGCAGTGGTATTTACAAGGGAAACATAATACCTGTAACAGAGGAGAATACTTTTATAAATGGCATTGAATTAGAAGCAGGTAATATGACTTAGAGATTAATATGTGTTCCTTAACTTTTCTAATTCAAAGGAAAAGCCTCCTCCTCCTATGTTTGTTTAGACTTTTTGATCACTTGCACATATTTTTACATAGAATTTTAATCCACCAGAATTTTAAAGCACCACTCTGTGTGAGATTTGGTAAAAGTGTTCTGATAAATGAAGAATGTTAAAATCCTACAACACAAGTACTGTCTAAAAAAGAAAGGAAAAAGAAAAAAAATGCATGTTGCATTGTTTTTAGTGTTCAGTCTGGTTTAGCCCAGAGATGGTGTATATTCCATGCTTGGTCTTTTTCTTTTTTCTTTTTTTTTTCTTGCCCTAATCTCCCCATTCCCCCACCCCATGTCTTTTTTTTTAAGATGGTCCCATACCTGCTTTATACTGTGTTTTCAATGTATACACTGTGCAAGAGTCGTGCCTTTTTACTCCAAATTATTTAATTCTGTATTTTTTATTTTTTTTTTTCAAACAGAAGTAAAATGTTATTTTCTAATATTAGGGTGGTTGTTGTTGAAAAAAAAAGTTTTTTTTTTGGGGGGGGGGGGGGGGTTGATGTTTTAAAATATGCGGTTTCTTCAAATGAATACAACACATACTTTCTGTTCACAACAACACAACACTGAAAAGGTCACAATTTCTTCTTGACCGGCTAATTCTATGTGCAAAGCCTTTTGGACAAGAGTGTGCATTGTGAATTTGTTGATATGAGTAGGTGTGGCTCTTGTTATAGTGTTAATTGTAAATTGTGTTCGGGCTTTCTCAAAGCATTTTTATCTGGAAGTATTATTCAGCACCGATGTTACAGCGTCCTTGGTTAGTGTTTTCATTTTCCTAATAAACTGAGCGCTGCTTCCATTGCACAGGGAAAAGAAGCATTTTTTTATTGTTTTCATTGGGTAAGAAAACAAACCCTTGTCGTCTTGATTATGATATTCGCAAAGAACAAAACAACAACATGGGCATGACAAAAGAGGCTGTTTTAGCGGTAGACTTTGATAGTGTCATCAGAGCATCGCTTCAGCTTCTACTGGGTTCACACGCAGCGATGTAGGCTATATGTGATTTCACTAAATGTGAAAAGTGCTATGAGATACAGCTTCACTTTACGCCTCCTTCAAAAGCCCTCCACCGTGTTCTTCATTTGCCAAAAGCATTTTGTTCAATGTGTTCATTGATGCACTCATGACATAAGCTTTGGGGGGAAATGTCATGTAGGCTACTTTTTAGCAATTCGATTTTTATTTTCTAAACATTTAAAGGATGACGTGTTCGGCTGGATTTTATTTGAATATGCAGGTTACAGGCTTATTGAAAGAAAGAAAAATCCCCTCTTTTGTGACTGTTTTAATCTAGATAGTGAAGGTAATAGAAGTGATGGAGAATCGCTCTGCATCACACTCACAGATATGAGTCTAAAAGCTGTTGTTGAGGGTAACCAAAGGGGAGGCTGTCTCATGTGTTATGATGTAAACCGATATACACTCCATTCCATAAGCGTTGCTCAAAACAATAAAGCACTTTGTCTGCAATTTAATGTGCAACGTCTCTTCGTGTTTTCTGCTCATTTAAATTGCGTTAATAAGAGTCACGCAGAGAATTGACTTTCATTTGATGAAAGCTTGATAATTAAATGCATGCAATTGTACAGTTTACAAGGTAAATAAATGAGCCAATAAATAGATAATATATTTATCTATTTATAAATAAATAAATAGCCAACTGCTTGAATGTAAAACACTTTTAAAAATAGGCCTGAGAACATAGAACAGATCAAACATAAGCTAAACGCAATTGAAGAAAAAGAACAAAAAAGGCGCACCTAAGAATAACCATCAATTAATATTTTATGGCGTGTGTGTGTGATCAGAGTAGCCTACTTTTATTATTACATTTCGGAGTACATGGCTTAATTTATACGCCAAAAAACAAGAGGCTGCGCGGGATAGACAATCCACGAGTCGTACTTTTGTTTACCTAAGCTGAAGAAACACAGATTGCATCTTTCAGCAAAAACATAGGCGTAAAATTTGGAAACGGTCGTGTTACACGAGCTTAAGACAGTCCAGCATGTTGAAAAGGGTGATGTTTATCGTTCATATTTAGCCTATGCTTCATTCGCTAAAAACAATATATGGCGTCATGTATGCTGTTTTCCATTCAAGTAGACGCATAACCATTTTTACACAGGCCTGTTGCAATGACTTGGGCTGAGTACTCTTCTTTTAGCAATTCATTCGTCGATAATAAATTGTCTTCTAAGCTTGTTAAACATTGTATAAATGTTAAATGAAGAAATCTGGAATGGTCACGCCAATCTCAGCAAATACAATCAGCGCACATCCAGCTCAGCTGAACTGATTTATTAACAACATCATTGAACATTTAAAAAAAAAAATGCCCACGAACACTCTCGGAGGTTAGCGATGTGAACCAATGGGTTTAAGAATACTACAGCTGATTGTGTAGATTCTAAAGAGTTTGCTCGTCTCCCCCACAGGGAAAGTCACAAATTCAGCAACATGCAGGCAACAGCCATTATGATAAGTTGATACGGGAAATGCTTAAAATAGGCTACTTAAAATACACTAAATAATAGACTAAATTGGGATTTGAGAACGTAAAATTCAATAACGTAATGTTTTATACGATTTTTAAGGGCCAAGGTCAAAAGTCGCAGACAGTTAACTCGTTTCTTATAGAGAAGTTCTAAGTTCTAAATACTCGCCCGTTCAGTCCACAGTGGCCCGTACCCCATATACCTTTCATTTTGAGGCCTGTTCCCCAAAGTCATGTTATAGACGTAAAGCTTGCGTAAATAAAAAGCCAGGGCGCTCATTTATATTGGCTATATTTAGTATATTACTTCTTATTAATTTTTTCTTGTTTTGTCTTCTTCCTCCTCCTCCTCGGCAAAGACTTGCGGCATCATCTTATACTGTAGGCTACTGACTGACCGGTAGGCTACCAACATTTGGATGCTTGGCCCAGGGAAATATCAAAGATCAGATAAGCTAGGCTATTCTAATTTCATTCTCAATTAACATTGTTCTTTTTTACTCCAGCACTTTTATCTCCTCATTGTAGGCTATCACTAGCAAGTGAGCCTATAACATTTACGATCATGTAGGCTACTTCGGAAATATTTTCTTCTTATTTCTTTTTAATCATATTTAATTGTATCATATTTTATAAGGCCTATAACTAAACATTAAAAAGTGAAAACCTTGTTCTCCCAACTTACCTTAACAATGAAGCAATGGCAGGCATGTAGGGCTACTTCGCAATTTTAGATAACCTAAATATTTATCATCATCAAAAATAAAGCTAATCTCCTTTTGGCGAAATTAGCCAATATTCATTATTTAATTAGTTTGACGGGAGTCAGGGTCGCTGGGTGTGATTTGTTCATTCCACCTTAAATCCTCCTGTCCTCCCCTTTAAGAGAAATTTCTCCAAATGTTTCCGCCCGAGCGGGGGCGCCAATAGCACGTGTAATGACGGTACGTGCGCGAGCCTCATTTTTAGGAGCTGTCACTTATGCTTCTGTTCTTACTCAAACACGTCGAGACATCGCCAGTAATTTATCATTCATGACCACGCAACTCTTGTATAGCTCACAGCACAGTTGGTAAAATGAGTTTCATATCTGAACACATTGTTTTATTTGTTAAATTCTTCACCCAGCACTCGCACCGTTTCGTCTCTTTCTCGGCATCGGCTTTTTCTCCTCAGCTCGCTTTCTTACCTGTTTACTCAACAGTAGTAGACTACTTTAGTCGACTTCTATTTTGATAAAGACATTTGATCAAAATAGAATGTGAGGTTAGTTGGGAAAAACATTACAAAGTAGGCTACCGTTTATATAACACATGACCTTGTCACAAATTCCGCAGCGGAAAGAAAAAAATGTCTGTACATTCTGAAATTTTCATTCTTTGTAGGCCAAAGACACCACGTTAAGGTTTATTAAAATAGCACCTATAGTGTCAACACTAGAATAATAATTTTAAAATTATTCAGTAATAATAATACAGGCTATCGCATCGCTGTGACAATGCCTTGCAACAAAGCTCTTTCTAAAGGGACGAATCAAATCATTAAACTTATTCAAGCAGCACAAGTTATTCACATTTTGAATATTTGCCCAACGAAACACAGACCAAGAGAAATGACCAGAATAAAAGCTATTCTTCCGTAGCCTGCTGTGCGGAAATCGACTTGACCTTGTGGCTGCCAATGCAGGCTTGTAGCAGGCTAAGGGTTTTCTTTTCTTTCTTTTTTCGGATAGCTTTTGACAACCAAAGCAAAGTTGTTTTACAAATACATCTGCACCAAGCAGTGAGAGCCAGTCTAAAAGCGACGGTTTGAATGGTAAATGTATTTGACTTTGCACAGTTAACAGGTGACTTTTTTTCTGAAAGGCTGGTCTGTTTTCTAAATGTTAATCTTTGTTTGAAAGAATTATCTTTAGAATATGCTAATTCCCTAGCACTCTACTGGGATTGGTTAAATAATGCACTATCTACTTACAGTGATTGTTTTAACAGATCTGCTCCTTAATTGGTTAAATCCACGTTACCATAAAATCGGAGATTACATTCTGTGATTATTTATTCGTTTTATGCAGCCTATGCTATTTCTTAAACCTCTTAGGAAATACCTTACGACGTTAAACTTCTAATGGCCTATTCAGAATGGTCATAATTGTAAGGTAGGCTCACAGCAGAATGCATCACTACATTTTTCATAAGTGTTGTGAAAGACGTAGCCTACCTCACCTAATGGAACAGTCAAGGGAGCTTTGTTGTTTTGGATCAGTGACTTGTTTTTACAAATGTTTGAAAGAAACGTTGCTCGTCATAGTGTTGGGTTTAATGATTTGTTTGACTACAGCCCAACTCACTAATTATTTCACTAATATCATTAATTATTTTGACACGTGAATTATTGGTTAACACTTCAATTGCCCTTGTCTATATGATAGATCTCCAAAAGGCAAGAAATAATTAACTGTTTCCGTATCGTTGTAGAGTAGCCTAGCCTATATGATTTTGCTTTGGTTTGTGCATAACTTGCCAGGTGAATTAGGCCTATCAATTTGTTATAAAAAAAAAAATTACGTTGTTTTTTCAATGCAATATGAAAACCATTTGCAGTAGTAGGCCTAAGACTCAAAAGTCTAATTTATTTGATCTTATTAAAAGCAATTAGTCTATTTTTGTAGGAACACGTTAACAGTGCAAGAATCTGAAATAAAAGTATTGCTTGTCTTAATAAAGATACATTTTTATGTTTTGAAAATTTAAGAACTATCGTTCACTATCAACTTCATTTGCAACTTAAAATTAAGCTTGTCAGAACTCATCAATAATTAACAGAAAAAAAGGAATGAATCGTATGGATAGGCTACACGATATTTTATATCAATCTTTATTTTAATTTGTATGCTATGAGAAAAAAGTGTCCTTTTCAACGAGCGGAACTTTTGAGCGGAACTTCAACTTTTTCTTCAATCCGTAGTTGATTTTTACCTGGGTGCACAAGCCCTTTATGATTTTAATAGGGAAAAATGGGATTACAGATTTACAAGTGACACATTTCTAAAGTTCTGAATGAAATAAATATTTAAAAAAAATTCCTCGTGGACTGGGGATTCGCGGCATATGTCAGAGGGTCAATATGCATTTATTTATTTATTCATTCATTTGTTTGTTTATTGGACTTGTTAATGGAGAAGCAGGGGGTATTTATTTAGAGTTTTTAGTAGGCTAACTGAATTCTGTGGCTGTTGATAACTCAACACGATCTACGCTGTTGAAAAAACAAACGCTGTCGAGTCAGTAGGCTACTGTAACCATAGGTGAAATCTGAGAATAATGATTGGTCATTAAAGACCAGTAGAACAAAACCCTAATTGCGTAATCATCAAATATCTCTGTCTCTTACAATGTATACTTAGTTCCTGTCTGAAACGGGAGAACCTATATCTTCTTTTTGGAGTTTGTGTGGGGGTATTCTTTCAGGATACGCGTTCAGTTTATGCAGATAACGGAGGAATCTCTTTCCACGAGGCCAACGAGGACCTCAGTCAATCAGAGCTTACTCCTTAAGCCTGTTACTCTGATATGCGTGCGATTTATATATGCTATATCAAAGTAACTAATGCGTATAGGCTCCTCCAGGTTATATCCCATGGTTTCATGTTTTACAACATTCTGGAGTAACTTAGTGGAGTAATAAGCATTAGAAAAATCGACAGGTCGAACTGGTGATCTGTGGGATTAACAACATGGTGATGAGTTTTTTGCAGGTCACGTTTTCCTCCCACGTCCTGATCCCATTACAAAAGAAGCTTGCATGAGGCCGCTTATCCTGTTGGTTGAACCACTTGTCTAAATATAAGGCGACCGGTGGATACGATATATTTATGCAAAACCTATAGGCCTGTAGCTTACTTTAAGATAATTATTGTGCTACTGTACGCGCTACTAAGATTCTTTTTTTTTTGCATTGCATTGGCAATTTGGAGTGGTGTAGCCTGTTTTTTATAATACCTACAACATTTAAGTCTATTGCAAATTCATCAATTTATTGGTATACTATTTTAGTGTGAAAACAATCAAGCCAAATACTTCTACATCTATAAACAGCTTAAGGGCTAATTTCTCCACAGGTTAGTTATTTTTCACATAGCAATCAACAAAAGGTTGAGCATAAACTTGTTAGGAGACTGAAAAATATTTTCCTACTGAACAGCTTAATGGTGGCCTGTTGAGTTCTGTGAATGAAGCCTCGAGTCCATTCGATGAAGTCAGGCCTCAAAATTAGCTAGTCAGTATGTTTCACTGTGCAAGATCCGTCTAGCTGTGCAGTATGTTCGCCGTGCTTAATTTTTTATTTACCATTTCAAATTTCTTGGCCTACCTTAACTATCCAACTTTTTTTCTTTTTCGTTTTTAAAGGGCCTTTTAACACGGGCTGTGTTTGAAATGCGTTTGCCTTTTAAAAAGAACATTCAACCGCTGTCCAGTTTTTGATAGTAGCCTATTCTATAGGCCTATATAGATAGCCTACTCTAAATCATATATTGGAAGACGTCTGTCCGTGTATTCATAATTCGTGTTTATGTACATGCCAAGCGATTATCTCAGTTAATCAAATCGTATTTTTTTATCATTAAAGAAAACATTTTAACGGTCCAATTTTTTAATCATATTAATAAGTAATGTTCACATGAACACTTTTATAGCCAATAGGCCTATAGTCTATAGACGTACTCCCGCTGCTGTATCGCTACTGTGTGTATTTCCATTGTGTGACATTTATTGCCTTCAACTGTTTTGGAAGGCTGAATTGCTTCTGGACGAAAGTCCAGTAAATATTTTCTATTATTTTATTTTAGGCTATATATTTAGCTGTAAATAATATGTATATGCTATTGCAATTACATCATTTTATTAACATTTTTATTTTATATCTAGAAATTTGTATTGTGGCCTTTTTCGGTCCAAATCTCCAATGACTAAAAAAATATATAATTCTACACACACTGAAATACAATATGCCTAAGTATATGTCAGTGATTTATTTCTTAAACCTTTCATATCAATATCACATATATTTAGTTAATTATAAAAGGTAAATCAGGTGAATTTGAAAGTATTTAGAGTTATTAGGACACCAACCTTAACCTTCTCAAACCCCCTCTCCCACAGTCTACAAATAAGTGGCTGCTGCGACTATGGCACTTGATTTCTTATGCACAAATGATCAAGTTAACATTTTACGTTCTGGCTAATTGCGCGCCGTTATGGAGTAATTTTTCAATATTTTTCAAAGGCTTTGTCCTTGATTTCTTCCTCCTCCTCTCTGCTTTTAATCTAAGCCTACCAGAGACATTTTGCTGCCTCTTCTCAGTCTCACACGGACAGCCCGTGTATATGAAAACATGGTAGTGTAACCATATCATGTCTGTTGTAGAAATCCTCATCTGAAATGTGCTGTTTCTATACTTCCTTTTCCCGTTTCTTTTCCCTGATTAAAGTAGCCTATATCCTAAGCGCGCTCATGTGTGGTTATAGGCTTATAAGTAGTGGGATTGAGTGCATAGTGTGTAAAGCAGGGCACGAGACCATCAGTTTCTAAACCCATCCCCCACACCAACACTTTTCTTTACAATAAACAACTCATCTTAAAGTTTGATCTTTCTTAAACCGCATATTAGGCTACTCAACACCTCAAGAAAGGGACACCCAACGGTTGATTAAAGCCTAATCATAAAAATGAATATTAATGAATTAAAAACTAAAAATGAACGATCATATCACATTCCACTCAGATGTAGGTTTAATGAACAGTTTCACCATAAAAAAGAAGAAAGTGCTTCCAAATCCACCTCACGTTTTCAAGTTTTCATTTCGAGTGCATTTATCCTACACAACAATGGTATACAAAAAAACAGGAAAATCACAAAAATAAATATGCATTTTTATAAACACCCAGTGACTTAAATTTAAGGAAAAAAAATGTCAAAATCTGACCTCAAGTTTTTTATATGTATATAAAAAAAATCAAAGTCCACCTTGACCAGATAAATCCTAAATTACCATGTTTACAGTGAGTCATTTTCCAATTTCTGTTCATTGTGGAGACCGTGAAATTCTTTAACTTAATGGGGTTGTAATGTGTGCGCTACATTGTTTAATTTGGCTAGTTTTTAATTAATTCCTGTGAAGTTGGGACGACAGAGCTATTCTGTCAGTCCACAGTGCACTTTTACACAGCAAGGAACTACATTTTCCTTTTAGACGCTCGAAAGAGCAGACATTAAATAGTCGCGTTAAAAAAATATAGGCCTACTATATTTTAATCATTCACCTGTCAGAGTTTCGCACTATCGCGTATTGGAACATTCAGAAATCGATGCAATTTCGCCTAATACTCTATAGTGTATATCCCCACTTGCACACGTTAATCAAAGCACACGTAATGGGCCCATACTTTAATACGTTAAATACCCGCATTACGTGTTTTCTAAGAATGACGTAAACCCGGTATCCTCGCTTTAGCCAAATCCGCAGTCCATGCCTATTCAGTGATTACTCACGTTTTTTATTTATTTAGGTGTGTGTGTGTGTGTGTGTGTGTGTGTGTGTGTGTGTGTGTGTGTGTGTGTGTGTGTGTGTGTGTGTGTGTGTGTGTGTGTTAGGATCTGTTTTTTTTTCCCCCTCTGAAATATAATCAGAAAATGTATCATTTGGTTCCTTGGCTGATCCAATCAAAGATAGGCTACCATTAGCTTTTAAAGGCCTGCTTTGGAGGATGTCTGCTTTCGCCGAAGTAAACAAATATGGTGGGCTACGTCACAGTACATTCATCACAAGGCATTTATGGGGCAGGGTACTATAGTAGTTGAACACCAAGTTAACACTTGAATGTTTTTTAAGGTTACACTTCGAGTGCCAAGGTAATCCATATCCTTGGAAAACAGGCCTAGTGAAATAAAATACAATCAAAACACCTTATGAAAAGAACAAGGCTACTTGAGTCAAAGAGAAATAAACATTTACTAAGTATACCCTGACCAGAATGTGGGTATTTTCCACCAACGAGGTCTTTTTCTTTTGATTTCCTCATGTAAAACGATGTTATTTGCAACTCCCCGGTCACACTAAATACGTATATATCGCAAGCATTGTGTTTATCGTGCAATTTATACGCGAAAATGAGTTTTTACGTACATGGGTAAATTTAGGGTAGGTTTAGTAGTGGTGTGTATTACACGCAATAAAATGCGTATCAAATGCACGCAAAAACTGCGTATCATATGGACGTAAAAACTAATTTTCGCGTATAAATTGCACGTTAAACACAATGCCAGCTATAGACACATTTTCATGAGATCAGGCTGTGTCTGTATGCCTATAGGTCGATATCGGCACCATTTACATACGAACGACCAACAAAACCTTCTTTTGAAAACAAAGGAACATATTGAAAAATAGCACCACATTAATAATTAGAGATTTTAAAAAGGTTTTTGGGTTAACTTGCGATGGCTCTTTTGCGGAAGAAACTCGAAAAATAAAAACACATCACTAATTCACCTTCATGGGCATAAGCAAACTGCAAGGCATGGTAAATTTGTGCTTTAGCTGTTTTATACCTTAAGCTAAGAGTGTGCTATAGAAGGAGATCGATTGGTGTTTCCCTTCTATTACATCGTGCAAAATCAAACAGCTCTTGATTGTCAGTTTGTGGGCCATTGTGTTGGGCCTACCGTGAGAGTTATGGTGTGCTGCGTGTGAGTGAACACAACCAGGCACCAACAATTGGGGAGCACCCTTAAAATGAATAAATAAGAAGGGTATGGATCATTGGCCAACAGTAATTCAGAAATACAGTATGCAGATGAAGCATAAAGGGAAAATGCAACAACAACAAAAAAAAAAAAACATTGGCCCAAAATATACCGACAAAGTCAGATGTTTTAAAAACAAAATCAGCATTTTAGTTGACACAGACCTGACTCACTATAACGCCATCCTTATGTGAGATGGTTAACCCTGCCTGCAAAATGAGCCAACATTTTCTCCATGAGAGTCTAGTCCTTCAGGTCACAAACAGCTCCACAATGTCAATAATGTTATTTTGAAAACAACCGTTTTTTTTTTTTTTGCAAGCCCAGCTTATTATAAATACCTCCGTATATTCCCGAGTCCCAAACCTCGATGAATAGACCAGCCTGTATTATATGAGGACGGTGTGTGCTTCATAACAACAGGCCAGAGGCGTATGCATTGAAAACAACGATGAAAACAAAACAATATATAGGCTACGGGAATCAGTGCTTGTCACAGTTTTAAGACATTTCCCCCGAGCTCAAAACAACAGTTCAAGGGACAACAGAGGTTTTCCTGAATTTGTGGCTTGGAGGGGGAGGAACAACTGAATGACCGAGCTGCCATCCCCACACTGGATGAGAACGATGAGGCAGTTGGTTACTTCTAGAGTTCAAAGAGTAAGCGGGACTCAAATCTCCATCGCTGCCAAGAACAAGAGACGGCGGAGAGGGAAAATTCGCCATGAATCTGAAGGGCTTTTTCAGAGATGCTACATTTGCGCTCGCTCGTTTGCGTTTGCTCGCGCCTGCACAGTCTTCATTCGATCCCTCGTTGCTTGTGAATTTTCCGGCAGAACGGGGGCTCCGGTCAACTTTTGCACCCGATTTCGCGGATGTCCTCAAACTCTCGGCTTTCTTACCCAGAAGCATTGCCCTGTAGTTTTTTCTGACCTTTGCCCCATTTTTGCATTCCCCTTCCTCGGAACAAGGAGTGTTTAAAGTGCTTCTTGATTCCTCGTTGCAGGGAGGGTGTTTTTGAACAGAGCTCTCAGTGGTGTTGCAGTGGTCCGTTTCCTTAAAATAATAACTGATGCGCTGACCATCAGTGTCGTTATCCTTACATTGATATTCCAGGGGCTGATTTGCATATTCATATTCGTCAAAGGTGTCCTCGACTTTAATCTTCACGTTGTTGAGTAAAAATGGTGGCGTTTTTACTGTCCGGTTGCCCTCATTGTTAAAGCCTGAGGTAGTGATGAGCTCCTCGGCCTCTGTTTTGATAGGATTTAGAGGTGAAGGCAGTTTGAGGGAAGTTTTTGCTTCCCTCCTGGAATTTGCTGCTAATGAAAGATTGCTGTCAGAAGACTTAAAAACCGTTATTTCTTTGTCCTGAACACAGTGGGAGGCATGGGAGGATTTGTTTGCAGAACCCGATATTCTTTGTTGGGGAAACGCCTTGTTTCCATTTGCATTAGGTGTGAGCCCAGTATCTTTAATTTTGTTAATGACAGAGTCTGTTTTCTTTGGATCATTTGAAAATTCAAATTCAAGGCGCGAAGGTGCTTCAGAGCCCTCATTTTCTCTTAAATCTGTGAAACAGGTCCGCACCGGACAAAACTTCTGCACGTTTGCGGCATCACCATCCCTGTGTGCGTCCCTGGGCGATGTAAAGTCCGATTTTTGTGTTTTACCAGTTCTTTCACAATCCAAAGTTGTCTTTACTCCTTGGTTAGTGGGTATGCTCTGCACATTAGGCCTGTAGTGAAAAGTTGGCTGTAAGAGCAGAGGTGCTTTAGTGTTGAGACTTGAGAACCTTGCACGCCTGAAACGAATACTCTGTATTGAAACTTGACTGGATACAGAGCTGGAATCAGACTGAGACGAGCTTTCTTCGTCGCTACTGACATCCGAAGAGTCCGACAGAGAGTCATCCTCCTCCTCATCCGAAGTCCCGGAGTTGCTGGTGGTAGAGAAACTCGACCCGAAATCCGAATCGTTGTTCACCCGTTCTGAAATGGAGCTAGATTCCGTGTCGCTGCTGCAGCTTTCCTGAAAATGTCCAGTATGCCGAGGATCAACGTATAATCCATGCTCGAGGTGATGAAACTGGCTCAAAGATCCGTGTGGAACTTTTGGTTTACAGCACTTCGGGACAACCAAAACCGGATGGCTGCGTTTGCTCCTCGACCAAAACTGCCTCGCGCAGCTCTCGCGCTTCCTCTTCCTTTTGTAAAGTAGATCTGCGTTGCCTTGGTGCTTCGCCTGCGCTGCAATGGCGGACTGATAGATCAGCGGTTGCCGGTTCACAACGTGCCGAAAAAACGTATGTTTCTGATTAAAAGCCACACAATTGTCAGATATTTGATCTGTTTCAAAGTTTTTAAAGGTTGTAGATGCCGACTTCGTGACCGGTTGAAAGTCACGGGCGAAGGATTTACTGTAAATTTGAGGTAGATTTGAGTGAGTGCGAGGGACAGGGTCCTGTCGAACAGCTTTATTTTTGAATGAAAAAGTCGGTGGAACGCCATGCAAACTCAACCAAACTTTCTCTCTCCAAAAGTCACTTTTGGCAGCTGTGTGATTTTTGCCGTCGCACATTTTTCCCGAGGCATTTTTTGTCTTTTCCCTTCTTTTGTTTGATTTCAATACATGCTCAGTTTTACATGAAAAGTACAGTGCCTCAACGTCCTCTCTTGAAATCAGAGTGCATTTAGCTGCGTGGAAAGCTATAGAATTTATTGCTTTGAGCTTTCGCAGTTCCTCCAGATCACAGTGATGCTTCTTCACGTTTAAATGGTCCATTCGTTTGTGTACAGTAGTCCGCGGAATATTTTTCAAGAGGTCGGTGAAGACTTGAGAGAGGGCAAACATCTGTTTGCCTTTGATAACCAAATACCCAAGCTTTACACCCTGCATTTCCTCAAAACCGGATTCCAAGTCCCCCATTTTCTTCATTGCATTAATTCCAACATTTAGCGCGACGGATGTCCTTAAAGAAGCTTTAGTGCTGCTTCTTTATTTCAAGGCATTCTGCTGACCGGTACAGCATGGGCTGTGACATGTCCACACTGCGTGATGATGAACAAAAAGTTTTAAATATAAAAATGAAATGGCCTGTTTGGATGAAAACAATCAGTCCATTGACCTGAGCACTGCATGATCGATGGAATGTGTGTGATGTTGCCGACAGGCTGGCTGCTGCCTGTCTGAGCTCCTGTATACCTGCGCTCTCTCAGCTCCCTTCCCATTTGGCCATGAGGAAAAGAGGAAGGTGAACTGCACTGCCAGTGAGAAGGATAAAAAGCGAAGAGAGTAGGGAAGGGAAAAGGAGAGGGAGTGAGCGAGAGAGAGAGAGAGACAGAGAGAGAGAGAGAGAGAGAGACAGAGAGAGAAATAGAGCCCAAAATGCATCTGCTATTCCCGTTGCTGGTTTAGTCACAAATAAAATGACAGTGGGAACTGAGCAAGGCCGGAGACACCTTCATCAATTAATGCTCCCAAAGTCGACGCTGATTGGACGTTACTGACAGGTGATGCAATAAAAATGGATATTCCACCCATGGCCACCCCCATCCCCCTAGCTAATTACCATACTGTTGTAATCCCACCTCTCTTAAAGCTAATAATTCACTCGTGATAAGTTAATGCTTAGAAATTAATATGAGTCATTTTGTCGGAGTTACAACTTTTTTTGTTTTGAAAAATTATTTGGCTAATGCTGACAAACGGGTCTGGCAAATTGATGTGCGATATATATATATATATATATATATATATATATATATATATATATATATATATATATATATATATATATAGGCTATATATATAACAAATTGAACATTGTCATGATGCCTTTATCGCGTTTCATTTATGCGTTTTATCATTTTAAATGTCTATATAATAGCCTACACTCTGCACAATCGGATGCATTTATTTTTATTATTATTATTTAAAGTAAGTAAAAAAGTAAAAAAAGCCGAATGAAAATATCGATGGTTGCATTTTTCCAACCCCAAAGGTCATTTGAATTCAGATCGAAAAAAAGATTAGTAAACAATTGTGTATAGTATTTTTTATTACTTTGCGTATGTAATCAACATACATCACAATACATTAACTCAGCTAATCTCTGTCTGTCTCTCTCTCTCTCTCTTTCTCTCTCTCTGTGTGTGTGTGTGTGTGTGTGTGTGTGTGTGTGTGTGTGTGTGTGTGTGTGTGTTTGTGGCATCTCTCTGTGTGTAAGCACGCCCTTATGTGTGTAGAATAATTTAGCCAGGCTTTGAGAAATCTTCAGTTTTTTTGTACATATTTGTACATTTTGAAACCAGCACTGATGTATAAGGACATAATAATTTAGAAAACAATGCAAGAAACCCGTGTGTGCAAAAATTAAACAAATACGAATATTTGTAGGACAGGTAGGTCTAAATGTTTCAAAGTAAAATCATCGTAATTGTTCACTTCTATAGCCTAGGTTTGCGTATGAGTGTGTTTGAGTTAGAAAGATAGGCTATTATTCATACTCTTTTGCGGTCGAACAAAGTCAATTTTTCACAGATCAGGCAGGCCTCCATCCCACTTCCTACCAACGTGAAAGAGAAAATAACGGGTCTTCACGAGCAAAGACTTCCCCCTCCCCCATTTGTGTCGGTGTACAGACATATGCCGTTTTACAATGGTGAGGAAAGAGAGTTAACAGAAAAAAGTTCAATACTTTTTTTTTTGCATACGTTCTTTGACAGAAAATTCTTCTGCTAAACTTAAATTCGCATGTATGCACATTATGATTTCACAAATGTCCTAGTAAAAACTTACAAACATTGTGAAACACTAAACACTCCTGATAGGCTTACAGCTATTCCACATTTCCACTGTGTTAGGCTACAAGGTGCTTCTGTGGATGTATATTTTTCATGGAATGATGGTGCCTTCACTGCCTTCCACTTCTGAAGTTGTGATTATGAGCTTGTCACATTCAAGTACTTTGTTGTCTGAAAGAACAGGAATCATGAAGGACAGGTTTATTCTTACTTATTTAGCCTATATAGGAAAAATCTTATTAAAGCCAAAATTATGTTTACCATCCCATTCAATTATCTGGCGACTCTGGAATTTCGGTCAAATAGCCTACAGGCTATTTTCGCTGCCTGTGTGTAAAACAGGGATACGCTATTCAATTATTATTAATATTTGTAGGCTAAATACGCTTCAATCGTTCTCCCCTCCACAATGTTTAAAGTTTGCCCGCCCATCTCGGAAACTTGGCTATCAAAATTATACCCGAGCTTCCTAGTGGTAAATATGACTTGAGAAAGCGTTCATGTCCAATTTTTAACAAGGAAACTCGAATTTACGATAACTCCGATAGCACGTGAAGGCAGCAATAACCGGACAGGCGTAAAAGTCCTTGCTTTTCATGTAGTTTTAAAAGCAATCGATGTTTTACATGTATGACTGTTCTAATGACTGGAAACAGATAATTCATTACTTTGTTCAATTTCAATCATTCCAACTTTCGAATGTAAATGACCTGCCTGCTCCTTGACATGCCAATAGGCCTATAAAAAGGGAATGAGTCGGGATGAGCAAACCAGCGTCAGGTTGGAACTTGTACATGCCCTGACAGTGATATTTACTGAGTGCTTTCAGCATAAAGCTACCAACATTTTTGTAGGAAGTGCTAGGATATCAGTTTGTCATTGTAACCTATTAGGCCTACTTAATATTAATTGATTATTGATAAAGCTTAGGCCTATTGGTTGAAATTCTTTTATGGCACACTTGAATAGTTAGGATCAATTAAACCCTCTGTGCCGTCATTGTAGCTTATTGCTATTGATGATGAATTGTAAAATGCTAACTTTGTGTGCACTTATGGTTGTGCCGTGGACAGAGCTATATATACATGCTATATAAGATGGAAGTAGTTCGTGTTAACCACCAAAGCCCTTTTAGTGCCAAATTCAGCGTCGGTATTGAGAATGTACGCGTTACAACCTCACTCAACGCAGGGGCGGCAACATTTATATACTGTAGTTCATAAAGATTTTCAAGGGAATGTAGGCTATGTCGCGCTATAGCCTACTCCAGGCTACATAGTGAGTCGTCGTTCTGTTGATTCAGTGCACTCGGTCTAATCCTTCAGCGTTGAGTCCAAGTGCAGCTCCTTATGGGTCCTGCTGCAGATGTTTTATCGAACAAACACAATGTGTATGTTTGCAAATAAGCTATTAAATAACACCGGGATTAAAAAATAAAAAAAATAAAATGTGTAAAATATTGCCAACATATATTAGCCTAATTAAAGAGTACAAATTTGCATACAAAGAAAATAAAATTGCTAACTCTTAGCTACAGATTGATATCAGTTCCTCTAATATTGTTGGACCTGCAATAATAAGCTGTATTATGTAACATGATTATTTTTCTTGCATACATTGGTACTTTAATGTTCTGCAGTCTAGCGCTGTTGATAGTCAATTTTATTCCAACCTCCGCTTAACTCTCTATAACGTTTATCCGAGGGGCACACCTCATTTGAAAGACAACATGCAGATCCTGGTCCTTTGATTCTGAAACCTCACAGCTTGAACAGTCCTCAATTGTGACATGAGTGATAATGATTGATCTTCGACCCAGTGTGCATCGTCGTGGGTGAAGAGTTGAGGGGTTGGCTTGCCTTTAGAAACGTTTTGCTGTCTCGTTTTAAGATTTATTTCAAAATTTGATAATTTTTCGAAAATCAAGTTAACACAAATTACTCATTGATCAAAGAACGCGCACAACGTTGGGATTTAATTTACTGGAAACAATAAAAGCGCGTTCTGGGGAGCCTTTGAATATATTTATTTGTTCAGCCCTGGTTTACACTATGCAGGCTATATTTGGGATGCAAATAAATTCATTAAAAAAGCACACTAGCCTATATAACTATCACAAAGCTGAGTTAATCTGACAACAAACACAAACCCAATTGTTTGGAAGTGCCATGCAGACGTTATAAGTCAGTGAGGAAATACGGGGATGAGTTATCATTAAATAGGCTATTTATATAATGCTGTTGCTTTATGTTTATATAGCCTAGCTAAAGGTAATGATTTATTACCCCCTTTATGTGAACAAATCTACAGGCTAAAACTCGTGATTTCTTAATAACCAATAAAATAATAAAATGTTTGATCGCTTCTTGGGAGAGTTGTGAGTTGGACTCGTTTATTGCGGTGAAATCAGGATGGGCCCTAGGACCCTCAAACGTGACGGACTCACTGAGTGGGGGTCCGCGTGGGCTACCTCACTACAACGTGCGCGGATTCTCAAACAGCATGGGAAAGACGTCCGGTGACAAATAAAAATGCCCACTGCAGCCCATTTATCATTATGTTAAATCAAGTAAATGTGTACATACTTTTCGCTAAGGATCGCGAGCTCAAAGTTTGATGAAGAAGATTCTCACATTAGAGAACGTGAGAGGTAAGAGGACGTT